>JAWDJD010000001.1:288338979-288901479 GCA_035047305.1 Bradypodion pumilum | reverse complement strand
TCCAGTCTGCGGCACCAAATAATCTGCCCCACCCCGACCTCACTCCAGCCACCCCCGCCACCTCTACTGCCGCTGTTGGAATTGGCCATGGACTCATTTATGGCCATTGTAAATGCATTTACTACAGCCGCAAATGAGTCCATGGTCATCGTAAACGTGTTTTCTATAGCCATAAATGAGTCCACGGCTATCGTAAACGTGTTTACTACAGCTGTAAATGAGTCTGCGGCCATCATAAGCATGTTTACTACAGCTGTAAATGAGTCCATGGTGCCCCCCACCCCAACCTCACTCCAGTCACCCCCGCCACCTCTACTGCCGCTGTTGGAATTGGCCATGGACTCATTTATGGCCATCGTAATTGTATTTACTACAGCCGCAAATGAGTCCATGGCCATCGTAAATGTATTTACTACAACCATAAATGAGTCCGCAGCCGTCGTAAACGTATTTACTACAGCCGTAAAGGAGTCCGCGGCCATTGTAAATGCACTTACGACAGCCACGGAAGTGTATTATGGCAGCGTTTACAGTGGGAGGGGGGCTACCAGTCTGACCTGCTTAGCTGTCTGAGGGGCCGTGGTCCAGCCTGCAGCTGGAAAAGGTTGAGAACCCCTGTTCTAGACAGAGCATGAACCCCATCTAGAGTCATGCATGCAGACGTCTGCTAATGAAACCATACCTACCTTTCCACACCCACACCCCTGCTGTTACTGTTGCTCCCTGTGTGCCTCTAAATAAAATGTCATCCAAAGGAAATGGGATTCAGAACTGGGAAGTAACTAGTTATAAGTACTATAATTACTTCTTTGGTGGGTGATGAGAATGTATATTTAAAATCAACTTGATGCAACAAATAACATTCTCTAGTTATTTGCCAAAGTTATTTCTAAAAAAATATTGTGTACTGTTTTAGAGGTATTTTGCCAGGCTTTTTCCCAAATACTATACTTTATTATTCTATTACCAGTTCTAAATAAGGTTGCAGGACTGGGACAGGGGTAATTGCTGATGTTGTATGTGCACAGACTTGGGGTTTGTGCTGTTCTGAGCGACATACACATACAAGTTTCTTCATACTGAACTGGCTAGCTCAGGAGCTATCTGGATATGGGTGCAGATGCATGTCCAGACTGTAAAGGTGGTAAAGCCACCTCACAATCACAGAAAAAACCAAAGTTCGTCTACTGCTGCTAGCCCTGAGATTTGTCTCCTTCCTCGAAGATCTGAAAATGCCTACCAATTTTCTGCGAAGCTAAAATGGGACTCTAAGACCAACTGTAGTCCTAAATGGGAAAGCAATTACTAGTTTGAGTCCTATTATGGATTTGTGCCAGTGTAAGTGTTATTTTGAGTTCGGCAACTCATGGCAGAGCCAGAGGTGCTTGTTTCCCAGCTGTGCCTCTTGAGAAAAGAGACATCTTGAGGGAGCTACAGACTACCAGACCTCTCAAAACTCAACCCGGTGTCCATGTTGTGAGAGGTGGTACCAGGTCAAAGTAAGGGATTGCTAGGACTATGGAGTGGCCTTGTGCCACAGGACCACTACGGCAGCCATGAAGGTAACCCTGGATCACCCTGAAACAACCTGGCCAAAGGGGCTCTGGTGAAGTTGTGACAGGCCCAGCAAGCCGGCAATGGATAACCTACCGCTATAGAAACCCAAACAAGATACACCTCAAGAAAAATAAAACATTAAACCATTTCTGAGTTCTCTGTACTGTACCTAGAAAACCCTGAGGTTTATTTATTTATTTATTTATTTAGTACATTTACCGTATTTATTCGAGTATAACGCGCACTCGTGTATAACGCGCACCCCTAATTTTCCATGAAATCTCGGTATAAAATTTTTTTCACACCACGCATTGAAATTGACATAAGAAACGTGCCTACCCTTGCCGGCTCTTGAGTCGCGTGGCGCGGGAGCGCGGGTGGCTGGCGGTAGCGCCTCCCCCAGAGGGTTCCCGTACCGTTCCAGTGGGGCAGCGGCGGGTGGAGCTCCTGGGCGCTAGACGACAATTGGGGAGGAGGGCCGCAGCGTGCTCCGTGCCTACCCGGTGCCGGCTTCAGTCGCGCGGCCCGGGAGCGCGGGTGGCTGGCGTTAGCGCCTCCCCCTTACCGTTCCGGCGGGTGCGTGCAGGTGAGCGGCGGCGGCAGCGGGACCTGGGCGCCTGCCACCGCCTGGGAGGAGGGCCGCGGCGTGCTCCGTGCCTACCCGGCGCCGGCTTCAGTCGCGCGGCCCGGGAGCGCGGGTGGCTGGCGTTAGCGCCTCCCCCTTACCGTTCCGGCGGGTGCGTGCAGGTGAGCGGCGGCGGCAGGCGCCTAGGTCCCGCTGCCGCCGCCGCTCACCTGCACGCACCCGCCGGAACGGTAAGGGGGAGGCGCTAACGCCAGCCACCCGTGCTCCCGGGCCGCGCGACTGAAGCCGGCGCCGGGTAGGCACGGAGCGCGCCGCGGCCCTCCTCCCAGGCGGCGGCAGGCGCCCAGGTCCCGCTGCCGCCGCCGCTCACCTGCACGCACCCGCCGGAACGGTAAGGGGGAGGCGCTAACGCCAGCCACCCGCGCTCCCGGGCCGCGCGACTGAAGCCGGCGCCGGGTAGGCACGGAGCGCGCCGCGGCCCTCCTCCCAGGCGGCGGCAGGCGCCCAGGTCCCGCTGCCGCCGCCGCTCACCTGCACGCACCCGCCGGAACGGTAAGGGGGAGGCGCTAACGCCAGCCACCCGCGCTCCCGGGCGTGCAGGTGAGCGGCGGCGGCAGCGGGACCTGGGCGCCTGCCGCCGCCTGGGAGGAGGGCCGCGGCGTGCTCCGTGCCTACCCGGCGCCGGCTTCAGTCGCGCGGCCCGGGAGCGTGGGTGGCTGGCGTTAGCGCCTCCCCCTTACCGTTCCGGCGGGTGCGTGCAGGTGAGCGGCGGCGGCAGCGTGACCTGGGCGCCTGCCGCCGCCTGGGAGGAGGGCCGCGGCGTGCTCCGTGCCTACCCTTGAGGCTCGTTTAAAAGAGGCGCGCACCCAGTCCTCGTGTATAACGCGCACCCAAACTTTGAGTCCTTTTTTGGGTATAAAATTTTGCGCGTTATACTCGAATAAATACGGTATATCTCATCCAACTAGGATATTTTCCCACTTGAATTGAATTGACAAGACATAATTACTATTTCATAACTGTGTAAATCATGATGGCGAATTAATATAGCTAATTAAGTAGATGCTGCTTGAATTCCTAGTCCCATGGCAAGCTCTATGACTGACACATGCCTAGGAATGTGAGCATAGGGGCTTAGATGGTCAGTAAATCTCTACTCAAGGGGACTGCGGGGGCTCAAGTGGTTAAGATGCTGAACTCGACGACTGGAAGGTGGGAGTTTGATTACTGAGTATTGAGCAAATGTGTCCCCGCCACTCCCAGAAGTGGTTTCGCCACTCCGGGAAGTAGTTCTGGACACACATGCGCATTGCCGGGTGCGTCCTCCATCCACTTCCGGGAAAGGCAAGGGTGTCGGGGGGGGGGGTTCAGATGAATTGGCATCAGGGGCCTGATACAGCCCACAGGCTGTAGTTTGGACATCCCTGTGAGTGTAAACAGAGATGAACTCTACTCAGTGCAGGAGCCCAAGTTAAAGGACATCTGACAGATGGAAGTCTAACCTTCTCTTGAATGCCTCTGGAGTCAGAGAACTCAACACCGCCCAAGGTAATTGGTTCCATTGTTTCACTGTTCTAATAGGAAGTTTTTCCTGATATTCAATTGAAATCTGTCTTCTTGAAACTTGATCTCGTTATTACATATCTTGCATCTGGAATGAATGAGAACAAATTCTTCCTCTGATGTGACAGTCTTTCAAGTATTTGAAGAGTGGTATAATATGTATCCCCTAAGTCTTCTTCTTTCAAGGCTAAATGTAAACAGTTGCTGCAGTCTTTCCTTGCAACAACATGTTAATTAGTGGCACATTGTAGCCATATTTTATACCAAGGGTTTCCAACCTTTTTACACTATGGACCTGATCATGCCCCCTGGACATCTGAGTAGGCCAGACCATACCCCCAGAAACTGAAGTAATTGTGCCTGCTTCCACATTTACAACAGCTATGGGTGCATTTATGGCATTTTCGCATGTACGGGTGCATTTTATGGCTCTCATAAACGCGTCTGTTTCCACAGGTGGATGGAATGGCGCCATGGGCTGGGTCTGTCCCACAGGCCATAGGTTGGGAACCCCTGTTTTATACAGTGGCCATATTTTATACACATAAATTCACAATGGAATTCTGAACAATAGTTTGTTTTATTAAGTAGTAGTACTAGAATTTTCCACTAGAGGGAACTAGGAAGTACAGTAATACCTCATACAAAGTCCGCTTTGTACAACATCGAATTCATACAACATCGCCAAATTTCTTGAAAAAAGTTGCCTCATACAAAGTCGCTGTGACTTTGTATGAGGCATTGGGTTTTCCCCGTGTTGCATTGTGCCTGGGCAGTATAAAAAGCAGGACACATGCGTGCATTGCTCTTGTGGGTTTTGCACAAGGCAAAGAGTGTTTAGGAGTGGTTTTGAGCGTGATTTTGGATTTTTTTGATTTTTTTTTTCATCAAAATTTTTAGAAGCATTCCTGGGATTTTTGCAGCATTCTTCAGGTTCTTGGACAATCAGGGTTGTTTAACATGTTTTTGTAATGTTTTTAGCCTTTAGACAATGATTTCTTAAAGTTCTGTCAGTTTCCTGTCTGTTTCCTTGACTTTGCCCTGAAGTCTGTGCTGTTACAGTACAATGTATCTCTATGGAAACGACGTTGTACGAGGCATCACAGCAAGGATTTGGACATTGTATGAGGCATTGCGGCTAGGATTTTGCATGCCTCATACAAAGTCCAAATCCGTATAAAGTCCAAACTTGTGGAACCAAGTTTGGACGTTGTATGAGGTATCACTTGTATTTCCTTACATTTTTCTGATGTGCTCAAAAGGAGAATGCAAGTACAGTACAGTATTAACATGAAGTGCAAGGGGTTGCTTTCCCAAACAATCCAGTGATATGCCCATGGCAAAACAATGACAAATACAACAAGGTCTGTTTAAATAAAAGCTCTGAGGTGTGACAGAAACTTTTAGAGCAGATGGAGGAATTGCAGGAAGAGTAACCTGGTCTCTTGATGAATTCCTTCCATTAGTGGATTAACACAGTTGGTTTTCACTTTGCATTGTTGAATGGAAGGACTGCTCTTTTGCCCTGTCAAATCTGCTCTTTTAACTCCTTGTTTCTTTCCACCTAATCACTTTAGCCCCTATATAACTCAACTTTGAGACATGGAAAAATCCCTGCTGCACCTCAACCAAAGCCTATGCAGTCTAGTGACCTGCGTCTCCATAGATGTCTCTGGGAAAGCCCACAAGCTAGCTACAAGAACAAAAGCCTTCTTCAGTTTTGCCACAGCAACTGGTGTTTAGGGCTATCCATGATCATCAACCTCTAAGTCATAATGATCATTGTGAAAGCCCAATATGGGATCCCCACAGAAAGTATAGCACATTTTAAAAATCTATTAGTAATCAACATAAGCAATGCAATTGATACCACCAAAAAGATCAATAAGTTTGAATAGTATGTCAACATCACAATTATTTTGTACAGAAATACTGCTGTATGCTTTGTCCACACTACACTATTTTACGGTGTCTCATGTATGAGTGTGTGTGTCTCTAACACACACACACACACACACACACAGCTACATAATGCAGTATTGTCTAAGTATGCTCACTGGGCAGTGACAGTGACTCTAAACTCTCCATTGGGGAATCAATGCTTTCCCAAATAGGTATACTGTATCTAGTTTTTTGGCATTAATGTATCAGTTTCCTAGAAAAAGAAAAGCCCTAGTGACCCATGCTGACAGAAAGTTGGAAATAATCCATAAAATCAATAAGATTGTTTGGATCTGAGATGTTTAGGTTTTATGTTTGCTGGCATTGTTACTTCTTTTGAACTTAAGTGTTGTGTAAAGGGCCAAGGTATACATAATTTTTTAAAAATGTACCCTAATACACAGCATGATCCTTCTAGCATACAAGATAAGATAATGTATGCACGTTATAGGCTCAGTCTATATCCTTCTTTGCATATCTCTATTCTGGCTACATTGGGTAGGGAAGCAGAGATTTTAACTAATGAACTAAATGCTTGAGATTCCACAGCTACAGGATGGTAGAAAATCTAGACAAAAAATATGTGTTGCCGCAGAGAATTAAATTACATGCCCCCAAATATGTGCATAAATACCTATAGTTATTGTAGATAGGCATCACATGAAAAGTATAATGATCACGGCACAAATACATGTGGTTTGAAGCAGTAGCCATTGGTAGGAACTGCAACAAAAATGGCATTTTCAGTTACAGCATTTGTGTTATTATACTTACTTACCTGGGTATAAGCCCCATTGAACTTAGTGGGAGATATATTTATGCGTACCAGCATGCTAGGATTGCACCATCCAAGCTGAGGATCTCAAACTCCCCTATATCACTTGGAGGACCCTGAAGAGGCTGAGGGTTGGAGTCCCTAAATGCAAGAACAACATGGGAACCCGTGGTGGGCTTCAATTTTTTTACTACCACACTGTGGGTGTGGCCAAATCTGTGGGTGTGGCCTGGTGACTGGGTGGGTGTGGTTAAACTGCTGTATTTTAATGTGAGCTTTTGTAGATCGAGTCCACTTTGTCAGATCATTAGTTAGCAATTAGACTTTGATGCTCTAATTTTCCTTTAAAGAGTAACTGCAGCAGAGTAATTGCTAGCTCAGCTTCACCCCACTCTGGGCGCCCGGACCCAGCAGCAAGGATGTTGGAGTTGCGTCCGGAGTGGGGTGAAAGGAGGAGGAGGAGGAGGTGGGCAGGGCATTGGACGGGGCCATCCAGTTTTACTACAGGTTCTCCCGAACCTGTCCGAACCTGCTGGAGCCCACCACTGATGGGAACTGCTGGCGGACAACACGCTGTGAGAGATACGTAATCCAGCTCGTTTACTGGCCTGCCGATTGCTGCGAGAGGCATGTACCAATGAGGACTTGCGTTTGGGCAAGGACAAAGTGAAGAAAGTGGCTTCATTTTGGCAGTCCAGGGTTTGATTGGGACACAAATTTATTAGCTCAAATAAATACATAAATTAACACTTTTAACCAAATTTGTTTCTATAATAATAATAAAAAACACAGGAAAATATAGAAAGAGTGTGAGGTTCTTGGTTTTTCTTTCTGATCAGTGTGAGAGTCATGAACTGCAGAAAACTGTGTGTGACTTGTCAGTCACCAAAACAGTTTGATTTCTTATTAAAATGAGGGGAAAGTTTGTTTTCTATAGTACACCCAGCAGCATGGCCATGGGTTATGCTTGCCTAAAATAATCTGGGATTATCTTCACCCCCACAAAGTATTTCTTAGTGTTAGAGGTTTTTTTTAGCAATGAGTGAGTGAGTGCTTGCACGCACACGTGTGTGTGTGTGTGTGTGTGTGTGTGTGTGTGCGTGTGTGTGTGTGTGTGTGTGTGTGTGTGTGTGTGTGTGTGTGTGTGTGTGTGTGTGTCAGAGCAAAATAAACTGACTGGTGAACTCTTCTATGAAAATATTTTGATTAATGCGCTATCCATCCATGAATTAAAAATGAAATCCACAGTCCTCTCCAACAATCAGTTTCCATACTACGTAATGGAGTGTGATGCAGTTGGACTTGCATAGTCTCAGATGTCTTGTCTGTCTCCCTCGCCCCCTCGCCCCTCTTCACTTCTAAGAACTGCCATTGGTTGAAAAAGAAAGTAATACTATCAATGCTAATGCTAGTGTGCTGGAAGAGGGAGATCCCCCCACCACCACTCCATTCAGCCTTTTGACTAAAGAAGGAAATAAGTAATATGATCCAGAACTCGGAATGTAAATGCTTTACAGATGCCTAATAAGGATGTGTCTAAAAGAAAGTACTTCCTGCAAAGAAACTATATTCCTTTGATGTTTGCAGATTTGCTCGCGTGGGTTCGATCCCATCCTCGTCGCCAATTTGATGTTTGCAGATTGATACGCAGTAGCCAGCAGTCAGGGGGCCAAACACATCTTTCTTGGAATGTAGTCAAGCTGAACATGAGGTCAATGGCGGAGCAATGCTCCTTATATACCATAGGTAAGGATTCAAACCTGGCGTGGAGCCAAGTGATTGGACAACACGGTAAACAACAGGGCAACAACACATTGATTGGTCACAAGGTAATTAACACTACAGCTATGGCGGGAAACAAGTCCCGTGATATTTACACAAGAGGAGATATTTACACAAAGGGAAGAAGAAGGAAAGATGGAGGATCGTTAGATCCAATTACAATCACGTTACCTCTGAGTTACATACACAACAATTCCCAAACAAACAAGTAAAAGAGGAGGAAAATACACAGAGACCATTCTGGCTTATTGTCCTTTGTTGGCTCTCAATATAGTTGTGAATTAAAATATTTTAAACAGAAATGAAGCCAAAATGGATCAAAACATTGTCAAGTATTTCTCCTGGCTATTTGGTTGTTTTCCCTTGCTCTAAAGCCAGTCATATCTGACTCTAGGCTGCAGTGCTCATCTCTGTTTCAAAGCAGAAGAGCCAGCACTGTCTGCTGCTGCAGACGTTTCCGTGGTCATGTGGCAGGCATGACTAGACACCAAATCGCACGGAACACTGTTTACCTTCCCACTGAAGTGGTCCCTATTTATCTACTTGCAATTTCTTGCTTTCAAACTGCTAGGTTGGCAGGAGTTGGGACAAAGATGGGAGCTCATTCCATCCTGCAGTACTCGGGAATCAAACTGCTGACCTTCCGCCTCCTAGTCAGCGTCTTAGGCATTTGAGCCACTGCAATACCATCATAGACATATAAGACCAACTTATTAATAGAAGCATATGCCAAGTGGCAATTAGTAAGGTAAATGTAAAGGTCACCCTTGCTCGAAAGCCAGCCGTATCCAACTCTAGGGTTCAGTGCTCATCTCTGTTTATAGCCAAAGAGCCTGTGCTGTCTGCATCTGTAGACATACCCATGGACATGTGGCAGGCATGCCTTGACATTGGAATGTACAAAACACTGTTTACTTTCCCACCAAAGTGGTCCCTATTTATCTACTTGCAATTTCTTGCTTTCAAACTGCTAGGTAGCTTCTGCATATTATACTTCAAAATTGCTTCTAGCAACTTGGGGGCCATGACAATGGCTTTCCACATATATCACAATGGTCAAAATACAACTTGTCTTTCAAGAACATTTTTATTCATATGAGTACCCCTCCATTCTAGCTCTTCTTGACCTCTCAGAGGCTTTCAATACCATTGACCATGGTATCCTTCTGGACCGGCTACAGGGGTTGGGGATCCAGGGCACTGTGTTGGTCTGGTTCTCCTCCTTCCTGAGTTGCCGGACCCAGTTGGTGTGGGTGGGGGACACGGGGTCAAGTCTGAGGCATCTCATGTGTAGGGTGCCACAGGGATCAGTCCTCTCACCCATACTCTTTAACATCTACATGAAACTGCTGGGTGAGAGCATCCGATCTTACAGGGTGAGATATCATCAGTATGCTGATGATAGTTGTATATCTCTGCCTGTGGTGATCCCAGTGATGCAGTCAAGGTCCTGACCAGCTGAATCCCGACAAGACTGAGTGGCTGTGAGTGAGAGGATCCAGTCCTCATATGGAGTTATCACCACTGGTTTGGGATGGGGCATCATTGCCCCAATCTGACCTGGTGCACAACCTGAGGGTCCTCCTGAAGTCGCGGATTCTGCTTCAAAAGCAGGTTACGGCCATGGTCAGGAAGGCCTTCGGACAAGTGCGTGTTATTAATCAAGTGTGCCCACTCCTGGACCGGGAGCCCTATTCATGGTCACCCATGCCCTGGTCACCTCTCGTTTGAACTATTGTAATGCGCTCTACATGGGGCTGCCCTTGATGACCACCTGGAGACTGCAGTTGGTCCATGCAGTGGTGGAGTGTAGTCATTTTACCCGTACCTCGCCACTGCTGTGGGAACTGCACTGGCTGTTCCTATATGTCTCCGGGTACAATTCAAGGTGCTGGTTGTCACCTTTAAAGCCCTTCATGGTAGCAGACTAGGATACCTCAGGGGCCGCATCGTCCCTAGAGCATCAACTTGTCCCATGATTGCAAACAGAGAGGGTACCCTTCAGGTACCATCTGTTGGGGAGAATCGCCTCTCCAGCGTAAAGAAAAGGGCCTTCTCAGTCGTAGCCCCCACACTATGTAACCTCCTCCCAGTAGAACTATGCCTCCAGGCCCAGTTGCTACCATTTGGGAAAGAACTGAAGACGTGGTTGACAAAATGGGTCTGGGGGCTGGGATTGTCCCCTTTCTGGCTCATCTGAGGCTCCTCCCTCCTGTAATTAATTTTTTTAACGTTAAGGTTTTGTAGATTTTATAGTTGTTTTTAGATAATAAATGGCACAGCGGGGTGTGTGTGTGTGTGTGGTAATGTTGCTATGTTTCAGGTTTCAGTACTGACAATGTAGATTAGAATGTATCACCCAATCTCGTTAGACAAAGAATTGACAGTAACTCCGCACTGTGCGCCCTGCTTTTTACATTGCTGTCTATCAAAACATGTGGTTTTGCTTTTTTGGCTGTGAATCCCCCAACCCACCCCTGTAATTTTCTTCACTGTCCAACTTTCACATCTGGATATTTTAAATGAGATCCAGACGGCAGCAAAAGAGGAAAGAAAGATCCATTTTTCTTCTTTTTTTTAAGAGAGAGAAAGAGAATGGAGAGGTTCCTTCTGCCTCCGTGATAGAGAAGGGAAATAGAAAATGTAGAAATGGGAAAAACTCCAGCTCTATTCTGCAGAGAGGTTTTGCCGGTGCAGCAGAAACTAGAGAACTGAGCAGGAGAGCCATTAGGTGTGCAGAGCATGCACAGTAGGGTGTGTGGTCCTAATGACCTTTTCCTTTTCAAAGTAGCTCTGGATGACTCCAAGATTTGCTGTATTTGTGGATGCTATTGTATTTTATTTTATGCTTCTGTATTTTGCTGTACTATAGTATCTGACATTGTGGTTCTTTGAGCTGCCCTGAGTCACATTTGTTGAGTAGGGCGGCATACAAATCTAATAAATGAAATGAAATGAAGATTGGGTTGCCGTGCACACACAAACCCATCAGAGTAGATTCACAGAGTCCATGAAGAAGTGAGAATACCTTGGCATAAATGATCTTAGAATTGATGTCTAAAAACACAGCTCATCCCTGTCAAGTGGCCGGTGTCCACATACGGGAAGGTTTCCGGGCGCCGGTGTTGGCGCATGCTGCCGCTGTCTCTGACGTCAGAGGCAGCAATGTGCATGCACAGTTACCCCTGCGCGCATGTGCAGAAACCCCTTCAGCCAGGAAAGGGGTTACTGCACATGTGTGCCTGTCAGAGGCAATGGCATGCATGCACAGTAACCCCTTTCCTGGCCATTCAAATACGGGACGATGAAGGGAAGGAGTGTGACAGAGCGGTGAATTACTGGAAATCCCAGCCAAAATGGGATACTTGACAGGTATGTTCTAGCTAAGAATCTTTCCCACTTTCTTCATAGTTACCCTTCTAAACTTCAAGTCTTCTGCTAATTTGATGACTGCATTCTCCATTTGGGCTGATGATTAAATGAATTTAGCAAACATTAAACATACAGATTTTTGACTTCATATCATTCTGTACTCCTTGCAAAAGATCATAGCAAAGGCTTGTGAGGTACAAGTCACATAATTAATATTTTCCATTCCGGGGCAATCTCAGTTTAGATGTCTTTCCAATTCCATGAGCTAAAAGTCATGCCCTAGTAGCACAGTTGGCACTAAATTGTTGATATACAGTACGTACATCTAGTTTCAAGAGGATTGCTTTGAGGAATAGGGTTTAAGGCATTGTTTGTAAACTCATAAAGAGCTGCACCTGTACAGGTTTTCCTCTTTGGAGAATTGGTGTGTGTTGGGGGAAGATATAGATATTTAAAAGGCTATGCAGTAAAATATTTGAACTGAAGATGTGGGCTGGCATGCTTCTAAGTAAAGTAAAGGTAAAAGTTGCCCTTGCTTGAAAGCCAGTTGTGTCCAACTCTAGAGTGTGGTGCACATCTCAGTTTACAGCCAAAGAGCTAGTGCTGTCTGTGTGTGCAGACATTTCCATGGTCATGTGGCAGGCATGACTAGATGCTAGAGTGCACGGAATACTATTTATCTACTTGCAATTTCTTGCTTTCAAACTGCTAGGTTGGCTGGAACTGGAACAGAGATGGGAGCTCACTCCATCACACAGCACTCGGGCCTCAAACTGCTGACCTGCCTATCGTCCAGTCGTCAAGTTCAGCACTAAAGCCACTGTAGTCCCGTGCATCTAAGTAGCAGAGGCCAAACTTTTATGATTTCAGTGTTCAAAGTAACTGACACATGCTAACAGGCATGTTTTTATAATGTCATCTTAGACAGACTTAGATCCTCCCATGCTCTGTAGCACATCAGGCGGCTTATAATGTCACCATACTTGCAGAACCAGTAAAACAGATGGCAAGCAATATTGGTATTTGCTAAGAAAGCTAGAAACAATTCCCATCCCCCTGTCCTTTGTTTACATACTGAAACCGATAGCTTCATTTGTCTAGTAGAGCAAAATAAGATTAGCTGGATTACACTCATGCATCCCCAGCCAAATAAGATCTCCCTCCACACTCCCTCTAGACACGATAAATTCCCTTACATGCCAAACATGATGCTACTTGTAGCATGCCATAATAAAGAATGCCCCATTCCCATGTAATGAGTCAGGATCATTTCATTGGCACTGAAGAATTGTGTGGTTTAACCTCCAGTGCGCTTGACTCATCCGCTTCTTTTTTTTTAAGCCAAGTAGCAGGCAAATTTGAGAGGTTGGCTTTTAGGTGTTATATCCAGTGTTGCACTGCAAAAAAAATTACTACCCACTTGGTGGGTGTGGCTATCTATGGGTATGGCTATATGTGGGCGTGGCCTCAAACCCCACCTCCACCCACCCCCGGGGAAAAAAAGAAACATACCTTGCTCTCTTGCTTCATGGAGATGAGGAGGAAGAGGAGTCCCAGAGCCGCCAGGCGCTGCTGGCGGGTCAGCCCTCACCATCCGGGCACGCTTTCATCAGCGGTGCTGCTGGGAGGTGAACAGGGCAGGTTGGTGGGCTGGCGCCGGACTCCCCCTCCCAGCGCTGCCAGCAATGCGTCCCATTCGCCTTGCCCAGGGCCAAAGGCACGCAGGAAGTGCGGAGGTGAAAGCGCGCCTTCGGCCCTGAGCTTGGTGCAAGGGAAGCATTGCCGGCGGTGCTGCTAGGAGGTGAGTGGGGCAGGCTGGAGGGCTGGCACCGGCCTCCCCCTCCCAGCACCGCTTAAAATGCATCCCATTCGTCTCACCCAAGGCCGAAGGCGCGAGGGAAGTGTGGAGGTGAAAGTGCGCCTTCGGCCCTGGGCAAGGTGAATAGGACGCGTTTCGGGTGGTGCTGGGAGGGGGAAGCCAAGAAGTGGGCGTGGCCAGCCAAGAGGGCATGGCCTGGAATTTCCGCTACCGGTTCGCAAGAACCGTTGAGAACCGGCCACAGTACATCACTGGTTATATCCAACTGCATCTGACTACAGGTAGGAAGAGGAAAACCATGACAGATGGGTTTATACCCTTTTTCTTCTACATCTGCCTCATCGAGCTGAGAGAACTGGAGGGGAGCAGAGAGTATCAGGTGAGTAGCGTGAGGAAAGCTAATGCCACTTGCAAGGTATCACCTCATCTAGGTCACTTTCAAAATTCCAAACTTTGCAAGCTTTTGTAACTCATAGTTATTTCTTCAAGCTATATCATGGCATGGACTATGTAGTTCCAGCCAGGCTTTAGTCTTAGACGTTGAATGGGGAAAACAGACAATGGTTACATCCTTTTTACAATCCTTTTACAATCTAAAGGCAGGAAGCAAGGGATTTTGTTCCACTAACTTTAGTGGCAACTAATTCTAACTCATTTCCGAGGAGGAGGCAAGTTGATGATCTAACTTCACATGGTTATAGTTCTGTCTACTTGATCATAGACATGGCAGCACATGCTGAAGAATGGTTTTTTTAGATAGTTAGTTTTTTTAAAAAAAACAATTTTTATTAAATTTTAACATAGATACAAAATATAAAGACATACATCAAATTCACATCCAATAGTAACACTATATTTCAGTTGTGACTCGATATTATATTACTTCCCCCTTCCATTTCTCTCCTGGGTACTAAATTTTTATCAATGTCATTTATAATTTTTCCAAATCTAAATTTTTAATTTTTCACCACATTTGTACATTTCATAATCTCTAATATATCACATATCCACCAAGTCACCCTTCTACTTCGTAATATCAATACAGAAATGACATAACTAAGTTTTAAAAATAACAAATTTAAACCAAAAATAAAAATAAAACAAAAAGACTAACTAAGTGTTATATACATTGCCCTGGAGAGCACGGAGTAACATTATGGAATCATTCCCAAAAACCCTTGTGAGCGGGTGCAGGTCTATTCAGCTCTTCTCCCTTCAAAGAGTAATCCACAAAAGTTTTCCAAATCTTCCAGAATCTATTTTCTTTAATAATCCCCTTTTTCATATTTATCTCATATGTTAACTTATCATTCAATGCTAATTCCCACATTTCCTTATACCATTCCTCGATTTTTATAATCACATCATTTTTCCATTTTCTTGCAATACACAATCTACCCGTTGTCAGCATTATTTCGAGCAATGCTTTTTTATCTTTACTTAAATTTATATCTTCCACATCTGTCAACATGATGGTATTTGCACTCAGTTTGATTTTTGTTCCCATAATTTAATTTATCTCATTCTCAATACCTTCCCAAAAAATCCTTTACCACCTTACATCTCCACCACATATGTTCATATGTACCCAATGCACTCTTACAACGCCAACACATTTTATCGTTTTTTTTATCTATCTGATGCAATCTCACCGGTGTCAAATACCATCTCCACAACATTTTGTAATTGTGCTCCTTTACTCTAACCGACAGAGTTCTCATAATTCTTTTCTTCCATTTATTTTTCCAGTTTTGATCCTCAATCTTTATCTCAAGATCCTGTTCCCATCTTGCTTTCAGCTCCCCTTGTGGATTACCTTCCTTATTTATCATAATATATATTTTACTCACCAGCCCCTTTATACCACTTTGTCCCTTTCTTATTTTCAAAACTAATCTTCAAACTCTGTCTTCCCTCTTTCTAATCCGGCCTCATTCATAAATTTACAATTCCACTTATTTACCATTTTTATCTGAAACCAATTTAATTTCAATTGTACATACAAATTTATTTTTCTCTCGTTGTCTCTACATGCCCATATCCAATCTTTCAACAGGAAAACTTCATTCTTATCCAATACTTCTTTAATCCTTTTATTAATTCTTATTAGAAAATTTGCAATATCCTCCAATTCAATAATTGGAGAAATATCTGGTACCAACACCTTTCTCACTTTTTTCCATGTTCCCAATATTGTCTTCATCATTTTATTTTTAGTATTTATTTTCCCGATGTCGCCTCCTAGAAAGACTATTTTTCCCATATAACTAAGTTCTTTCATTTCAATTTCTTCCCAAATTGCCTTTTCCCTTGCTAAGATCTTCACAACGGTCTTAATTTGAAAAGCTCGATAATATGTTATTAAATTTGGCATTCCTAACCCACCATCTTTTTGAGGTAAGTACCAAAACTTTTTTTGCCAATCTAGATCTTTTTCCCCCATTACAAAAGTTATTAATCATTATTTGGAACTCATTAATTTCCTTATCCTTAAATTGGATTGGGAGTGCATTAAATAAAAAAATAATTCTTGATAATAACATCATTTTACTTATTGCTATTCTTCCAAACCAGGACAACTTCAATTTTTGTAACCCCTGTATTCTATCCTTGATTTCTTTTTTCAATCTTACATAATTCAATTTGTTAAGATCTTCAAATTTGTTTGAAATATTTATCCCTAAATATTTCAAATTGTTCTTAATTTGTAGATTACCCTTTCCTTTTATCTTTTGTTGATCTTCTTTGCTCATATTGTATAGAATCATTTCTGATTTATCCCAATTTATTCTCAAACCCGTAATATCTTCAAAGTCCTTTAATAACACTTGTATTCTATCCAATGCCCTTACAGGATGTTTAGTTATTATTAGAGTATCATCCACATAAAGATTAATCTTATTACCTAAGACCCCTTCTATTTCCTTATCTTCCCTTATAGCTTTTGCCAACATTTCCATTGCCATGATAAATAAAATTGGCGAGAGTGGGCAGCCCTGCTGAGTATCTGCTTCCTATGTCACTTCTTCTGTGTCCTCATCGTTTACTCTAACTATTGCGGTACCTTGCTGATATAGTTGTTTAATTGTCTTCCTAAATTTATCTCCAAATCGATAGCATTTGATTATCTCATTAATTGTTACCCATTGTAAAGAATCAAATGCTTTGAAAATATCTAATGATAATAGTCCTACTTTTTCTTTTGTTTGTCCAACCACATCTATTAAGTCTATAACTCTTCTTGTCAAGTCCAACATATGTCTACCTTTCAGAAAACCCACCTGATCCTCATTTATATAGCTGCCCATAAAATTGTTCAATCTATTAGCCAGTATCGCTGTGAAGATCTTAGCATCCTGGTTTATCAATGACATTGGTCTATATGATTCAACTTTTTCCAAATCCTTCCCTGGTTTTGGCAATAACACTATTATGGTCCTATACCATGAAGTCGGAATTTGTCCACCTTCCAATATATAGTTATAAAGTTTAGTCAATTTTGGAACCACTAAATCTTTAAACTCCTTATAAAATTCAGCCGATAATCCATCTTCTCCAGGCGCTTTATCTGTTTTTAATCTAGCAATAATCTCTTTTATTTCCTTTTCTGTTATCCTATCTACCATTCTATTCCTGTGTTCCTGACCTAACTTATTAATTATTAGTTTTTCCAATTGCTTTTTTAATTTTATCTCATCTATCTTCTTTTTTGCATATAACTCCTGATAAAAATCCTTCACAATTTTACATTTATCTCCAGTTCTATTACATCTAACCCCATCTTTTCTAATCAAAACTCCAATTTCCCTTTTTCCCTTTTTTCTTTTGCAGCCCTTGTTAATAATTTTGAATTCTTATTACTATATTCAAAAAATTCTCTTTTTAACTATACCAAGTCTCTTTTTACTTTTTCTATGTCGTTTCCTATCAATTCAGTCTTTAATCTTTGTAAGTTATAAAAAAAACTCCTTATCCTTAGTTCTTGCATGTTGTTCTTGTAAATGTTTTATCTCATTCTCAATTTTATCCTGTTCCACTTTACGTTGTTTATTCCTAATACTAGCCAATTTAATGCTTTCCCCTCTAAAAACCGACTTCATGGCGTCCCATACCACATTAAAGTTCACCTCATCCGTGTCATTCCAATACCAGCTCTCCTTCCAATTCTCCATTATTTGTTCTTTAAATTTAGGTTCCTTATATAATTTTGCATCATATCTCCAGACCCAAAATACTTAGTTTTATTAAATTTATAGTTCCCATTTTTAAGGGGGTGCCTACAATTTCTAGCCAGCATGGCACCTGGATTTCGCTATTATTGGATCACCATACAATACTCTGTTAAAAACAAAGGGCTCAATCTTTCACAATGGATTTCATGCACTTTTACCCTGTGCTGCGAATCTTCAAAGTGAATAATGAACAGTGAATACGGTACTATAGTTAAAATACTCTAATGACAGTTGTAGAATTCATGTTTTGATAACAGAAAAAGAAATTTGCGCTTTGCAGTTTCTCTACATATTTGTGGAGAAATAGCAAATGCCAGTTTTTAAAGTCTTAGCAAAACAAGCAGTATTAACAAACCATGCCAGAGAGACTAAGACAGTGATGGTGAACTTTTTAGAAACTGAGTGCCCAAGCTGAAACCCAAAACCCACTTGTTTATCACAAAGTGCCAACACAGCAACAGGGGAGGAAGGAAACGCTCCCATTGGGCTGCTGGGCCATACCTGTCAACCTTCCCGGATTGGCTGGGATTTCCCGTTTTTCGGCGCCGATTTGCGCCATTTCCTGCCATTTCCCGCCCGCAGCTGCCAAAACCCCAGAATTGGCAGCGGGGGGAAAGAGGTACTGTGCATCCCTTCTACACATGTGTAGAAGGCTTTTACGCTTGCATAGAAGAGTTCTACGCAAGCGTAAAAGTCTTCTATGTATGCGTAGAAGGCGACTTGCGCAGAACCATTTCTGCACCAGTCGCGTAGAAAGCGACCTGCCCAGAACCGTTTGCGCAGGTCCCGTATTTTCTGGAGCCACGGTTGACAGATATGTGCTGGGCAGAGGAGGGGAGGGGTGAACTCTGTGCTAGGGGAGGGAGGAAGTGCTCCCATTGGGTTGCTGGGTAGGAGGCAGGGTGAACTCTGTGCTGGGGTGACTGCATCGGTGCCCACAGAGAGGGCTCTGAGTGTCACCTCTGGCACCCATGCCATAAGTTCACCACCACTGGACTAAGATGTCTACATCAGAATCTTAATTTCAAGATGATAAAAATGAAGGGGCCTATTTCTTTGTTGAACAGATATTCCATTAAGCAAAGAATATGCCTTTAGCAGACTGGAGTATATGGTAGTGGGTAATTCAGTAGTTGAATACATAGGCAATTGGATGTACATGCAGAGTAAGTGGTTAATGGCTTGCTAGACGCAAACGTTGCAGATACCATGTATATTCTAGAGAAGTAGTTTCCAATAGATTGCCCCATGTACCACAGGGGGGCTTCAATTCCCAGAAACCTAAGTCAGTACATTAGCTGATCGGTGCCTTGGGGAATTGACTTAGGTTTCTGGGAATTGAAGTCCAAAAACCAAAGGTTGGGAAACACTGCTCTAGAGAGGCTAGTAGAGTAACAGCATTCCTAATTGGCATTAGGAATGTAGACAGCTCTACACATCAGTTATTACTAAGTACTGTAAAGAGACTAGAAACCAAGACTTCCTAAATTTATTTCTCAAAGACATAACCTGCTCTACAGGTGAAACTCGGAAAATTAGAATATTGTGCAAATGTTCATTCAGTTCAGTAATGCAACTTAAAAGGTTAAACAAATATATGAGATAGACTCATTACATGCAAAGCGAGATAGTTCAAGCCTTAAAGGTTTCCCTTGCTCAAAAGCCAGTCGTATCCGACTCTAGGGTTCAGTGCTCATCTGTTTCAAAGCCAAAGAGCCAGCGCTGTCTGCTTCTGCAGACGCTTCCGTGGTCATGTGGCAGGCATGACTAGACACAGGAGCACACGGAACACTGTTACCTTCCCACCAAAGTGGTCTTTATTTATCTACTTGCAATTTCTTGCTTTTGAACTTCTAGGTTGGCAGGAGCTGGGACAAAGACGGGAGCTCATTCCGTCCTGCAGTACCCAGGAATCGAACTGCTGACCTTCCACCTCCCAGTCAGCGTCTTAGCCACTTGAGCCACTGCAGTCCCTAGTTCAAGCCTTACTTTGTTATAATATTGATGCATATGTCTTACAGTTTATGAAACCCCCAACCCCCCAATCTCATAATCATCACATAATTGCATGTGCGCTGTATGCCATGATCATCACAATTATAACGAATCAAGGCATATCTCTCGCTTTGCATGGAGTGAGTCTATCTCATAGATTTGTTTCACCTTTTAAGTGAAATGAATGAACATTTGCGTGATATTCTAATTTTCTGAGTTTCACCTGTATATACAAGAGCAATTAAGAGTGGTGGTGGAGACCACTGAGTAAGTGGCCAGTTGCTCCGTGCGGACGAGAATCTTGGCTTCACGACCTCCAATTCCCCAGCTGATTGGGGTCATGATGATTTGGAGGGGGCTGTGGTTTCTGTGGTGGTAGAAGAGGAAGGAGGACAGGGCATAAGAGTAGGGGATCATGGAGGAGGGAAGAGTTATAAAGGGGATTCATGAAGGGACAGAGATACTGAGATTGGTGGAAGAGTGAGAAAAATATAAAAGGGGGACATGAAGAAAGGCACCCTGAACAGGACTTGTGGTTACCTTTGGGGTGGACCTCTATATTCAAGCCCCCCCAATTGGTGAGCTGGTGCAAATGAGTGCCCTTGGAGGCGGCAGAACACCAAGGCAAAGATACCCTCACAAACCCTCCTAATTGTGGGTGGAAGGACTTGAGAGAACACCAGGCAGAAGTTTGTGAGGCTCAGAGGATGTGCTGGGCTAACAGACAAGCTGGGGAAGGCGTCCTGCATGTAAATAACCGTAACTCAGCCATAGCACAGCTGCGCAAAAGAATGTATTAACGCTGAGTTGTTACACTTTAGAACATTAGTGCCTTTGTCTAAGACTGGGGTTCTCAACCTATGGCCTGGGGGCCGGATGCGGTCCATGACACAATGTCATGTGCCCCCCCACTGCCTCTGCCACACCCGGAAGTGCCATGTGTGGCAGGCAGGGCAAAATGGCCATCTGGCCCCCAATGCTGTCTGAGGGAGCATGACCTGGCCCTCAGCTTGAAAAGGTTGAGGTCTAAGACGAAGGTGGTGAGTGGACCACAACGGGAAATGAGTCTCAGTCAAGTTAAGATGTGGGGTCTTTTAGATTTGCTAATAATAATGAAGTCCATACAGGCACTTGGTGACCCTTCCTTCTCAAGAGTTTTTATAGGGCTCAGTAGTGGTTTATCATTTTCTTTCAAGGATACTGTGCAGCTTGCCCAAGGTTACAAGGCTGCCTCTTTCCCCAGGAGGCAGTGGAGGGCTGAACACCCAAATTTAGGCTCTGCGAGTAAATACTTAAAACTCAATCATATCCAGCTAGGTTCAGATTTGACCATAAGGAACGTTTAAAAACCAACTAGGCCTCGGTCTACCGAATGGATAGGTTTTGTGGATTCAATTTTTAAAGAGATTCATACCTTTTTGAAAAACACTAGCAAAGAAATTTTAAAAACATTTCAAAACAATCCTTAGGTTGCAAATGTTAGGGGACAACGCTCAGAAACAGGTTGGTCACTTCCAGTTGTATCATTTCTAGTAATGACAATGTAAATGTTTTGGATTGGTCAAATGGGATTGAGGTAGGAGTCCACGAACCTTTAGTAAAAACTGGTATTCTATCAAAGCCAAAGGAGAAAATGCACATATCAGTCACATTTGAACAGAGACACTAAGTAGGTGGTTTTAAATGATTACCTGTCTTCACAGCAGATGCTTGGACTGGTATTTTCAGCAGTTATTGAAGCGCTGAGGTGAATACTTGGGACCAGACATGGCATTCTGAACCTCACTAATGCACTGAAAACTAATGCTTAATGGATCCAGATAGTTCTCAGCTAAGTATTGAGATATGGAATAGCAGATCTTCCAAGATCCAGCAGGTTAACATCTGGCTTCAGGTAAAATAAAATTAATAAACACAGACAAATTTTGATCAAGAACAGTCTATATTGCTTCTATAAAAAGTTAATTTTCTCTCATTAACCTTTAAACATGTCAGAAGCTATGTGGATAGAGATGATCTGACAGAAATTACTTATCTGGATTGGGTTAGATATACTTCGTTAGGACTTCTGAATAAATGTAACCAACAAGGAAAAGTTAAGTAAATTGGCAATTGATTTCCAATAGGCATATGGTTGGCCATGGGCTAGATAGGCCTCTGGATTGATCCAGTAGGCATCTTACGTTTCTAGAACACACTTGCATTAGTTCTCTAGAATACGGCTGACTTCCCAGATTCCAGAAGAAAACCTCGATAGAGTAAAGGAGCACTCTTTGCCAAGATGCGAGAAAGGAGGCCAACATCTCACACAGTTCAGCAATGGCATAGATAGATAGATAAAGATAGATAAATCTTTATTGTCATTGTCCCCTTGCGGGAACAACAAAATTTCTCGGTTGCTATATAAGGCATACCCCTTAATTTCAAACAGCTACAGAAACACCAATTAAGATAGTACCATACAGTCAAATTTCAAAATCTAAAAATTTAAAATAAGATAAGATGACTTCAGAGTCCAGCGTTTCCATTTAAGGCCAAAATTGATCTGGAGAAGAAACTGTTCTTGAGACGGCTCGTTTTTACCTTCATTGTTCTATATCTCCATCCTGATGGCAGAAGCTCAAAGAAGCAGTGGCCAGGATGCGATGGGTCTCCTACTATACCTAATGCTTTTCTGTGGCACCTGATGGTGTAAATTTGTTCTAAAGTGGAGAGTGGACAGCCAATGATGCTCTCCGCTGTTTTAATAATTCTGTACAACATTATCCTATCCAGATGAGTACTACTCCCATACCACACGCATAAGCCATAAGTTTGCATGCTCTCAATAGCGCAGCGATAGAAGGCAAGCAGCAGCTTTTGCAGAAGATGGTTTTTCCCTGAAAACCTGATACTTCTACCAGCTACGCAAGGGCCTCTTACCAAGATAAAGACAGCACAGGGCATGTTTATTTTTCTTATTTATTCAAAAGCTAGGGTATGACAAAGAGGGTTAAAATGCAGTATACCACCTTTTTACATAAATTGCTTGATGATCTATCAGAGACTTCTTAATATGTCTCCCGGTCCAAAAACGCTCACATACACATAACCATTAATATTTTATACACAAAAGGTTTATTTCTCAAATAAACGACCCTTTTAAACACAAGGAATGAAATTCTAGATCTTTATCAAGATGAATCCAAACTGAAATCTTTCCAGTATTCTGCGTAATCTCTGTATTCTTGGTTGCTAATGGTGTCAACATCAAAAATCAACAAAGACATGTTATTTAAACATCATGCTACTGGATTTCTAAGCTCTGCCTCTGATCCGCTCTATGGAGATCTGCAGTGTTTTAAAAATTGTACATCACCAGATCTGAACCAAGGGTGGAATAGCTGTATACTGAACACAAAACAAATAAGAAATAAATTTACAAGACATAATCAAGTTCATAACGAATGTAGGTGTTTTTGTCGTCATTGTAGATTCGTGGATAATGTGCTATTAGAGCATCCTGTGAACCAATGTAGATGGAGTTGTAGATCTTCCAATATACATCTCTTACTTTCCTGGCAGGGTGAAACAAGCCCTATAAAACAAGATATAAAAAAGAAAACAATTTGCACTGCATCCCAAGTTAATATAATTCATATCACATTTTCAAAGAAGTGGCAGGTTATCTGTAAATCAGAATGCTAGCTGTGTTTCACAGATAATCATAGTTAGAGATGTACACCCTAGGATTTAATGAGCAAACACCTTCCTTCTCCTAGACAAGCGAGAGTGCAAATCACTGAAACTGAAGAGTTTTTGATGCTGTCAGTTTAATAATATTTTAATGTTAAAATCTGAATTTATTGCAACTTAAAATATGTATTTTTTTAGTTGTATGCTGCCTTGTGGCTCAGTGGTTAAGAAGCTCGCCTTGTTAGCTGGAAGCCTGGCAATTGAGCAGTTCGAGACCTGGGTACTGAATGACGGTTTGAGCACCCATCTCTGTCCCAGTTCCTGCCAACCTAGCAGTTCGAAAGCAAGAAATTGCAAGTACAGTAGATAAATAGGACCACTTCGGTGGGGGAAAATCTTGGTCATAGGAAAGGAGCCTCATTCCGAAGTCCCATGAGCAGTTTCTCAAGCAAAAAACCTTTCAACCCAGAATAATTTCTGACATGAAATTATTATTATTATGAGAAAGCCAGGACATAAATTAACTAAATAAATATATCAATTGAAAACAAAGACAAATGTATCCATCAGCAGGCAAGTTACATTAGTAGTAATGAATCATGTCCTAATTTAGAAGGGTATCTTAAAACATTTTTTTAAGACATTATTTATCAAATTTATCTCAGCAGCTTTTTCACTGACTGAGAACTCATCTTAATCTTTATATGTTTACAGAATACCTAGCTATTTTGTTGTCGAAGTTATTTGTTGTTTAGGCAAGCTAGTATTTTCCCCTACAGGAGTCACTGATGAGATAAAGTTCTGAGAAAAATCAGCACAGAATTTGGATTCACATCCAAATCTATTCACATTCCATACATGAATACTGGACTTTCCTATACCACCATGCTTTGGTCCCTATGGGATTGACACACAGGTGGGATTGTATGGAACATGACCACAGCAGTGGGGCAGCCTTGAAATAATTTTCTATTCAGCAGAGGAACGCTTTCTTTTTCCTCACAGGCCAAGGCACACATTTTTATACAGTATTCCTTACCTGTAAACAATACTGCAACATTCGGCAAGGTCCAATAGCAACCCTCAAGCCCTCCAGGGCTCCCATAACGGCTTGGATGACATGGGGTGACGTCTCAAACACATTGGGCCACACGTAATTTAACAAGTGGTTCAGGGAATCTTCACAGCCGAAGCCGTACACCCCAAGAGACATATGTTGCACCACAGCGCTAGCTGTCTGTCTGTGAACCAGGTCCCTGGAAAAAAAATTATAATGTTTAGCAGCTTGCTCCTCCATTTGGTAACACATTTTCTTTAATAGGTTCTCAGGAGATAAATTTGTCTTTCATGAATGTATGCTGGAATCTAAAACAGAATGAATGGTCCTACTCTTGGTTCCTAACAGCTACTGCCAGCCATAGAATGGCTGCCAGGACAGCAGCTGAATTTTTCTCTTTTGCACTGAAACATAACGGCACCCTTTTGTTTAAGATGTTTTATTTGCTGGGCCTGTCCATAAACGTTGTGGTGCTATTTGCCTAATGCTGTGATGGCGAACGTTGGTACTCCAGATGTTCTTGGACCTCAATGCCCAGAAGCCCAAGATCCCGTGAATCCACACGAAGCGGTTTACTGCGATTCATCCAGCCCGCGCCGTCCTCGTCGCTCCTGGAAGCGGAAGTAAAAATGCGCCCGATGAATCGCAGTAAACCACTTCATGTGGATTCACGGGAGCTTGGGCTTCTGGGCATTGAAGTCCAAGAACATCTGGGGTGGAAACGTTTGCCATCATGGGCCTAATGAATTGTGTGACAACTGGAGTTTACACTAAAGCATCCTTTTATTTGTGAAACACTTCCACCTTTAGAATAACCCCCCACCCCCCATTTTTACCTCATCTATGACTTAAAAGACAAATTAATAAATGTTAGCTTGATTTGTTGGGATACACAGAAAGAGCCTCCTTGAAGATTGTGGTATTTTTGAACCACAATTGGGTGTACCCTGGTAACGGCCACCTTGTGTTGCCAGCTAATCTTTCTCACACTAGGCCAGGCGAAAGGAACTGCAGAATAAACTCACCAAAAGGTGCCTTCATTTTGGCAGTTTCACGTCTGGCCTAGACACAGAAGAAGGAGCTTGGTTTGTTTGCTGTGGTTTCCCCATCCCTACATATCAAAGAGGGATGCAGAGGATTTGACCTTTTTGATCAAGACATGACTGCAAGTGTTGAGTTTAAAGCTCTTAAAGCCAAAATTAAACTGCAGGATTGACTGAACCATTAGGTATTCTAGAAAATAACACGATACTACGTTGACACAAGTACCTTGAATTATGCTTAGGCAGATTAGTATTCCACATAAATCTTGCTTGCGACAAAGTATACATTTCTTTCACAATAGTTTATTGTCCCTCTGGGTAATGTTTATTGAACTAAAATAACCAAACAGTGGCAAAGCTATACCTCTCAAAGCACCAAATCTTCCAGCCAAAGATTATTAACTTAACTGATCAAAACACTTAAGCAACTGTTCCAAGCTTCTTTGTCTCCATCTACCTTTAAAAATAGACTAATGCACTGTATTCTTCCTCCATGGAAGTAGAAAGTGCTTGGGATCTAGGATTCACCCAGCTCTTTTCTCTCTCAATGCTACAAATCCACTCAGACTTTGGCTCCCTCCCGTGGCTCTACCGGTCACGGGAGGTGGGAGCGAAGCCCAGCTGTCTCCCATCACGGACGGGGCCGTGAAAAGCCACCCCACCGCCCTGGACACTGGCCTCTGGGGGCGTGGGAACACGGCTGAGGACTGTCCCATTGCGGCCGGATGTGTTCGGACTCACTGGACCCCCGCACCTGGTGAGATCGGTGGCGGGGAGGAGTGACTGACCCTGTTGTGAGGCGACCGACGTGGCTTCAACAGCTCCGTCACCTGGGGACGTTGTCTATTGTAATGTTATGCTGATGTGATATTTTGGAAATTTTGTATTGCTTTACTAGTTTTTGCTATAATGTATTTTTGGTTTTGTTATTTTTTATCTTCAGATTATAGTTTTGATTATATTGTCATACTGTATTTCTGAATTTTGTATCTTATTATTGTATCTTTAAATGTCTTGTAAGCCGCTTCATGTCATCCACTGGATTGAGGGAAGCGGAATATAAATAAAACATTATTATTATTATTATTATTATTATTATTATTATTATTATTATTATTATTATTATTATTATTAGTTATCTCTTCTTCAGAGATGAATCTACACCTGTTTCATATACACACAGATAACCCATCAAGTCTTCTTTCTGATATTTAAAATGCTTTCTATTTCCAAAAATGACTGAAATTTTTATCTTGTGAAAGAGCAGTGAACATAAAGGCAGCATAATTTGTTGAAGAGGAGGAAAAAAAACTTACCTGTCCATTAATGCATCTTCAAGCAATGGCGTTACAGCATAAATGTAGTCCTTTCCCATTTCTCCAATATATTCAAAGAGGAAGGAGAGTGATTTTAATACACCATTTTGCACATTCAGCTCTGGAACTCTGTATTCATTCATGAGAGCAGGCAGCACTGTGAAAGGAGAGCATGTTTCGGCTACAATAGCAATTGCTACTGTAGTACATACTCTGTTTTGTCTTTCTTGTACTTTCAAGTTGTTTAGCAGTGTTGCAAGCACATCATGGGGTCTGAAATAAGATGAAGGATCAAAAATTAAACAATCTTGCCATTGATTAAAGGTCAGTTTAGGCATAAAATTCAGCCAGAATATTGATTCACCAGAGCTTTTTAAATGGTAAATTTCTAAGCAGTTTGCTAAATTAGATACAGTAAAACCCCAACTCACAAATGCCTCGAGTTACATAAAATTCGACTTACATAATGATTTTGTGCTAAAAACATGTCCTGGTTTACACAATTTCCTATGGGTTTGCTTCGAGTTACATAAAGATTCTTTTTCCTATGGGTTTGCTTCAAGTTTCGCAAAAAATAATTTTTCCTATGGGTTTGTTTCGAGTTACAAAAAAAATTGATTTAAGCAAAAACCTACGGAATGGACTTTTTTTTGTAAGTAGGGGTTTTACTGTATTATCTATTTTTCCCTAAGCTTTTTTAAATGGTAAATTTCTAAGCAGTTCACTAAATTATATACAGTATTATCTATTTTCCCTAGTTTCTTGCATCTTGATTCTGCCTTTGCACACACAAAAAAAACCCTTCCTTTGATTATGATCATATATTTTTTCACAAAGAAGCATTCCCTTCCAATTACAAAATTAAAAACCAAAACCAAACAAATGTTAACTATTGCAGAATGTCTAAACAAGTTGCCTGTAAGTTAACAATACGGACTATCACAGCTAATAGTAGTACATTCAATACTTCAGAAGAACTCACTGTTAACTTAAA
Source organism: Bradypodion pumilum (assembly GCA_035047305.1). Taxonomy (NCBI): domain Eukaryota; kingdom Metazoa; phylum Chordata; class Lepidosauria; order Squamata; family Chamaeleonidae; genus Bradypodion; species Bradypodion pumilum. The sequence continues at coordinate 288,873,772 of JAWDJD010000001.1, read as the reverse complement.
GCAAAGCAACTGTACGTACTTCTATACCACCCCATATAAGCGCTTAGTGTACTATCTTGGTGGCTCACAAGTTGATTAGCATTTTTCCCCCAACATGCTGGGTACTCATTTTGCCAAACTCAGAAGGATGGAAGGCTGAATCATCCTTGAGCCCTGGTCAGGCTCAAACTCACAACTTTTTAGTTGCAGGACAGCAGTTTAACTACTGCGCCACCAGGGAATAAAACCTCATGGACTAAAACCAGATACACACCATTGGACACATATTCTTGTTATGTCCTTGTCAAGTCACTTGTAAGTTATGGTTACATAGAAGTTTTTAAAGCCATATATACTTACCCAATAGCTTTTGCAATATAGCCAAATGTGTTCACAGTTGCTCTTCGAATAGCTTTCTTATGAGCTTTTAGCAATTCTAGCAATTCAAAACAGATCCTCATCCACTCTCTTGCGGAAACATATTCTGCACCCCTAGGCAAAAGGAAAAAAAGGGGTTTTATTCAGCTTTGTTGCACCCTTTATATGTAAACATGTCAACCTATCCAGATACAGAAGGGTATTCTTTAGGACGGTTAAGAATGAAGTCCAATTTTAATTTAGTAATTATGGTAATGAGTAGCAAAGCAGCAATATTACCTTTCCAATTTCATTAACTGAGCATTGCCACAACTATCCTTAAAAAAATTAACTATTACATGCTTAGACTATTTGTAAGATACGCTCGAGCAGAATAAAACATTATGTAAAGGTAACGTCTCCCTTGCTCAAAAGCCAGTCGTATCCGACTCTAGGGTTCAGTGCTCATCTGTTTTAAAGCCAAAGAGTCAGCACTGTCTGCGTCTGCAGAAGTTTCCATGGTCATGTGGCAGGCATGATTAGACACTGAAGCACATGGAACATTGTTACCTTTCCTATTTATCTGCTTGCAATTTCTTACTTTCAAACTGATAGGTTGGCAAGAGCTGGGGCAGAGACAGAAGCTCACTCCACTCGGGTCTCGAACTGCTGACTTTTCAGCCATCAAGTTCAGGGTCTTAACCGCTAAGCCGCTGAAGTCCCTTATAGAGCAATGCAAATCTATTTACCTGTCTGCAATACGCCCAACCAGGTCAATACAATTCTCCTGAACCTTTTCATGTCTGTTCTTCAAAATAGGAGTAAGTCTTGGCAGCAGGTCTTTAATTGGAGGAGTCATTTTGTGCATACCTAAACAATGTAAGAAGATAAGATATTTAAGTCTCAAGCTCTTTGTCTTCACAAGAACTCTTGCAAAATGCTGCAACAACAACAAGAACAACAAGAACAACACACACACACACACACACACACACACACACACACACACACACACACACACACACACACACACACACACACACACACACACACACACACACACACAAACTCTCTCTCTTACCTATGACATTGACAATGGCTTTGAGTGCCCCAAGAATGCTGCCCAATACTTCAGGATATTCTTCACCCAGGTACTCATACAACACCACACCCAAGTGCCCCATCAATTTTTCCTAGAAACAAAACAGACAAAACATGTAACTCAATGCCTCTAAACCAAAAGTAACTTTAAAAAAATAAGGTGTAAAAAAGGCAAATACCTCTTGACACGTTTTCATAACAACTGCCGTCCTAGAAATAAGATCAGCCGCTTGCTGTCTTACTTTGGCTGACTTGTTGTTCAAACGCCACAAAACTGTACCGCAGATCTGAGGCAAGTACGGTTTCACTCGCTTGCCAAGCGCATTTACAACGGTACCAAAGCCGTTCAACATCACAGAATCCTGTTGAACAAAAAGTTACAAAGTATTTTAGTACTTTCATCAACATTGTAGGTCCATGGCTACATGCCAACATGATTGAATCCTAGGTTGTCTTCACATCTGATGGTAAACACAATGACAACTACTGACATCTGGACATTTTCAGAGTCTATGAAGCTCCTTGCCATACAAGGCTAGGCTAGAATCCTCCTTTACACACTTTCCACCAGTGGATGAAACTCGTTTTTAAAAACTGACTCTTTACCGTGTAGAATTGTATAAGGGGATACAACACATGTTGTTGTTTTTTAAATCAATCATTTTAAATTGGCTTTAACTTTTTAAAAAAATAATAATGGTATTTTAACATTCTCTTTATTTAACCCTTTTATGCATTAAGCACCTTTATTGGACGAAAGCCAGGCTATAAATAAAATAAATAAATAAAAATTGGAGCTTTGCACCACAATAAAAGCAAAAAAAAATGAGAAGATTCTAGAAGGCTGGTTCTAGTTTGGAAGCTGGTCAATAGCTCCCCATTAACAGCTTAGTGGAAACAAATGTTGACATGGGAATAGTTGACAGGCACTTCAATATCGTTCCTTTTAAAGATAAGGTTGGTGTTAGATTAGGGTAGAGATGCAACTATGCCCTGAATCCTTCAGAGATGTTTTCTTTTGGAGCTGGGAAGAAATCACTACATGGAGACAGGCCAGGTGTAGGTCCAAAACAAACAAGAAATAGGATTGTTCCTTTTTTAAAAAAACCAAAAACCCAAAGTTTGGATTTTCTCTGCCTAAAACTAGTAAGACTAACTGGATAGCTCAGCAGTTTATATATCTGGCTGCAGAATTTGGGTATTCGATTCCCCACTTCGCTTCCTGGGAAAAGAGGCAGCCTGTGCAGCTACGGGCAAGCACACAGTCCCATGACATCTTTAATGCTGTGTAATCTCACCATAAGTCGGAAACAAATTGATGGTATGCAATTAATATTATAACACAGGAGTTTTCAACCTTTTTAAACCAGGGGCTGGGTCACGCTCCCTCGGATAGCTTTGGGGGCCAGAAGGCCATCTTGCCCTTCCTTCATCACATAGCACTTCCTGGTGTAGTGGAGGTGGGCCACATGAAATGGCGCCATGGGCCACATTTGGCCCACAGGTTTAGAATCCCAGTTATAACACTTTAAATTGGGCCATTAATCAAGCCTGGGTAGAGAAAAGAAATGATGGGCATATTTATATACCTCTGTGGTCTGTTCCTGAAAGGCGTACAAAATACCATCAATCAGCTGTTCTTCCAGCTTATGGTCAATATCGGCTGCTCCCAGGTTCCCCATGATCTTCTCAATGGTCTCCATGACCATTTTTCTGTACTGCTCAGCCTCATCTTTCAGATCATCCACAATCCTGGAAATAATTTCTGCTGCCCCAACTTTGTTGGCAAGCTCCACAGTGGTGTCAACTAACTGTAATGCACGAGAAAGCAATGATCAGTTTAGAAATTATTTTAAAGTAGAAATAAAATCATTGTTCCCAAAGAGAAGTAAATATTTTAAAAATTAAAAACAACTTTCAGGCAAGCTTTAAAAACAGGTTTTAGAGGCTGTAGAATTGCAGCTTCAGTATGGAAACAACCACACAGCTCATAAAGGGATAAAAAGCCAATCTCCCTTATTTGCCTCCAATTCTTCAAATAATGTTCAGCACAATCCCAGGCATCTTTATTTGAAAAGAACCACTATGTTCCACAGTTCCATAAGGCTTACATAACCACTATGTTCCATAAGGCTTACACTCACAGGACGGCACATCACTGTCCATAGGACAGCAACCCCAAATTTGTCTTCCTAATGATATAATCTGAAACTACAAGGATGCTTATGACAAACACACAGCTTTCAGTAATTATGCTCTATTTAAATAATGCAAAAAAGTTTAGTAAAGGGTGATCTGTATTCTGAGGACTCATTCAAATTCCAAAGGGATCAAATAGGTTTCCTGTATTAACATGTTCCTTATATTCATTAGTACTATTCTACTGAGGTATGCAAATAATAGCTGAAACACAACTGGCTTAGACTTTAGTAAGAGCCGTTAAGAGATTGCACAGAATCTTGTACTACTGCCCAGTCTTTAGTCTCCTACGTCCTCTAACAACCGCCTCTGATTCTGCGCACAGGGTGTCTCCTCACACTCTGTCATACCTTTCACTGACAATATTTTCCTTCAACACCCGTCCTTGTCTATAGATCAGCAGTACCTGTCTGTAGTTCCTTCGGTCCAATGCCATTCTGTGCTGCCAGAAGTGCTTGAAAAATGGGGGTAAGATTTCTGTCTTAATGTAGTTTGCTTCAACACCATCTGTGCCACAGCACTGTTTGACGACCTGAAAGAAAACAAGCAGGAAGCATGAATTCCCGACTTCTCCAGGAGAACAAGCAACAGTTATGTCACAAACTGTATTGTGCCAAGTTCAAACAGATAAAATGATCCAGAAACATGCTCTATTCATGTCACAAGCTAGGAATACAACCCATGAAGCTTCTCATTTGAAACCCAGTTCAACAATGATGCTCCCTGCTGACCTTACACGAACCACTCTAATCTTAGTGCCTGCTTTTGCACTTTGCAGGAAATCTGATTTACCTTTCAGCATTAGAGCGAACATATTATTAAGCATAATATAATACGTATGTACAACATAAATGGCAAATATTTTTCACTTAAGAACAGATCTGAACTTTTAATCTGTTACAAAAAAGTACAACTACCTGTGTCATCAGTAACAAGTGTACAATCCTTCCTTAATTGTATGCATCTAAATTTTTTGAACTTCAATTAAAATGTCCTATAATACTAGGTGAGAGCCTTGTCAGGGTGCGGGGGCTTGAGTGGTCTGACTAGGTAGTGTTGCCTATCTCTTGTCAATGATGTTAGTCCGAGACTAAAACTCGCCGAAGCGTCGGGATCCCTTGGCAAGGTGAAAGCTGATGGCACACTTCATGGTCCACCTAGCCAGCAGGTGCCATGATATCCTAATGACTAAAAAACTGCATGCAGATGGATTTGATTTCTCAAGTCCATTTGCATGTGTGGAATATCATCGCGATATCTACCAATGCGTGGACTCCTTGCTGAACAACGATTCCAAGGTATTCAAGGTGTTACTACTTTACATAACATATCTAGCTCTGCATACCTTCAACACAATCTTTTTCATTTCTTCATCCGGAGACTGGAACTCTCTGATAAGGATCAGCATTACTTCTCTGGTATAGTAGTTGGCATACTCAGCATCCATGAGTGGAATAAGGTACCCAATGGCTTTCAAGAAGGCAGCCAGACCCTAGTGATACAACAAGTGTTATCACAACTGGAATGTTTATCACAATATAAAGCATGTTCACGAGAAGGACTATTCACATACCACCCATTAATTGGGGATTGATTAGTAAAAACTCAGACTCACCTTTCCTCTGTGTTGGCGTATACCCTTCCACAAGGGCTTCAGGACAGAGTCAAAGGATTCGATACCATAGGGAGTGGCTGCTTCAGCTAAAGCAGCAATAGCCAAAGCACTGATGGTGCGTACTTTCTGCTGCTCATCTACCAATCCTGTAAAACACACACGGCAAATTCACCTGTTTAGAATGCCAACTGAAACAAGGCAACAGTGGCAAGAGCAAGGAAAAAAGCATCTTTGCTTTGATTTGGGTTTGCCCTCTTGCAAACTGAAAGGCTTCTCCTGATCAGGAGAGTAAGATCCAGTTTTGAAGTCACCTGCTTTGTTCCTTGCAACAAACTGGGGGGCGGGGTGGAGGAGCATGGCAAAACCAGACTCACACACACACACCTATCTTCCTCTGGATTCATCCCATTGTGCCAGTCATAAAAAAAGGCTTCAGTAAAATCAGTGAGTAACCCAAATACTACAAACTTCATGTGGTAACAAGATTAATCTTAAGTGTGAGATGTTACTGAAAGGAGGGGGGATGGAGTCAGAGTATGGAAGATGGACTGTGTCAGCCTCCAGTCCTAGAACAGATTTCCATCTAGTTTCTACCCATACTGCAATCTAGTCCACCCTTTAATCCCCAGTTAAGTATAGGAGCATAGGGTATAAACTAATTCTCAGGGAAATTTTGCAACAAAAATTATCTTCAGTGTTCAGCATAATACAATGGCACATATAGAGAGCTTAAGCAATCTTGCATATTGCCAAGTACTCAAAATTCCCACTTCGAACATTTCACTTTGAACAATATAGAGCAAAGCTTAGCACATTTCACAGTGAACAGAAATTCACAATTATTCTGATACAACACTACTTTGTACAAAATTATTACATGGCTTCTTAATTGTCAATGTAACCATGTGCTATTGAATTTCTATGACGCTAATTTTATGTGAGACACCTACCATGCTCAATAATTTCAACCAAACTTCTGAGGTGAGGTAAAATTGCACAGCCCATCAGAATAGCAATTTGCTGCACAATCTTGATACCCGTATGCCTGGCTTGCCAAGACTTCTTGCTTTTACACACAGCTTTCAAAAAGGGCAAGAGAGATGGAATCCCCAGAGCGGAGGCAACGACAGCAAAAGCTCGAGCTGTTGTGTTACGAACATATTCATCCATATTATCAATATCGGGTCGCATAGTGGAAATCATTGTTGCCAGACCAGCCGCCTGAAACACAAAAGTAGTAAAGACACTTGTCTCCGAAAATCTGCAGATAAGAGATTTGTAAGTCTATATTAAAGGTAAAGGTTTATCTTGCTCGAAAGCCAGTCGTATCCGACTCTAGGGTTCAATGCTCATCTCTGTTTCAAAGCCGAAGAGCCAGCGCTGTCTGGTCTTCTGCAGATGTTTCCGTGGTCATGAGGCAGGCATGACTAGACACCGGAGCGCACGGAATGCTGTTTACCTTCCCACCGAAGTGGTCCCTATTTATCTACTTGCAATTTCTTGCTTTCGAACTGCTAGGTTGGCAGGAGCTGGGATAAAGATGGGAGTTCATTCCGTCCTGCAGTACTCGGGAATCAAACTGCTTACCTCCCACCTCCCAGTCAGCATCTTAGCCACTTGAGCCACTGCAGTCTATAGTATGTGTTCGTAAAAACTGGTTGCGTTTCCATATTAGTGTGTTCTCATCTGCCATTTACATGCCAAGTTTCAGCGTGTACATGCATGTAAAAGGTAAAGGTAAAACCTTTGCTTGAAAGCCAGTCATATCTGACTCTAGGGTTCAGTGCTCACCTCTGTTTACAGCCAAAGAGCCAGCACTGTCTGCATCTGCAGACGTCTCCATGGACATGTGGCAGGCAGGACTAAATGCCGGAGCGCACGGAACACTGTTTGCCTTCCCATTGAAGTGGTACCTATTTATCTACTTGCAAAGTCTTGCTTTTGAACTGCTAAGTTGGCAGGAGCTGGGACAGAAATGAGAGCTCACTCCATTGTGTAGCACTGGGGTCTCGAACTGCTGACCTGTTGAGCTTCCAGTCGTCAAGTTCTGTGTTTTAATCACTGAGTCACTGCAGTCCCTCACACATGCATGTAATCCAGATTAAAATGTAAAAACTATTCCATGTTCTCCAGCCCAATCTTTACTAATACTACATTGTTTATTTGAAAGAAATCATAAAGTGTTACCTTAGCCAAGTTGGAAATAATTTCTCTGCCTTCAACTCTGGCATAGTAGTCTTCATCAATCAACAATGGTTCAATCACCACAAGAATCTGGAAGAAATTTAACAATCACTTAAAACGCCAGTCTCGTTTTTAAAATGGAAGCTATCTTGCCTAAGATCTAGAGCCAAGAACATGGTTTATTTCACTCAAAGATATCATGCTTTCCAATTCCAGTGTGAAGTCTTTTCCCCCTTTACATTCAAGGCTACATATAAAGACTGAATTACCTGTCAGTGCTCAACACATGACAATAATGTAACATTCAATTAAAAACTAGAAATGGTAGATACTAATCTTATAGCTGTGACAATAAGTATGTCAAGGCTTTAGTTAATAATTTCAGATGTAAGCAAATTTTTAAAGGTCATGACAAGTTAAGATAGTCCTCTCATGATCATGTGGGAAGAAGAGGAAAGAGGCAACATGCAAACCTAAAAGATTGTGTATGTTCACAGCCCCTTAAACATGTGGTGCTAAATACTGTCTTAGGATGATGTAACGACCGGGTGAGCCAGGGGAGGGGAGCGCTGCCTCGCCACTGCTGCCAACAAGGACCACCTGCGGCGGAGGGTTCTGCCCCTCAAAGGGCGAGACGTTTCCCGACCAGGCGAGCCAGGGCAAGGGAGCACTGCCTCGACGACGCCGCCAACAAGGACCACCTTCGCTGAGTTCCTTCCCCGGTCCAGCATTGGCTGTGGGGAGGTTGGAGCACCTGGGCTACGCAGCACCATCCTGTCGCCTCACTTTGTCGACGCTGCTGAGGTCACTGAGCCGGGTTCTGTCATGGACATAGAGCCCGGGCTCTGCTAAGGACATTGTTAAGGACGCTGTCCCTGAGTTTTGTCAAGGTCCGTTAAAGTTGTGAGCCTTGGGCTTTTTTTCCTCTTGACTTGTAATTTATACTTGATTCTTGTAATTGTAACTGTATTATATATTCTTTGCTGTACTGTATTCGTGGTTGATATATTGTATCATGGTAGTTTTTGCTATACTGCATCATTGTTATTGCATGTTATTGCACACACACACACACACTCTCTCTCTCTCTCTCAACCCCGCAGTGTTGAGTAAAGCAGTAATATAAATTAAACTTAAATTTGAAATGAAATGTAACTGCACTATAAGTTTTGCTCTAAATTTGTACATATTACACAAATAGGCATAAGCCTAAAACACACATTTATACTTCTGGATATATCCATTATGGGCTTCTAGTACATGCACAGTGAGGTAAACCAGCATTATTAAATTTCAAGGAAACAAACCTTGTGCACATATGGTCGGACCAAGTCATCCAGTTTATATAAGATTCTGTCAATAACTTTGACAAGCAAATGACGTTCTTGATCTTCAAGAGTTGGTGACATCAAAAGGGGTAAGATCTGATTGAACAAGGGCCCTGCTCCAAATTCACGAGCTTTATCAGTAATCTGTCGCAAAGCGGCCTACAGAAAGAAGCAACATTAGGTTAAACAGTCTTCCATTGAAATCACAACCACCAAATTAATCCATACTGAAGAAGAGGAGTTTCTACCATTTAAGTCTGCAGGAAATATAAGAATGACAGTTTTATGACTTGGAGCAAACTCTTAAGCAATACAGTTTTTATAGCCATGACTAGAAGTTTGTAAAATTAGTATATGGTAAGTAAGAAGTCAAACACAATAAGGCAAACAAAAGATCAAGTGAGCAAGAATACAGCAGATAAGAGAGAAACAAACCAAAGACATAGATCAGTCTTACCTTCCTCATTGGAGGTGTGCCATTCTTAATCTTCAGAAGTAATTTCATTATTTTTCTCTCTTTCTGTTCCTCTGGACTAAGTGTTGACTCATCAACGTCAACCTACAGTTAATTACAAGTGCATTAGTTAAAACACATTTACTGAAACCTCCTCACTTCATAAAGTAAACAATGCTGTCAACCCAAAATCTCACCAGTAGTTTATCAAAATACTGTATGTCATCTGGTTTCAAGAAAGGAAGATTTCCTGAGGGCTGGTCATTGACACTCTTCATGGTTCTATCTTCCGTTTGCATGTGGAATCCGGTCATACCACCCAGAGGTGTGGGAGTTGCGGTAAGTTTACGGGCTGGAGTACGAATAGGGACATAACCAGCAGGAGGTGGAAGAACCTATGTGGAAAAATATCAATGTAAATCAACTACAGGAGATCAACATACTTCTGCCTTAAACAACAAAATGCAAATTATGTGTCAACTAATGTTGAATGTACAGTTTAGAACTTAAAATATACAGCAGCACTCCCTGGAGGCTTCCATGTATGATTTGCCAATGTGAAGTTGGAAGGGGGAGTCTTGAGCAGTACACAAAGTCCCCTACCAATGTATGCAATCTGCTGATACAAAATTGTCATCCCTTAGTGTACACAGTTCCTTGTCACTATTTAAGAACGTGAAGTAAGAGGTATTGCATCTATCAGCAGAAACTTGTGTAACTCACATGCACTGCACTGATTCTGGTTTATACTTTTTTCACCAAGCACTATCACCAGCTGCTTCCCCAGCTAAGATGCTCTGGAAGTAACAATGCAGTGGGGCCTCCAGAAGTACAATTCTGGACCGAAGAAGCTGGCCATGGCTACAGATGAGGACTTAAAAAAACCAAAAGTGAATTGTGAGCCCAAACACACACTCGACTTTTAAGAGCAGCTGCCTCCCAAAATAGCTTTTGAAAGCAAGGTGCTTCAAGGAGACAAGCCTTGTGTTCACATGGTTGGACTAAGTTATCCAAAAATATGTGATTGGCTAATCCAAATCGGAGCACACATACCTGAAGGCATTTCTACTGGGTTGTTTTAAATTGATGTGATGCTAAGCAATCTTTTAAATCCCAACCTAACTCGGAACTATGCATGGTATTTTTAAAGCTAAATGGCAAAGGACTACATATGGAATGATCACAAAGACTATGATGATACTACAAAAAGAGAAGAAACATTTGATAATTTCCACCTAGCTTCCTGTTCAGGAAGAAAGCTCTCAGCCAGCATTGAGATAGAATTAAAATTTTGGGGAGGGTCCACCTCAAAGTCTTCCTCCCAGATGAGGCACATCTAGGTGTAAGATGTTTATACGGTAGAACTCCCAGAATGAAGACTGATGGGATTTGTACTACAAAAAAATGTGAAAATCCCTTCCCTAGTACAAAATTTGAATGGACAGGCATACCTTACTATAGATAGTACCATTAAGTAAAAGTAAAGGTTTCCCTTGCCCGAAAGCCAGTCGTATCCGACTCTAGGGTGCAGTGCTCATCTGTTTCTAAGCCGAAGAGCCAGCGCGGTCTGTTTCTGCAGACGTTTCCGTGGTCATGTGGCAGGCATGACTAGACACCGGAGCGCACGGAATGCTGTTACCTTCCCACTGAAGTGGTCCCTATTTATCTACTTGCAATTTCTTGCTTTCGAACTGCTAGGTTGGCAGGACCATAAATGTGATAAAATTACTATGCCAAGTTTTCAGTGTTTATTTCCGTAACATATAAAGGAAAATGCAAACTGTTCTAAAAATTTAAGAACAGATATTTTGATTAAAACAATTTCTATGTAAAAAACTTATTTCAATATAGAACTGAACTACATCATGGATGAAATCCATTTTACAGCTACGCTGTGTAAAACTGGAGACTATTATGGAATCCCACTTACAGGGAAGCCATTACTAATTGTGGACACTGGTAATTTTTATAAAGAAAACCTCTCACCCTCCCTTGTCTTCTGGCTTGCGACAGCTTCTCCACAACAAAGGAAATTCCCTCAGAGCCTCAAGACCTGGGGGATGAGGGTTTGTCAATCCTCCCCGCTCCCCCTCAAAAAATGCCATGGTTCAGGGCCTCATCTATCTTACACATCATAGTTCTATGAATAGGATTTCATCTCATGTATGTCTGGATTTTCCCCCTGATCAAATACTTAAAGCACACGGAGATATTGTAATTTTTGTTTAGCAAAATTAAGTCACACAAACACACTGAATCTATGTAAGACACAGGAAGCCGTGAGGGTTTGTGTGAGGGAGATCATCAAAAGAAAAAAGAAAAACCAGTACAGTGGAACTCCGGATGACGACAGTACCGGATAACGCCAAATCCACATAACGACGCGTTCGTTATGCACCACGTGATGCTCCGCATAACGCCAAAAAATGTCGTTATGCAGGGCATTTGGTATCAATGCTCTGGATAACGACAGCTTTTTTGCCCTTATCCCGAGCATCTCCCATAGGGACCACATAGCATCAAAATTTGGATAGCGCTGCACTCTGTGGAACGGAGTTTTTTTCGTTATCTGGAGTTCCACTGTATATGTATTCACTAGTGTATATTTATATAGTACACTTGTGCACCCAAGTATGTAAGAGCTAAGGAAATAAATAGGACCTGGGCCAGTGATAAGTAAGAAAAAACATTGTGTGGTAATGCTAACACTACATGTATTGATTTGGGCTTATTACTTACCCTGTAACCCTCAGGAAACATAGCATCCAGCTCTTCATCTGAAAGGGGTCTATTTCTCTCATCTATTTCTCTCTCCCATCGCCATGCTTGAAGTTGTTCAGGAGTCATGCTCATTATATGACCTATATAGGAACCAAGATATTTTGATTTTTATATGAAGAAACTTCTTGAGACAAACATACAAATGTTGGAACCAAGATAATATTTGCTCATGTGAACTCTCTTTCTCACACACACACACTCGCAAAAGCAACACTTTCAGATTCTATTTACCTATGTTGAGACTCAACATCAAGAAAACCAAAATAATAGAAATAGGCATGATCAGTCCCTGGAAAATAGATGGAGAAGTAGAAGCAGTGAAAGATTTTACTTCCTTAGAATCCAAGATCACTGCAGATGGTGATTGCAACCATGAAATAAAAAGGTGACTGATTCTTGGAAGACAAGCTATGAGAAACCATGGGAACATAGTTAAAAGTAGAGACATCATCTTGCAAACAAAAAATCCACATAGTCAAAGCAATGGTATCCTGGGTGGTAATGTATGGTTGTGAGAGCTGGACCATTAGGAAAGCTGAGCGTAGAAGAATAGACGCCTTTGAGATGAGGTGTTGGAGGAGAGTTTTGAGAGTACCCTGGACAGCGAGGAGAACAAATAGGTCGATCTAATAGGTTGATCTTAGAAGAAACCAACCCTGACTGTTCATTGGAGGGACAAATAGTAAAGATGAAGCTAAAGTGCTTTGGGCATCAAATGAGAGAAGAGAGGATTCACTGAGAAAGCCTTGATGCTGCGAAAGGTGCGGGGGGGGGGGGGGGAGAGACGAAGGGGGCGGCCAAAAATGAGATGGCTAGATGGTATTGAAGATGCAATGGGCACAGAGCTGGGTGGGCTGAGGATAGTGGAGGACAGATGCGCCTGGAGGGCAATGGGGGTCGCAAAGGGTCAGAATCGACTGTGCGACTGAACAACAACAATGTTGATCAAGCCATGAGATTTTTTTTCTACAAAATTTTATGTGACAAATGTAGTAACAAGTAGGTTTTTTTCTATTTAATGGGGTTGGTGCTGAGTTTCAGTAAATAATGAAAATACGTAACATTTAGGTGTGCATTCAGATACAACATAGAAAGCATACCTGGTGTAGGAGTTGCCATATTCATAGCTGGGGTACCAATTGGTGTTTTGCCAGGAGTTAATACAGGAGTGCTGCCGCCCATCTGGCTTGCAGGTGTTTCGTCCCAACGTGATTTTCTCTTACTGGCTCCAGGAGTTGGTGTTTCACCAATGGAATCACCCCCTCGATCAGTACGAGGAGTTTCAGCCCAACCACTGCCATGGCCAGGCGTATCTGGTGAAAAAAATAATCAAATAATTTTGAATTGAATTCAATGCACAAATAAGCTGCTTCTTTGTAGATTTTCAGAGTGAGTTCAGAAAGTGAAAAACTCAGCAGTTTTCAAAAACTTTTTGCACAACTCATGCATAACCTCCATCCTTCAATACAAAAATAATCAATATAATTTTGCTGACATATAAAGCTCAAAAATTATGCTAGTTATACATGGCCTGTCTGAGTCACATATTATCTTTAATATAAATGTCAAGGATAAAAAAGACTTGCATCTACTCAATGAAGGTTTTGATTATTTTCTTCTTTAAACAAAATACATGCAAATGCGTATTATTCTGTTATTTGTCATCTTTATTTTCAAATGTAGCATGATAGTTTCACTACATACGTTTTACTACATAAGCAATCACATGCAGAACTATTTGAAATTCTCTGGAGCTTAACCAACACTTTTACATAAATCAACAATGAAATATCAATATGCTCTGCTTTTTAGCTCAGTAACAAAATCTACACAAGACAGAAACTCCTCATCACTAGCCCTACAATTTTCAAAGCAGCACATCAGGTTGTTGTTTTTTTTTTAAAAAAAAAGTCAGTCAAATCCACTGAATGTTAAAGACAAACATTAGTAATACCCATAAATTATTAAAACATCCTTGATTTTATTATCTAAATATACCTCTCTCTGTCTTGGGAGTCTCATCCCATCGATTCTTCCGTGCACTAGAAGTTGCACCTCCATGGCCTGGAGTTGCATGGCCAGGCGTGTCACCACGTCCAGGTGTTGCAGCTCCTGCTGGTGTATGACTAGGAGTTGGATCCCATATTTTGGAGCCAGGTGTTGCTCCAGGTGTCTCACTACCCTTAGCCCGGCCAGGTGTTTCATCCCATCGGAGAGATGGTGTATGTCCTGGGGTCTAGGTCATAGAAAATACAGTTATCTTTCCAAGAAATAAAGTATCTGAATGCACCATTACTCTTGAAACAATCATTTTAACTATTCTCAGCTATCAGTGGTAAGCTGAATGCAGGCAGCATTCTTTTTCTAATTTTATTCTTGCTAGATTTTTGTTGTTGTTCAGTCGCAGTCGAGTATGACCCTTTGCGACCCCATGGACCACCGCACACCAGGCTCCTCTATCAGTTCACCTTAATAATGCCACACTTCTTTATACATGGAGCACTTCAGAAATTCGAAGACATAATTTATGGGAAAAGCCATTGATGGGGCAGTTGTATATTTTATGTCTCTAACTGGTTTGCAAATAAATAAATAAAAGTTTACACTTTATAGGAGTAGCTGTGGGGAGCAGGAGCCATCCCTTTTCTCACTTGATCCTACAGAGATCTGGTATCTTAAGAGATTTGTGTCCTCCTTAACTCACTTGCTGTAATGGAAGCTGAAAGGGAGAACGCTGTTTAAAGCAGGGGTTCCCAAACTGTTCATGCTGCAGGCCGGTCACGTGGTTGAGCGGGCCAGTCATGTGGTTCTTCCCGCTGTAAAATACAACCGCAGCTATCGTAAATGCATTTACGACAGCTGCGGGTGCATTTACGTCAGCGATTGCGCATGGGTGTGTGTGTGTTTTACTTCTGCTTCTTGTAGCAGTGAGGGCCAGGTGGTTTGGTGCCATGGGCACCATAATGGCCAGCCTGCAGGCCATAATTTGGCCAACCCTGGTTTAAAGTGATGAGGGTTTCACTGCATAACTAGAGGAGCTGCACTGTCCTATAACATCTATGCATATAAAAGAGAATCCAAATTGCTTACTTTTTATTCATGAACAGAACTGTTGGAAAATAACCTTATATTAGGTATTATATTTATTTGATGGTAACTGCTTTTAAGTTTTCTATACCCTTCTGAAAGGGAGCTGCTGAACTAACATGGCCCAGTATAACATTAAGAGTGTTTTTCTTGATGGTTTTCTGGTGGAAGACAGTACAAGCATTTCTTTGCCCCTCTATCTAATCTCCTGGCCTCCTGAAAGAGCCTGCTTGTGTAAACCCGATGCCATTAGGAGTCTGGGTGACATGTATGTGAAAGGTTAGGTCAAGCCAGCTCAGCCACTCTGGCGCCAAATAACAAAGTGTATGCCTTCTTATGCTTTTACCTTTCCCCTGGATTGATTGTTATGTCTTTTGTTATAGCATGCTCTGTAGTTTTATACAAACCACGTGATTGCCTTATGCACATGGGGGTTTAAGATTTTAGGAATAAATATGAGCAGCGGGTCCTTTATTGGATCGTTCTGCCTTCTTGCACCCACATCCTGGCATGTGTGTGTGTCCATCTCTACACAGAACAGATATGGCGACAGATCATATGCGGTGTTCTATCCTATACAGACTGATCCTTATCATGAGGTCGCAGGCTTGTTAAAATGGTTCATCAATGGACTCAAGCTGTTAGTAATATTCATGCAAAATCCAGTCGGTGGGAAGTCTTCTGCTGTGACTCCAAGATCCCTTACCAAAATAAAAATTCATTTAAATGTTTGTTTCTTTGAAACAATTAATGGTCCAAAGCTTGCCGCTAGCTTCCATGGTGGCTACAGAAATTCTTTCTCTTGTAGAGCAGTTTCCCCATGGATTTAAAGCTAGGCATGGCATTCTTAGTAACAGGCATGAATAGGCTTCTTCCAGTGATAGCTTAACATTTTGTGGACTTTCATATAATAGAACATAAAGGAAAACTTTTTCAGTGCGTAAAATTAAAATAGTATTAATAGTGTTGAATGGCAATAATAATAGAGGTTTCAGAAACCTCTAACAATTGCTTCATGAAAGTATCTAATATTACTGTCTTACATCAGCTTGATCCCAGCTAGATAATTTCTTTGGTGTAGTACCAGGAGTCTGGTCAGCAGTCTGATCCCAACGCCGTTTACGTTTTGATGGTGGCTGGGATGCAGCACCATTCACGACTTTAAGTTCACCAGTCTTAGCCTTTTCTGCAAGTTGCTGTCTAATTTCCCTCTGTAAAATAGAAAACATTTAATTGCAAGGTTATTTCTTTAATATGGCCAATTAAAAATAAGCATCAACAAACTCCATGCTTGAGCTTATATCTTGATGAGTAAAATTACCCAACGACTATGTCTGTATAGTCACTGTATACACAAAACTGTTTACACTTTCTTTATTGGGGAAAACCCCTTTTATATTTCTGCATATGCTCATTTTACCAATCTCGGAAGGATGGAAGGCCGAGTCAACCTTGAGCCCTGTCTGAATAGAACTCACGACATTAGCAATTTAACCACTGTGTCACCAGAGCTCCATATGATCTGCACTGGGCAAGCATGCCTGCATGGTACTTAATTTATTGATAATGTTTTGCTAATGGTGTTCTTTCACAGCAGGAATGGGCTATCTGCAGATATGAAATGGCTACCCTGGAACCCCACAAACCCATCAACTATTCTCCTATCCCTGGTGTAAGGGACCCCTGCTGCCCTCCGTCCACTTGAGGGGTTTCGGGACAACCCCCTCCCGACGACGCTAAAATAACTGTCATTATCTGGACAACACTAAAAATGTTGTTATGCAGGAAACTCTATAGAAACGCGCATAACAAAAATCGCTTAGCAACGCTACTTGGGGAACCAAGCATCGTTATGCGAGGGTCTACTGTAACTTGGCAGAGGAAAATGTTGCTCTTCTTCAGAGAAACATCTGGTTAGCCAAGGCTAGCTTTACCTCTTTGAAGCTGGTCTCTCCCTTCTCCTGAATAGGGACTCCGTCCAAGAAGTGTTGACTAGGCAGAGAAGGATTTTGTTTCCTTCCCTCTTGTCTCCTCTGCCTAAGTAAACTATTCTAAACTTAGAATAGGCTTCTGGAAGTAACCACGCTACTAAGACATCAAATTAGCAGCTTTATTAATGGCTAAAAACAATCTTCCAAATTATGCATGAAAGTCAGAAAAATAACAAAGTAAAAATATTTGCTAAATTATCTAAGAGTTGCGGATAAAATAATAATTCTAAGTATGAAAGTTGATTATGAGACACAGTCTTAAAATGGGCTCTCTGGCCCTCATCTAACTTAGAATCCATCTGGGCATCGTTAGATGATGTGAGATAACCTCCTGGAGCATCCAGGAAAAGGTATCTAACGAGGAGAGATTTGAGACCCCTTATATATGATTTGACTGGCAAAAGAATGTGCCTTATCTGATGGAACCCATCTCCTTGGAGATGTCGCTCTTGGCTTGGGTGCCAAAAAAACCCGATCTGTACTTGACCAGTTCATAAATTTGACCCATCAGTGAACTATGAGTCCAAAAGTGACCTAAAGTAGCACTCAAGCCCATTGGCATGTCTCCCAGATTTGACTCTGATTGCTAGGTGTCACCATGGGTTACGCTGAGTTGCCCTGAGCAACGGTGGCATCTCTGAGAAGGGGTTAAGCATAAGGGTTCTCAAACTCTGTACAGCTGAGCTGCAAGTTTGCCTCTAGTGGTTACAAAATTAATTACAGTAATACATCGTTCCTTGTGAATTCTCCAGACACCTGGAACAAATAGTGTTCCTCTTAAATTAAGACTCACAATTCCTTCAAGATTTTTAAAATGGAAAAAAGTGGGTTTTCTCACCACTATATTGGCTATATTGGCAACAAGGACCTGCTGTGAGCAAAGATGTGTAAGGGACATATATGACCTGACAACCCTTGCTTTGAGGGACTGGTAGGAATGTGAATGGAGGGTGGTTGCCCACTCCTAAGGATGTAAACAGGAAGGAGGAGGACATGCATCACTATTGCATTGCTGATCCACAAGTACTGACACAATAGCCCTGTCTAGAGCAAATCACAAGTAAAGTTTTGAGTAAAATAGTAACTAACCTCTTCTTTTGTTAAATGTTGTTCACGCATAACATCCATATATGTTCTGGCATTCATTTTAGGATCAGGTGTTTTCCCTCCTGCAGAAGACAACAGCAACAGGACAGAAGTATAATAAGTACAGGAAAAGCAGAAATGTTGGCTTTTATAACTGCCCTAGTCTAAGATTATATTATGTCAAAATCAATTTAATTTTACTGTTTTGACTGATTTTTAAAAAAATTATATATATATATTATGTTTATATCAGTTTGCTGATCAATTTAACCTGTTTGAACACAACCATAACTACAACAGTTTAAAACAAATATATATAATATATATTTAAAGGACATAAGAATGATAAAATGACAGCACAGTTAAAGAGTCTTCAGAAGTGATGGGTTCCTGGGTTGCTAATCCGGAATACGTACACTTTCGTGCCTTTGTCTCCATCAGCAGTTCTGACTTCAAGCAGCAGAATAGAAGCCTAGAAAATTATCTCTTTACCATTAGTAACACTTTGGAAAGATATTTATAATCAACACATTACCTTGTTCAACCTGATAAACCCTATGTTATCTGACTATGAACTACTGTACACCTAGATAATAACTCAAGTTTTAAAAAAATTATATAGGCCAGCGCATATGTTAGATGAATCTGGACCAATATTCCCAGATGCTTAGTCTGTGGAAGTATGTTAAAGGGCTTCACATTAAGAGTACCCAATTTCTCCCCCCACTGATTCTGAAGGTATGACTTCAATTGTGATCTGATTGCAGTTGACTATGTTTATCATCATATGGATACTCACAGGCATAAGATCTTTCCATGTCATTAAAATACACTAATCTGTACCTTGAATTTTATTCTAACTTCATATATTTTACAGAAGCCCAGTTTATACAGAAACAAACGTCTCAAGGTAGCACTACTCCTCAAGTGCAGATCAGCTATACAGATAGTATAGCATGACTATTTAGGACAAAATAAATTTCTTAATACATTTTCTACGCTGAAGATCATTGCCCAATTGGCAGTGTCATTCTGACACTAGCTTTGATAGGACTTTCCTTTGGGATACTTTTTCACCATTATCTACACAGGATGTGTTGAACTGCACCCTTAAGGATGCAGACAGGACTGGCATATAGCAGTACTGCTGTAGGAAAGAAATTAAGGACAGTTAGTATGGGCCTGTGAATTCTGACAATACATGTTTATATCAATGACAGTAAGCAAGTAAAATCCATTATTCCTACTAATTCATGCAGGCATGAAACGCCAATTTACAAAAACCTGCAGCCAATCTGAGTCTTAACCAACAGGTGCTCACAGGTTTCCTTGTCAAACTGATTCACCTGAGGAAAGATTCCTTCAGGCCCACTACTGCCCCTTGCACTAGCCTATAGTCTAAAAATAATCAGAACAGATTTCCGCTTTTAAAAAGTATCAACGCCTCTTAATATTACTTTTGTTTCACTTAGCTAAGCCTACTAAATCACCAAAATGTGAGGATCAACTGCTACTATTTGCTAGCTAGCCAATTTAAAAGCAGTTTGACTCTTTGTCATTCTAATTCAAAGACTGAAAGCTTCCAGTAAGCTGGAAGATTCTTGACTATATGTACAAGTTCTTCTAAGTATAGCATATATAACCCAAAGCAAAAAGAAAAGAGAAACCTTTAACCCTTTGCGTTTCTATGGCAATGGCTCATTATTTTCTTGTCCTTCTACCTGGAAAGAAAATTTGTATTATAAACAATGGACAAAATGGCAAAACTGTGATTTCAACCAACTCATTTTAAACTATATAAACTAAAGATTTCCAGAATGCAGAAGCATGCCAACAGAAATCAAAGGGCTAAAGACAATTTAAAGGGGGAAAACTTGTAAGCTTCAGTGAAAATGTGAAACTAAGTTACCATCTGCAAAAGGATCTAGACGTTCAGGAGATATAATCATCATCCGTCTGCGATTTTTGTATTCATCTTCCCTATCAGCGATCTTTTGTGGACG
Source organism: Bradypodion pumilum (assembly GCA_035047305.1). Classification (NCBI taxonomy): domain Eukaryota; kingdom Metazoa; phylum Chordata; class Lepidosauria; order Squamata; family Chamaeleonidae; genus Bradypodion; species Bradypodion pumilum. The sequence goes on along the minus strand of JAWDJD010000001.1, from coordinate 288,853,607 downwards.
ATGTTCAGCAAATGGATCATACTAAAAACCAAAAACACAGAACACCTTTTGTTACCAAGTAGCAATACAAATCTCTCTATTTTGCTAAACATCCTCCTCTGAACTGATCCTTAAAGAATAAATTGTTATCCAGCTAAATTTCGATGTGACACTTGGAGGCTGTTGATGAATAGGTGAACTTGCTCTCTTATACCACTGCTGTCACACATACCCAAAATAATATTTTAGGACAATTGTTTTGCAGTAAATAACCCTAGCAAAAAGTCTCCTAAATATTTGATAAAAATTGAAATTTCTTGAGTTTATCTACTTTAAGAAATAGCTGGTGAGGGAGAATACATAAAATAAAAACTCAGGCAAATTCAAAAGCATGCACATGGTGTTCTGACTCCAGCCCACATCATACCACAACTTTCAGAACCAGTTTTGACTGAATTGAAGTGAATTTAATTTTTACATTAAACATAAAAAAGCATTATTCCCTTCAAAATCTTTTTCGATATGTATACTGGCAAATTTTAATGCAGAATCTTCCTTTTCCTATATAGCAAAGGTAGTGATGCAGTCCACCATATTTGATGGTGCAGTTATAATGGAAAATAATGTCAACTTTTAATTTGACAATAAGGCAAGCAAAGAATGCATGCCTTGCTTTAGAAAGAGAGAATGGCTCCACACTGTTGAGACTTGTTTTAAGGGGGAAAGAAATGGACCATGGCGACTTCCTATACACAGACATGATCTTAATTTCATCAACTTGTTTTCAGAAAGCAATTTTTGATATAATTAACCATTAAGGACAGTAGCAATATCACAATAAAGCCATATTATTACATCTGTCATAATTTTTAGCATCAGCTAATAATTATCTACCATTATATGTAAATTTATTAATCTGCTTTCCAACCACCTTATTTTCCATATTCTAACATAGCTCTAGGATTGTGAGCCATTAGAAGCAAATTTATTAATTTGCTTTACAACTATTTTATTTACCATATTATAACATAATCCTATAATCATGTTATCAATTGCCAACACAGAAATGGAAGTGGAACTCTTCTACATTCAATCTCTTGCATTATTTACTGAAAAAAATTACCTGTTCTGTGGACTGTGGTATGTCATTGAGCAATGCCACTGGTGCATGGTATCCAGGCTTCTTTTGCCCAAGCAGACTTGTAGATGAATAGTCATCATCATCCTACACAAAACGGATAAAACAAACATTATCCATCCACTTTGTAATTACATTCAGTATACCAAAATTTCAAGAATTCTTGACAAAATTTTACACAGATACTGTGGCCTAAATTATCTCATTACAAATTCCAGAATTACTAGCTGATATATAGAAACAAGTTACAATTATAGTAGGCTCACAGAAGCAGAATTGATTTGGTGAGTCAACTTCTTCATAAGTTCTACTGATTCAATAGAACTGCTCCATTTGTGAGGTACTACTGGATTTCAGTCACTGTAATAATGTGATAATTTACCTTTAGGAATAACTAGCAAGGGTACCCGGCGTTGCCCGGGTGTGGGACCCAGCCTGGGGTGCAGTCTGCCAAGAGGGCCTCTAGCCCATCCTTGGGCAGGGGGCATGAAGTACGGCCGCTGAGCGTAGGGGGGACGTGAGGACTCTGGGGGCCAGTGCCACGGGGCAGTCATGGAGGGCACACAAGGCAGGAGGTGTGGAGGGAGCATCGGGCCGACTGGCAAGGGTCTGGGGAAAGAGTGGGGGGATCACCGAGCGCAGAGGCTGGCACGGGCAGGCGGAGAGCATCGGGCCGGGAGGGGTACGGTGGAGAGCGTTGGGCCGACTGGCAAGGGTCGTGTGCGATCGGTGCCGGCCCACGTGCGCTTGGTGGGGCTCCTCACTCTTACCCCGGACCCTTGCCAGTCGGCCTGACGTTCTCCTGCCCACACCCCTCCAGGCTTGCGGGCTGTAACAGCTGGGCTGCTGCCCTGGCCCGACAAGCACTTCCCCGCCCTCTGACAGCCTTGAGATTTTCCGGCCACCCTGCCGCTGCCACGGTTGCCACCGCCGGACAGCTCAACCAGGTGGGCCTGCCGTCATTAGGGGGCTGTCTGCCTGCAGGGGGAGGGGTAGAAGAAAACAGAGCGGGGGTGGGTGGTCGGCGGCGCGTGTTGGTTGGCTGCCATCCATTGTCCCTTACTTGCGGCCCGCATGGGCCCACTAAGAGGGCCCCGAGTCCCTCCTTGGGCAGGGTGTGTGGAGCACGTCTGCTGAACACGGGGGGGGGGGGGGGGGAAGGGGCAATGAGGAGTCTGGGGGGGTGTCCTACAGGGCAGCAGTGGACGGTACTCAAGCCAGGAGGGATGTGGGGGGAGCATCTGGCTGACTGGCAAGGGTCTGGGGTAAGGGCGTGGGGAGCCCACAGAGTGCATGCAGGCCGGCCCCGAGCGCACACAACCCTTGCGCTCGGTAGGCCCCCCACCCTTACCCCGGACCGTTGCCAGTTGGCCCGATGTCCCACCACACTCCTGCTGGTTTGCGCACTATCCACTGCTGTCCCATGGCACAGAAACCCAGACCCATCAGGCACCCCCCGACGTCCAGCAGGCGTGATGTGCACGTCCTGCGCGAGGTGCCCTTTTGGCGGGCCCATGCGGGCCATCAGTAAGGGGCAGTGGATGGCAGGTGACCCACATGTGGTGGCGCCCACCCACCCTGGCTGTTTTTGGCCCCCCTCCTCCCACAGGCAGGCAGCCCCCCAATGATGGCAGGCCCACCTGGCTGGGCCATTGTCCAGCGGTGGCAACCGTGGCAAGGGCAGGGTGTCTGGAGATGCCGAAGGCCGGCAGAGGGCAGGGAAGCGCCCGTTGGGGCAAGGCGTCAGCGTCTCTAAAGTAGGTGGCGCTGCCGATGTAGTTCGCAGCGCCTCCCCCAAGGCCGATGGAGCATGGCTTTGTGGACGGTGGGGCAGCGTCCGCCTAGTGATGGCGCAGGCGGCAGGCCACAGTGGTGCGGTGGCGTTCGTTGGCAGCGGTGCCTGAAGGCTCCGAAATCTGTGCCACCGCCGAAGTCGTGCTCCCCACGGCTGCCCGCTGGCACACTCAGCCATGGAATAGCCCACCACGCCTCGTGGGCTGTGAGGTGGAGCCCTCTGTTGGGGCATGCGCAGCGCAGGCTGACCCAGCCTGCTGCACATGTCCACTTTATGTGAACCCGCCCTCCTTTGGTGGATGTCTGGATGGGTGGGGGTGCCCCCGTGTGACCCCTTTTCGGGGTGAAGGACCGTGGGGGGCATTGCCAGTACCCTGCGCCGGCCCAGCAAAACACCGCAGGTAGGCGTGGGCGCGGTTTCTGGGGCAGTGGGTGCCAAGGTATCATGCCACATGACCCTCAAACGGCACAGCACCTTGATTTTAGTGATATAGATTAGGTGAAGCTGTACTTACATCTTCTAATTCAGTTGCTGCAATTGAAGTTACGTATCCTGCAAATCTGCTATCACTTCCACCATAGATCTCCTGATCATAATATCCTGTAGAATCAAGGCCCACGCCCTGAGCATCATCAAGAGCAGCTTTTTTGCCTTGGATTTCTCTAATCTGTGCTTCAATATCTGCAAGAAAAGTAATATTTTGATACACTTTTTAAAAAAATCTTATAAAGCATGACTAGAAACCTTATAGATATTTCTGCAACTTATATCTTCCAAAGCTTATTAATACAGAACACTAGGAAATATCCTCCCATATATGGTACATGCAGGGGACTATCAGATAGTCCCTGTCTGGTCGGACATCCTGTTACAGTAATGGACTAGACCATACAGCCAGTGACTCAACGCCGAGTGTCAGGCGGCGGTTAACTAGCCTGACTCTCTAAAGGGACCAACAGATCCAGGCGGATGAGCCCCTTTAGGTGGGGTGATGGTCACCCTCAGTGGAGGAAATGCCACTGGAAACCATCACATTGGGCACAATGGCAAAATGAGCAGAGGAGGAACTCTGATTCCCAATGATCATGGAGGTGGAAGAGGCCATGCCAGATGGGACTGGCTGTGAAGGTGCACCTTGTCCATATCCTCAAGGCTGTGGCAATCCATTGCAGTCCCGGTGTTAAATCCTGCATGTCATGCTTCATGTATGCCATGGGTGATGACTCTGAGATCATAAGTGTGTGGCTCACTTCGTGGCAAGATGGGATCCACCTTAAACAAATTCATGCCAGTGACATTTTTCCTGCTTCAGGGGGAAAAATGCATTCTCGGATACGAGCTGCGGTCGACGACAATCAGATAGTAATGCTTGCTATTGTTTTAGCATGAGTTGGGACAGATGACATGAACTCACTCCATTGTGCAGCAGTTGGGTCTCAAACTGCTGACCTGGCGACCTTCCTGTCATCAAGTTCAGCATCTTAACCACTAAACCACCAGTCCATAAAAATGCACGCTACAGGTTTGTAATTGTTCAACAGAGTTCAAATGGAATAAATGTTAATATCAATTATTATTTTAACATTTTCATATAGCTCTGCAACAAAAGCCCAGGCTAAAATTACAGGTTGAAGAATAAGTAGTTATATACATATGTAAAATAAGTGCCTATTGTTTCTTCTTTCATGTTCCAATTGAACCCTGCACTGCCAAAAAGAAGCCACTTTCTTGGCTTTGTCGTTGGCCAAACTTATGTCCTCATTGGTGCGTGATTCTGGCAGTAATTAGCAGACCATTAAATGAGCCGGGTTCTGTATCTTTCCTCATTCACACAGCATGCTGTTGTATGGCAACAGCCTCCACTTGAACATGTTGAGTTTTACATTTAGGCACTCCAATCCTCAGCCTATTCAGTGTCCTCCAAGTGTCGTAGGAAAGGTTGAGATCCTTAGCCATATTCTCCTTTAATGTCATTCCTTGTCCAGTGAGCTCCTTCCTCCATCTTCTATTTTAGTTTTACTCTTGCTGGAAAGAATGTTGTTCTTTCCATAAAGCTCTTCCTGGATCTGAGCCTGCAGACTTGGCTCATATTCATTCAGAGGACGTCGAGGATCATTCTCTTGTTTAGTTCTTTCAGCATCCACTGCTACTTCTCTCCTGATCTTAGGTGGAGCGATAACAACAAGATGCTATATTTTCTCAACTGGTGTAAGTTTGAGGTATCCTGTCACCATACGCTTGGCTTCATTAGCTGTGATGTCAACTTGTTTTGCATGTATGGATGAGCTCCACACTGGAGCAGCCAACTCTGCTGTGGAGACGCTCAGGGCCAAAACTGATGTACATAGCATGGACGGTTGAGTGCCCCATGTATAGTTTGTGAGTTTCTTGATGTTGTTTCTCGTACTAACTTTGGCTTTGATATTCAGGCAGTGCTGGTTAAAAGTGTCCTTTCAAGCGTCGTGCTAAGGCATTCTGGTGCTGAAAAATGCTGTAGTCGATTCCCTTGCTTCTCGGTTTTGAAGGTAGAAAGCAAACACTTGAGTCTTGCCTGGTCTCCCAAGAATCAGTCACCTTTTTATTTCATGGCTGCAGTCACCAACTGCAGTGATCTTAGATGATAAGAAAGTAAAGTCTGTCACTGCTTCTACTTCTTCCCCATCTATTTTCCAGGAACTGATTGTTATCTTTGGTAAAATTATTTATCTTATGGAGAAGAAGAATCCTATCATTGACAGTATCATACGCTGCAGTTAGATTAATGAAAGCCAAGCTCTTTTGGTTCAATCTGGTGTTAGAAAGATAAGCTAGCAATGTTTATTTATTTATTTCAATTTCTATACCACCCACTTGGCCAAGGCCAACTCAGGGCGGTTCACAATCATAATAAAAACATGATTAAAAACTACCCTCCCCCTAAAAACGGGTGCAGGGACCAAGGGAGAGAAAATCCAACTAACCATCAGTGGGATAGAAATTGAAAGCTACTCTCCTGACTTGTGTTTGCAGACTGCATTTTTTAACCTCAGAGGCTATCCAGACAAACATTAGTCTACTCTTAGTTTTGGGGACTGATCTGCCTTTTTAGAGTCCAGATACACTGGACGCTGAAGCAGGCCCAGTATCACCCTTCTTAATATGTACCTTTTGGGATCATCAGTGTATTCTACTTTTGGGGCATATCCTGATATATGCCATTCCCAGTGCCTTTAGATGCCTGAGGTGACTTTTATGGCAGTCTTACAGCTGTTGAAGGTTGCTTCCAGCATGTTGAAGAACCTAGTAAGTGGCTTCAGCATATAGAAAATTGAAAACTTCCCAATTGTGAATGGTCAGGGGAAGTGATTTTTTTTACATTCATTAGCGTTATACAACATTTCATTTAAATTAAAAATGTTATTTGCTAGCGCATTGCCAATGGCAATGGCTATGGGCAAGTACTTGATCAGCAATACATAGAAAAATATTTTTTTAAATTAAACAAAGTGTTGCAGTCCATCAGTTATTATCTGCAGATATTTAAAAGAAACACTTCCTCTAACCATTCCCACACAATCAGGGGAAGTGGGCAGAGTTGGTTCCTATTCCACAATATATTGGTATACAGCCTGAAAAGAACTAGATGTTGAAAGCTAGCAATTTTAGTAGTCTAATAAAGGTTATCACTTGTTCTTGCCTTTGCATTGTGTAAGAACCACATGGCTTAATTTCTTTTTTCTAGAAATAACGTGAGGCTCTTGCAAACACAAGAGAGCATAAGGAAGCCAGGGCACTTTTCAAACAATACCAGATGACAGTATATTCTCATTTCTTTCCTTCCTAGGAAAATAAATGGGAAAATCTAGTTTGCTTTCTGACAGCATTATTTTTTATATTTTGTTTTAGATAATATTCGGAAATAGGCACTTTCATTTTATCTTTTGTTCTTTCATATACATGAAAATACCACCATGAAACTTATTTTTTATGCTCATTCTTTCAAAATGTTCCTGAGAAACAACATATGAGAAGAATACTTACTATTAAATACAGAAATATTCCAGCTAGCACATCCCAACAAAATAATGCTCTGAAAAGATTTATTCTCTTGGTCCTTAAAATCTTGGCTGGAGACCCGAGACAGGAAAAATGTGATTCTCCAGATGCTGGGCTAGTGTTTTTATCAGCAGTGAGGGACTATGAAAGATGATGTACTAACAACATCTGGAAGACCTACATTCTCTATCCATTATGTAGAGACTTCCACGTATTCCACTCATGTTATTTTTTTAATAAATCATAATATTCATTTCTACCATTATAGTTATTACCACTCCAGCAATTTGAAAGAAAAGAGGGCTGAAGAAATTCAAGCAATAATAATTATAATTCTTTGTCATTCAATAACATTACGTTCAGTGGCTGAAATGCAAAGTACAGTATGATCAAATAATCCTTCCTGTCTATAGGCTTTTGACATGTATTTTCTAAAAGTGATCCATCTGTAAAGTATCACATGTGGATCAGTTGTTTAAAGATATGTTTTACAAGCATTTTACATTTTTTCCTTGTTTCTATAAATCTGAGTGCCCAAACTTCAAGTTCTGCACAGAACTGTTTTTTTGGATTGTATGAAACAGAAACTAAGAAATGTTTTTAACAGGCTGTAAAAGTATCAAAAGCACTGCATTATTTTAAGAGTTACTGTCAGAGAAACACAAGCCTAAAGGATTCTTCACTGCATGAAATTTCAAGGTTCGTTGTGGCTAGAATCTAGACCACAAGCTGACAATGGAAAAGAATACCAGGAAGCGTTAGCAGCTGAACAGATAGATACAAGAAGGAGAGAACGGTAGAACAGATAACCCTCTTAAATGATCCAGCACAGTTCTTCTTACACTCAGAACTAACAAATTTGGCTACTGTGAGGGGACACAAATGTACAGTATTTATAATCATGTACAGATAAAATGACTGTACAAATACAAATCACTGAAATAAGCAAATGTTTTCCTGTCTACTCCTTCTGCTGTTTTTTTCTTAAACAGCAAGCCCCTTTGAGTATGGGCCTGTCAAAACTGTCACCCACACACATACCGTATATACTCAAGTATAAGCCAACCTGAATATAAGCTGAGGTACCTAATTTTGACCTGAAAACCCAGGAAAATAGATTGACCCGATAATAAGCCAAGGGTGGGAAATGCATCAGCTGTTACTGAGTTTCAATAATCAAAATACATGAAAATATGGTAAAATTAATTAAATTGTTGCCGTGTCTTGGGATCCTTGACCCGAGTATAAGCCATTTCCCCTTGTGGGGACTCATTTTGGGGACTAAAAAACTAGGCTTATAATCGAGTATATACAGTTAAGCTATAAAATAACTTCCAAAGTATTGAGTGCATTCAATTTTTAAAAAACCCATCCAAAACATGCCAGCTAGATGTGTTAGTAGGAAAAAGGCATATGAATTACATTACTTCTATAGTAGATGCAGCATACTACAGTAGTTGCTATTTTTCCAGGTTCAATTCAAGGTACGGTACTGTACTAGTCTTAGACTTTAAAATACTAAGCTGCTCAAGAGCTGAATGTTTTCAGACCACTTTCTTTCATACACTGCTGTCTGAATGCTCTGATCATTACCTTGTACCCTACTTACCTGTTCTTAAAAAGTTAGATGAGCAGGTACAGTGTTTAGAATTTTTGGTGTTACACCTGCCTTGTAGATTGCTTTGACAACAGAAACAAATCAAGCCCCAACACATCTGTTTTAGATATTAATTTATAATGTCCCATTGTCAAAAGTCTGGTTCTGTATAGCAAATACATACTGTATAGCAAATTCCTTACCATGTTGTGAAATCCTACCTATAGTTCTTATCTAATTGTCTTTTATGCAACTAGAGCCCCTTTAGTTTAGACAAAAAGATGCCATACATCCTTCTATCATCATTTCTTTGCTGCCCACTTTTATTTTCTTGTTCCATTAATTTTTCCACTTCTTTCTTGCACTTAGGTCTCATCAAAATCTTTGTTTCTATTCTCCTGCAATGCCTTCCCACAGAAAATGGGTTTACATAAAGGTCATTGCACTGTACACCACAGCTTGCTATAAAGACAGCAAAGTTGGAATCTGACTTTGCTAAGCTATTACACTTCACAAATCAGAAGTGATTTTATTTTTCTATAAGTTGAACATTCTGCAAGCTCTGATGCAACAATTAGCTCATCCTTAAGTACAAAGTATTCTAGAGTCTAGGAAAGCTTTTCCTACATGTTTTAGAGCAGGGGTTCTCAAACCTTTTAAGCCACGAGGCGGGCCAGATTGGTGGTAGTCCCTGTAGCAAATGCTGTTGTAAAACTCATCTGCAGCTGTTGTAAACGCGTCCGCATCCAGTGGTAGTGGTGACATGGGCCACATGAAATTCTGCCGTGGGGCAGGTCTGGCCTGTGGGCTATAGGTTGAGACCCCCTGTTTTACAGTATATTTTGAACCCATTTTAAAATTAAATAGACTGCCAAGAGTAATCAACACATTAAAATATATAAATAATGTTGGTTTGTCCTAGTTCTAAGATCAACTAACATTTTCTAGGCTTGTAATTGTTTTTAAGTGAATTTCTTAAACAGAACTGTCTGCATTTGTGAATATGACAAAAAAGAACTAGGCCTGCCCTGCATTACTAAAAAAAACTTAGCCTTGACATGCTCAGGAGCAAACTAAAACTTATCATTTAGTACAGCTCTAATGTCCTCACTTATAAACAAAAGCCAACCTGTGAGGAAGTTTACCTAATTTTTATTAACTTGTTGTACAATAAATTTACTGTCACTAGACTTTGTTTCAAATATATAATATACATGCACAGTGGTACCTCGCTTAAAGAGCATAATGCGTTTCACGGGATGGCTCTTTAAGTGAGTTTCCTCTTTAAGTGAAACACCATTTTAAGTGACCAATTTGACTTCTGGTAGGGGGGATTGTGAACCCTCATTTAGTTAAGCGAGTTTTTGGTTGGTTTTAGTTGTTAAGCAAGGCGACCATTCAGAGAAAATTCTGCTCTTTAAGCGAGTTAGTCTCCAAGCGAGGCGCTCTTTATGCGAAGTTTTGCTGTAGCTAAATTATGCTGAAATTAGACAATGTAGGTGTTATAATGGCTACATTATAGTAGAAGCCCACAACCTCCAAAGGACAACAGATTCCATTGAAATAAAAATGGCAGGTTATTCAGCAGGTAGGTTTAGGATGAAATACTAATCTACAAAGCCATCTGCTCAGAAAGAAAGTTTCTGCATTAAACCCCAGAAGAAGGTACAAAAAGAAACTATTGAGTATAGTGGAAAGGATTAGGTGGAATTGCCCACAAACGTTACAGGTGTCCCTTTGTTATTCCAGTGTAGACAGAAAATAGTGGATAATTTCCACTGCTCCACAGACGTGTGTGAAAAGCCATGTAGCAACTTTGTGAAGGCAAGATTCTCAAAGTTTTGCTTGGTTGATTTTTTTTAAAAGCTTTTATTCTTTAAAATAAACCAATGCTGTTAGTCTGTATCCCCTGCAATTTTAACAGTCAATATGTCATTAACAACCTAGGTGTGACACCTTGTTAATATCACATGTTTAAACTAGACTGCAGTGGCTCAAGTGGCTAAGACGCTGGCTGGGAAGCGGAAGGTCAGCAGTTCCCATTCCCGAGTACTGCAGGACAGAATGAGCGCCAGTCTTTGTCCCAGCTCCTGCCAACCTAGCAGTTCGAAAGCAAGAAACTGCAAGTAGATCAATAGGGACCACTTCGGTGGGAAGATAAACAGCGTTCCATGCGCTCCGGTGTCTAGTCATGCCTGCCACATGACCACGGAAACAAGAAGCAGACAGCACTGGCTCTTCGGCTTGGAAACGGAGATGAGCACTGCACCCTAGAGTCGGATACGACTGGCTTTCGAGCAAGGGAAACCTTTAACTAAACTAGAAAACCATTTCGATACATCTCCCTCCACACCTTGATGGGCTAAAAGAAGCAAAGAGAAGGCTTTCCTGTGAAAGCAAAAAGCATTCAATCGGGAATTATAGGCTTCTAAAACAGGTGGTAGTCATTATATCAAAGGAAAACATGCGCAGTTGGGGGGGGGGGAGAACTTCCTTCCCTGAAGGGAAGCTTTTCTTAAGTAGATCAAGGGACACACTAAACCCACACACACCCACACCCACACACGGACACACTAAACCCCTGAGCCGTGCTTGGTGAAAAACAACTCCAAGGACAACTTCTCCTGGCGTATTCCGCACCTCCTGTACATATTTTTCGAGAAGAGGGTTTTTTTAAATTTTATTATAAAACGCACACACAAAAACTAACAGATACAAACATATAAACATATAGTTCACCCAACCCCTCACCTCCCACCAGGGAGGGTTTTTTTAAATTTTTATTTATTTTATATATATTTCTATTTTTCTTGCTCAGGACGAGCTGCTGCTGCTGCTCCCTGCCTTCTCAGGGCGACACAACCACGGCTCTCTCGGCCAGGAGGGTCAAACGTTAAAATAAGAGCGCGAAAACACAACCCCCCACCCAATCACCTCAGATTCACAGGCTGTAAACATTTTAATGCCCTTTAATGCCCTTTTGTGTGTGTGTGTGTGTGTGTGTGTGTGTGTGTGTGTGTGTGTGTGTGTGTGAGAGAGAGAGAGAGAGAGAGAGAGAGAGAAGGAAAGGGGAAGCGGCAGCCTCCCTTGAGGGCCTAAACTTAAAAACAAAAAACCCCCACACAGAGCACGTCTCGGTTGGCCTCCGTTATCGCCTGTGGCGCCTCCCAAGGTTTGCCTCCCTCAGGGGCTCAGACGCTGACTGGGAGGCGGAAGGTCAGCAGTTCGATTCCCGAGTACTGCAGGACGGAAATGAGCCTCCCGCCTTTGTCCCAGCTCCTGCCCAACCTAGCAGTTCGAAAAGCAAGAAATTATTGCAAGTAGATCAATAGGGACCACTTCGGTGGGAAAGGTAACAGCGTTCCGCGCGCTCCGGTGTCTAGTCATGCCTGCCACATGACCAGGGAAACGTCTGCAGCAACAGCAGACAGCACTGGCTCTTCGGCTTTCAAACAGAGATGAGCACTGCACCCTAGAGTCGGATACGAGTGGCTTTCGAGCAAGGGAAACATTTACCTTTACTCCCTTTCCCCCTCAGGAGGCCCTTAGGCAGCCTAAGGAAGAAGAGAGTCCGAGGAGGGGGCGGGAGGGGGAAGGGAAGCTCAGCCCGCGACGCCATTACGCGCAGGCCTAGGCCCCGCCTGAGGCGCGGCCTGCCAGGCCTAAAAGGGGGGCCTCCCACCACATCCTCCTTCCCTCAACGCGGGGGACAAAAAAAAAAACACCCCGAGGTGCCCGTGCGAATACTGGATGCGCAAAGCAGCGGGGGAAGGAGAAAGAAGCCACAGCCGCCGCTCCTGCTTCTTACCTTCGTGAGTCTTGGCGATCTTCGCCATTTTGTGGAGCTCGAGCGAGTTGCAGCAGCCGCAGCGCCAGCGAGATGGAGGGGGGAGGGGGCGGCGCGCGCGGCGAAGCTCTACTCGACGTCAACTTCCGCTATGGGAGGGGGAGGAGCGAAGAAGAGGCGGCCCATTCCGCGCAGGCGCAAGAGGAGAGCTTGAGTGGGCGGGGTCAACAGCCCTCCCGCACGGGGCCGAAAAAGGAGAGCGGAGTCCGAAGCCCCGCCCACCCCCCACCCCTCCCTCCCTCCCTCCCCCCCTCTCTCTCTCTCTCTCTCTCTCTCTCTCTCTCTCTCTCTCTCTCTCTCTCTCTCTCTCTCTCTCTCTCTCGTGCTGTGCCGCCTCTCTTTTCACCTGCTAGGTAAAGGTTTCCCTTGCTGGAAAGCCAGTCGTATGCGATTCTAGGGTGCAGTGCTCATCTCTGTTTCAAAGCCGAAGAGCCAGCGCTGTCTGCTTCTGCAGTTGTTTCCATGGCCATGTGCATACCTGTCAAGTTTCGGGAAATTTCTGTCAAATAAGGGAAATTTCCCGGTCAAAACAGGAAACTGGACAGCTATGCTTATCCTGTGCTGGCCTCTAGTCTAACTCCAGTCTAATTGCAGCCTCACTAATACAGGATGACGGCAGGAAAGAGTGGAAAATACAGGGGGTTTACAGAAATTTCCCGAAACTTGACAGGTATGGTCATGTGGCAGGCATGACTAGACACCAGGGCGCACAGAACGCTGTTATATACCCACCGAAGTGTTCCCTATTTATCTACTTGCAATTTCTTGCTTTCGAACTGCTAGGTTGGCAGGAGCAGGGACAAAGACGGGAGCTCATTCTGTCCTGCAGTACTCGGGAATCAAACTGCTGACCTTCCGCCTCCCAGTCAGCGTCTTAGCCACTTGAGCCACTGCAGTCCTTTCACCTGCTGGCTTCATCAAAACACCACCCGGAGTGTGGGGTTTCCAAGAAAGCTTTCCGCCACCCAAGAGAGGGTGGAAGGCTCTTGGGGCTTCGGGAGGAAACCTCCGCGTGACGTGACCCTTGGCAGGAGGACGCTCTCTTTCCCTTAACCAGCAGCACTTGCCTGAATGAATACCAAAGCTAAAGTTAGTACGAGGAGGAACAGCAACATCATTAGGGAAACTCACAAACTATAAATGGAAAGCTCAACCATCCGCGATACGCACATGCTTTGGCCCGGAGTATCTCTGTTTCTGCTTCTTTCCATGTCCAGATCAAACCCTGGACTGCCAAAACGAAGCCACTTTCTTGCCTTTGCTGTTAGCCAAACTCCATCATGGTAGATATTTTACTCCAGATGTGTCATTCATGGAGTGAATCCCACAGAGTAAGGGGTGCACGGCCGTTCCAGCTGCAACAGCCACACTTAATGTCAGCTGGGAGACTCAGTTGTCACATGTGGCTGCAGAAAACACATCCTTTGTATCCAGGGCCGCCATCAGAAATTTCTGGGCCCCATACTGAGCAATCCTATTGCCCACACACACACACACACTTTGTAATGCCACAATTATGGCCGCCGGTGGCAGGGCCCCTGTCAGCTCCGGGCCCTATACGGCAGCACTGGTAGTACTGCCCTGATGTCGGCCCTGTTTGCATCAAAAGCACCAGATACAAATTTAAAGTTCACCCCCATGTACAAGGATATCTAAGGATGACTGTGGGTTGGTGGGACTAGGAACCTCCCCCATTTTACAACAAATTCAAAGCTTGAAAAATTATTTTTGAAATACAGTAAATGAAGAATTTGAAAACTGCTATTTATCTATATTGCAATGTATGCAATGTGTTGCAGACAGAAAGGGGAAAAAGCAACACATTGCATACAATGCAAGACTCCACCAAGCAGGTGACAGCAGAAAAATTCTTGGAATGACTTTTGGTGCCTCCAGCCAAGACAAAATGCAAAGCTACATCCAAACTGCCACTGCTGCTCAAAAACTCCCATCTATGTAGTGAATTCAGCTATGAATGATGAAAAAAATTGGGTATTCAACCAGCAGGAATTACAACGTAGGAGCAAGCAGTCAGCCCTTAAATAACTCCTCCATAAAGACTTCTTCTTTTGTGTCCTGATCAAACCTTGGACTGCCAAAATGAAGCCTCTTTCTTGGCTTTGCTGTTGGCCAAACTTAAGTCCTCATCGGTGCATGCTTCTGGCAATAATCAGCAGACCAGTAAATGAGATGGATTCTGTATCTCCATTTTCACACCACTTGGTGTTGTCCGTTAGCAGCCCCCACTTGAGCATGTTGGTCTTACATTTAGGGACTCCAACACTCAGTCTATTCAGGGTTGTCCAAGTGACATAGGGGAAGTTGAGTTCCTCAACTATATCCTCATTTAATGATGTTCCTTGTCCAGTGAGCTCCTTCTTCTATTTTATTTTATTTAATTTTGTTCTTGTGTACCCTCAAGACTGTTCCTTCTTGCCATAAAGCATTTCCTGGATCTGAGCTGGCGGACTTGAGGCTCATATCCGTTCAGAAGATGTTGAGGGTCATTCTCTTGCTTTTTTCTCTGGGCATCCGCTCCTGCTTCTCTCCTGATCTTAGGTGGAGCAATACCAACAAGAGGGTATACTCAACTTGTGTAGGTTTGAGGTATCCTGTCACTATACGTATGGGTATAGGAGGATGGTGGAGGATAGTGGTGCCTGGCGTTTGATGGTCCATGAGGGCACGAAGGGTCGGAATCGACTGCGACTGAACAGCAACAACAACAAAGTACAGGCTGCAGGATAGCCTCCTTGAAAACATCCTAAAGATCAGAGCCTATATACACAGATATAAGATTTGATACAACCAATTCCAGCCCTCCAAATAAATTATTTATTAATCTTAAGTACTGTACTAATTTCATTACTCCTTAACTATGAGCAGAAATGCTCCTTTTAAAATATATTTTAAATATCCTCTTCTCAACTGTTTCTTGCTGTACTATGCTGGTCTTGGACCATTATAAAGATTGATTGATTGGGTTACCAAAATAAAATGCATAATTATGGAGAATTGGAAAAGAAGTGGGGTAGAATCGCCATTTTTGGATAAAAAATTTATAGTTCTTTAAATATTATGATACAAAACTAATGGAATTAATTTAAATTGCTTTTGCATACTGATAATAATTGTTAGTGTCTTGTTTTAAATGTAGTATTAAGCATACCTATGTAGAATTTTGCTGTTAAATTTTAGATTTCTGAATGAACATGTGAAGATCTGAACATAAATGACTGTCCACAAAAATCTATGTCCCATTAATTTCAATGGATCTACTCTAGACATGATTAATAGTGCAGACATGACATGCTTTTTTACTCAAAAGACTTGCAAAGGCATTTGGCTAAATGCAGATAAAGAGCATTTCTGTTTTCTTCTATTTAAAAGTAAGTTTCATTGCCTTCAGTAGGAATTATTCCCAAGTAGTTCTATTAAATCACAACCTAAATAAATGTTTTTAAAATAACTATTTAGCTAGTTGAATAGCTAAATGGTTTAGGTATCAGAGGTTGGGTGTTAGATTCCCCACTAGTGACTCCTGCAAGAAGAACCACCGTGTGCAGACTTGGGCAAGCTGCACAGTGAAGAAGGGAATGATAAACTATTGCTTTCAAATAATTAGATTACTATTAAATCTCTTTGCTCTTATAAACTTTCTTTGTACAATTCCATATTGCTAACAAAATTCTAAATGTATCAAATGTCACAAAATTAATACAAACATGTTGATGCATACAATTCCATTTTTCAAATTTAAAAGGCTTTGGATCAACTTTATTATTATTTTCAGGATGAAAAACAGCTACAGTTAACAGGCTTTTGTTTAAATTTCTTCCAGGTAAAAATGTATTATGAATAAAGAGCAATAAAGAGAAATCCTTAAAAGTTTCATAATAATGATGATGAAAATGATGATGGGGTTAGGGGTTTCTAACTGGAGAATAAACAGATGGGGTTAGGGGTTTCTAACTGGAGAATAAACAGAAAATGTTCTTTATATATATATATGAATACATACTTACATCTCATGCTGATGTTTATAAACACGGACGTACACACAATATTTTTGCAATAATTTTTTTGTTAATGTGTTTCACTGGATATGTGCTAATTGAGGAGCAGCACTAAAATATATGAGATGTGCCCTCTTGGAAGAGTCATATATGAATGGGTGTCTACACTTACATAGGTGTTTCAGTTTATGAAATCAGAATCCAGTTAATGCAATACTTAGTTTAGTCACTTGTACTAAATATAGAACAAATATCTGAAATATAACATGTGCTAAAGTAGAAACTTCCCTTAATATTAGGTGGATCTGACAGAACTGTTGTTCAGCAAGGGCAACTGCTATTTCCTTTACCTAGGATGGAGGCTTGTAATCATCCTGAATTATTGAGAGGTCACCCGGAACCAAGATTTTACTCAGAAAATTGAAAAAGCAGCTGGAATAGTACAAGTACTGTTTAAATTGTGCCAGAATTTAATAATTATGTTCCTGCATATCAAACTGCAATAAACAGTTTTCATTTGCAGTTTTGGTTCAAGTTCCCCCCCCTGGATTATATAACTGAGAACAGGCTATTGCTATATTAGTCCTGTAGCGTAAGCCATTGATCTCTTTAATACTTTCTTCCGACAAAAGAACACAAGAAATGTGAATCAAATGATTTTTGAGTTGCACATAGCTGGCACATAGACTCATTTGAGAGAATGTTGCACAGAAAACCAATTTCATGAATGCAGTGATTCTTACTGGTTTTTATTTAATGGTTGCTGTTGCTAAGATAGAATCTGCTGTAACAGTAGGCTCTTCATTGTCTTTGCAAAACTGCTTTAAGTGACCTGCTTTCCTAAGCTACAATTGAAGATAAAGCTTATAATACTGAGTGGCAGTGGGTCCTGGACTCACGACTCCTGCTCAATGAGCAGGTGGCAATTGTGGCTAGGAGGGCTTTTGCACAACTTTGTGTTATACGCCAATTACGCCCGCTCCTAGACCGGGACTCCTTGCTCATGGTCACGCTCTGGTCGCCTCCAAACTGGACTATTGTAATGTGCTCTGCATGGGGCTGCCCTTGATGACCATTTGGAGGCTGCAACTGGTCCAGAATGCAGCTGCCCGGGTGCGGGCGTTATGCCCGTGCCTCACCACTGCTTCGGGAGCTGCACGGGTTACTGGTATGCTTCCGGGTGCAATTCAAGGTACTGGTGACCTTTAAAGCCCTACATGGTAGTGGGCCAGGATACGTAAGAGACCATGTCACCCCAAGAACATCTGTCTGTCCCACCAGAGCGGACCAGAGGGGTTCTCTAATTGTGCCATCTGCTAGAGAGGCTCATCTCTCTAGCTGTTGTGTTCTAATGGTTTTACCTTCCACATGAATTACAATGTATCTGAGCCAATGTAACCTTGCCTATAGCAACAATGTAACCTTCAGCTGTATCATATAAACCCTGTAATAGGACGCGAGCTAATGACCACCAGCTGGCAGCAGCGAGCGTCCAAGCTCTCTTGGTCCGAACTCATCAAAGGCAACAGCGCGGGAAGCTTTCCCGCCACCACCTACACCTGGACAAGAAGGGCGTGACCCACAATGACGTCACGCAGACAGTAGCCAATGGGCTACCATGGCACCACGTTCAAATGTATCCCTACTGTATATAAAGAGCTATCGATCCGCCATTACCTCATGTTCCCTCTGTCCACGATGCAATAAACCTGAGTTAACCCAGCCCGAGGCTGTGTCCTGTGTCTTAGTTTCATACACTAAATTGGCGACGAGGATGGGATAATGGATCCCCAAGGAGCAGCCAGGGCACAGAGCGGGTTCAACATCACCAAACCGCAAGACTGGGAGTTGTTTGAGATGGACTTCCATGCGGCGCTGGTGGAACTCAAAGTCAAGGAAGACGATGAGGAGAGGAAGAGGGCCATCCTCACCCGCATGCTTGGGATGGAGACCAAGCGGACGCTGGTGGGCATCATCGCTCCGAAGAAGGTGAGCGAATTTAAGGCGGACGACATCATGAAGCTGCTTCGGGAGCGCTTCCAACCCTCGAGGGCGATGTTTCCCGCTCGGAGCGCGTTTTGGAGGCGAGTCCAAGCGCCGGACGAGTCGGTCGAGACATTCGTGGCCGCCATGAGGGTAGCCGCCGCCCCCTGCAAATGGGGCAACATCCTAGAAATGGCCCTCAGGGACGGCGTGCTGTGTGGCCTGAAAGACAAGGAGGTGCAGCGCAGCTTGATGAATAAGGAGCCGCCACCAACGCTGGCAGAGGTCGTCGAGGCCGCGGAGGCCGCAGAGTCCACGAATGCTGGAGTGGACGAGATGCACCAGTGGCGTGAGTGGCGTCCCAGAGCCGGTAAAGCGGAAAAATCGGTGCACGCAACTCAGCGGGCCTCAAAGTCGTCTTCGGAAGGCAGCGACGGCGAGGAGGTCCAGAAGGTCCGAAAGGGGGGGCGCCGCTGCGATGGTTGCGGAGCGGCCCACGAGCGTGCGAGGTGCCCATTTAGAAAGGCCGAATGCTACACCTGCGGCCGTCGGGGGCACATCGCCAAGGCATGCAGAAAACGGAAGGAGGGCCGGAGGCAGTCACCGGACCGTTCGACCAGACCGGACCGTTCAGCGAGGCCCAAAGATGGCGTCCAGACCACGAGGAAGCAGGACGGCGTGGGCCGCGTCTCGGACAGCAGCGAGGACGACGTCCCAGTGCTCAGTGTGTCCGCGGAACAGTCCCATTATTTCGTTGAGGTACTAGTACAAGGGGCCCCTATCAGGATGGAAATTGACTCGGGGTCCTCCTATTCCATAATTCCCCAGAAAGAGTTCTTGAAAATCGACCCCCACGTGCGGCCCAAACTTAAAACATTGAGGTCCACGCTACGAGATGTACAGGGGAACAGCATTCCGGTGTTGGGGGTCGGGAAATTTCGGGTTGAGTTTAAGAGACACTCTGCGGAGCTGCCCCTAGTTGTCCTCAAGGGGGGGAGTTGTAGCCTCCTAGGGACACAGTGGTTCCAGCCCTTAGGCCTGTTTATAGGGGGAGTACATGCAGTGGGGGTGGACCCAATACAAGCGGTGTGCGATGCGCATCCCGCCGTTTTTGAAAAAGGACTTGGAAAATTCAAGGGACCCCCTGTAGCTTTCGACCTAGACCCGGAGGTCCGCCCGATAAGACTCAAACCGCGCAGGGTGCCCTTCGCACTAAAGGACAAAATAGAGGCGGAACTGGACAAATTGGTGGGCCAGGGGATTCTTATTCCTGTTGATTCCGCGGAGTGGGAAACTCCAATTGTAACAGCTCTGAAGGCTAACGGGGAGGTGCGCATTTGCGCTGATTATAAGTGTACAATTAACAAGGCGATCCGCCCTAACGCATACCCGGTGCCGGTGGTCAGCCACCTTTTGGCCAGGCTAAATGGGGGAAAGTGTTTCGCTAAGCTCGACCTGGCACAAGCCTATCAGCAGCTTCCCGTAACACCCGCCACGGCCGCGGCACAAACGATAGTCACACATAAAGGAGCGTTCCAGGTGTCGCGTTTACAGTTCGGCGTGAACTCGGCACCCGGCCTTTTCCAGTCGCTTGTGGAACGCCTCCTGAAGGGGCTGGAGGGGGTGTTGCCTTATTTTGATGACGTATTAATAACTGGGGGGAGTGAGGCCGAACTGGCAAAGAGATTGAACAAAGTACTAACGGTGTTCGAGAAAGCGGGGCTGAGACTGAGGAAGGACAAATGTGTTTTTTTCGAAACCGAGGTCGAGTTCTTAGGGTTCAGGATTACACCCGAGGGTATCAAGCCATCCAAATCCAAAGTAGTAGCCATCAAAAAGGCCCCTCGCCCCACATCCAAAACCGAGCTACAGTCATTCCTGGGGCTCCTAAATTTTTACCATACATTCCTTCCGCGGAAGGCGTCCGTGGCCGAACCGCTCCATCGGTTGCTTAAGAAAGAGGAGACTTGGATGTGGGGTGACGAGCACGAGAGGGCGTTCAAAGAATTAAAGCAACTCTTGACCTCTGACGCAATTCTAACGCATTTCGACCCCAAACGGCCGGTGGTCCTAGTCTGTGATGCATCACCGGTGGGGGTGGGGGCAGTACTTTGCCACGTGTTGGATGACGGAAGGGAGGCCCCGGTTGCATTTTATTCAAGGTCCCTGTCCCAGGCAGAGCGAAATTACGCACAAACCGACAGGGAGGCATTGGCAATTGTAGCGGGGACCAAAAAGTTTCACGATTTTTTGTATGGCCGCCCGTTCAAAATCGTAACGGATCACAAGCCCCTGTTAGGGATTTTCACGGCAAGCAAGCCCACCCCGCAGATCCTATCACCGAGAATGCTGCGATGGGCCATTTTTCTCAACGCTTACCAACACGAGTTGGTGTACCGGCCCGGAAAAGAGATCAGCCATGCTGATGCACTTTCGAGATCCCCTTTGCCCTTGTCGGACGACCAGAAGGCTAGAGTAGGAAGAGACCGCCAGGTGTTACTAATTGAGGTTTTAGATGCACCCCCAATAGTACCAGCCGATATTGCGAGGGCGACAGGCAAGGACAGGACACTCGAGAAAGTCAGCTCATGGGTACAAAAGGGGTGGCCGGCATCGTCCCCAAGCACGGAATTCGACCCATTCTTTCGGAAAAAGCTAGAGTTGTCCCTAGAAAGGGGGTGCCTATTGTGGGGCCAACGGGTGGTGGTTCCTGCAGCCATGCGGCCGAGGGTGCTCAAACTGCTGCACGTCAGCCATCCGGGCATCGTTCGTTCGAAAGCGCTGGCCCGCAGTTACTTTTGGTGGCCACAGCTGGACGCGGACATTGAGCACATGGTCGGCACTTGTGGGGCATGCCAGGGATCCCGACCAGAGGCGGCCCGCCTCCCGCATAGGGAATGGGACACAGCAAGGGGGCCGTGGTCCAGAGTACATGTAGATTTCGCTGGCCCATTCCGAGGAACCATGTTTCTCCTGGTGGTGGATGCGTTCTCCAAGTGGCTGGAGGTTATCCCAGTAAAGAGCACGTCCTCCGCCGCAACAATTAGCCAGCTACGGAGAGTCTTTTCCACGTTCGGTTTACCCGACACTTTAGTCAGCGATAACGCGAGTTGCTTCACCTCCTCGGAGTTCGAGGCATTCATGGGAGCAAACGCCATTCGGCATGTCACATCCGCGCCGTTTCACCCGGCCACGAACGGCCAAGTGGAACGGTTGGTGCGTACAACAAAAGATGCGCTTCGGCGCATGGGCCCGGGGGACCTAAATCACCAAGTATGTCAGTTCTTGTTAGCGTATAGGGTGACCCCCTTAGCGTCGGGTTACTCGCCGGCAGAACTCTTGATGCGGCGAAAACTGACCACGCTTCTGACCAGGCTGGACCCGACGAGAGTCGAGGATAAAGGAAAAAACATAGGATTGGCAGTCTCGAAAGGGTTCGCCGCCGGCGACCTTGTTTACTGCAGGAACTATGCAAGCGCAGGGCCAGCCTGGGTGCCAGGAACGATAGTAGAACAAACAGGGCCAGTGTCATATCGGGTGGAAACGAGCACCGGTCTCCTCTGGAGGAGACACGCTGACCAACTGAGGCGCCGAGTGAGTGAAGGGCCGGTCAGTGGGGCACAGCAACAGGATTCAGCGATAGGGTTCTCCCCCACCCGTTTAGCCCAAGGGGGAGAAAATGAGGGACATCAGTCCGAATCCGGGGGGGAAAGCAGTGATCCCGACTCATATCCTTTTGATACCCCAGTTCTATCAGAGCCCGGGGGGAGGGAAAAGGAATGTGCGGCCGCCGCCGCGTCCCCCGAATGTAATTTTGATTTTGATTCTGGTCTTGCGAGCCGGGGGGGTTTTCAGGAGTGTTCCCCCACCCTTCCAAGCGAGAAGAGGGGTTTTTCGTTAGCCCCCAGTGCCCCCGGTTCTTCCCCGAGAAAGAGCACACCCCCCAACAACGCCGTGGAGCCGCGGCAAGTCACTAACAAGTCTCCCTCTCAAATTACAGGGCAGGAAACCAGGGGACAAAGAGGAGGTAGCAAACCCGGGGAAAGGCAGCCCGCATCGAGACCCCAGCGTGTTCGAAATAAACCATCTTGGCTGAGAGACTTTGTCTCCTAAGGGGGGGGAGTGTGTTGAAGTGTGGGCTCGAGACATTGTCTCGTCCTAGGGGGGAGGGGTGTTGTGTTCTAATGGTTTTACCTTCCACATGAATTACAATGTATCTGAGCCAATGTAACCTTGCCTATAGCAACAATGTAACCTTCAGCTGTATCATATAAACCCTGTAATAGGACGCGAGCTAATGACCACCAGCTGGCAGCAGCGAGCGTCCAAGCTCTCTTGGTCCGAACTCATCAAAGGCAACAGCGCGGGAAGCTTTCCCGCCACCACCTACACCTGGACAAGAAGGGCGTGACCCACAATGACGTCACGCAGACAGTAGCCAATGGGCTACCATGGCACCACGTTCAAATGTATCCCTACTGTATATAAAGAGCTATCGATCCGCCATTACCTCATGTTCCCTCTGTCCACGATGCAATAAACCTGAGTTAACCCAGCCCGAGGCTGTGTCCTGTGTCTTAGTTTCATACACTAAACTAGCACAAGAAGGTGGGCCTTTTCTGTGTCTGCCCTGGCCCTATGGCACATCTTGCCAACTGAGTTGCGGCTGCAGATGGAGTTGCTGCCCTTCAGGAAAGAACTAAAAACCTGGCTGGCAAAGCAAGTGGGGGCACTGGGGGAGTGGTGACCCCTGCCTGCTGGCTCATATAACAAGATCGCTCCCTGTCCCTTTTAACTGATGGGGTGGGGTGGGTAAATTCATGGGTATTTTAATGTGTTTTTAAAGGGTTTTAGTTATGATGGTAATGTTTGTTTTAATGCTGTTAGCCACCCAGAGTCGGTGTCGAGTTGGGCAGCAATAGAAATTTGAAAAATAAATAGGAATAGGTTTTCTCTTGTTGCTACATACAGCATATTTTTCATCTTTTAAAAAAATTCCGTATTTACATTAAGGAGTTCTATGCATTAGGTTAAAGGTTTTCCCTTGCTCGAAAGCCAGTCATATCCAACTCTAGGGTGCAGTGCTCATCTCTGTTTCAAAGCCAAAAAGCCAGCACTGTCTGCTGCTGCAGACGTTTCCATGATCATGTGGCAGGCATGACTAGACACCGAAGCGCATAGAAAGCTGTTAACTTCCCACCAAAGTGGTCCCTATTGATCTACTTGCAATTTCTTCCTTTTGAACTGCTAGGTTGGCAGGAGCTGGGACAAAGACAGGAGCTCATTCCGTCCTGCAGTACTCGGGAATTGAACCACTGACCTTCCGCCTTCCAGTCAGCGTCTTAGGCACTTGAGCCACTGCAGTCCTATGCATATTTATAGCTAAAAAGCTACAATGTGGCTTTTTGGCAAACAAGTAGATTGCTTGTCATATACCACACTTGGAAGTTGAACCAGGGTGGTCAGATGTACAATTAGTGGATAACCTGTGATTAACTTGTGCCATGGAGTCGCATGTGGAGATACATTTGGCAGCAACAACTTCACTGTCAAAAGCAGACCAGAAAAAAAGATAGCAGTTTCCAGATTGCTGTATGAGCCTGAGTGAAGCAAAGTGCCCCAAACAGCAGAGGATTAGCTATTTCACTGTGTAGGGTGGTATGGTTTTCCTGCCAGAGGGTGGGGGGAAAAGGTATACAGTAATACCTCATACAAAGTCCGCTTCGTACAACATCGAATTCATAGAACATCGCCTAATTCCTTGAAAAAAGTTGCCTCATACAAAGTCGCTGCGACTTTGTGTGAGGCATTGCGGTTTTCACCAGGTTGCATTGTGCCTGGGCAGTATGAAAGGCAGGACGCATGTGTGCATTGATCTTGTGGGTTTTGCACAAGGCGAAGAGTGTTTAGGAGTGGTTTTGTGTGATTTTGGATTTTTTGGATTTTTTTCGTCAGAATTTTTAGCATTATTCCTGGGATTTTTGCAACATTCTTCAGGTTCTTGGACAATCAGGGTTGTTTGACATGTTTTTGTATTTTATTTATCCTTTAGACAATGATTTTCTTAAAGTTCTGTCAGTTTCCTGTCTTGTTTCCTTGACTTTGTCCTGAAGTCTGTGCTGTTACAGTACAATGTATCTCTATGGAAACAATGTTGTACAAGGCATTGCGGCAAAGATTTGGACATTGTATGAGGCATTGCGGCAAGGATTTGGACGTTGTATGAGGCATCGCGGCTAGGATTTTGCATGCCTCATACAAAGTCCAAATCCGTATAAAGTCCAAACTTGTGGAACGAAGTCTGGACGTTGTATGAGGTATTACTGTACAGTATTTGGGACGGTTTCCCAGTGGCCGAAAGAAGAGCATTCCTGGCTTTGGGCCTCTCTGCTGAAGTGGGTCCAGATGACTTTTCTTTGTCACTCAAGTTGACCAAAGTTCATCCCTAGGGCAACATTGGAAACATGGAGCCAGAGCCAAGGGAGCAGCTTAAGGACTCGCCAGGGCTGCAGTGAGACTAGAAAGAGGACAAAAGCCTGTTTCCTCATAATGTGGTTTTGAAGGGGGCCGGAAGTACATAAAATGTGACATGACTGAGGTGCTTTACATTTCACACCAGCGTTCTTTCTTTTCAACCTGTGTCGCTGAAGAGGCGAGGGGGGCAAAATATGAACGCTATTCGACTCGGCCATCCGGGCGCCCATTTCAGCTTCCACGCGCCTCAAGCCCGCCCTTATATAACCCCCCAAGCCAGGCCAGGTCTTGTGACTGCGCGGCGCGCGCGCGGCCCCCGCCGGAGAGCCGCCGATTATAACGTCTCTTGCGCGAGCTCGGGGAAATCACGTGCCAGGGAGGGAGAGGCGAGCTGGTGGTGGTGGAAAGGGAGGTGTGTGTGAGAGAGAAGGGGGGGGGCGGGTGGGGGGGGCGGGTCTTTCCGCTGATAGGCCGGGCTGTCGGGGCTTCTCACGTGGGATTGGGTCTGACTGGCGGGGGAGGCGGGGCGAGCCAGCCAGCCTCAGAGGCGACGGCGGCTGTGGTAGACAGTTGAGGAGGGCAACTCACTCAGAGAGGGTGGGTGGGATGGGGGCAGCGAGGGAGACTTAAGATTGTGTGGCGCGCTGAGGAGGGTCGAAGATGGCGCGGAGCGGCAGGGCGGTTGGGAAAGTGCTGGTGGAGAGGCTGGCCGTGCCCACGCGCAGAGCAGCCCTCAGGTAGGGAGCTTTATTGAGCGACCCTTGTTGTCCCGCCTTCGGGCAGCCCTGGGAATATGGGTTTTTTTTCTCGTTGTTTTCTCTTCCCCCCTCTCGTCGCCGTTACTTTCCCAGCAGACTTTTGGCCGTTCGCGGCCTTTCGGAGCCGCCTGAGGGACGGTTTCTCCCTCTTCCTCTTTCCCCCCCGCGGGCCGGGGCTGCCTCTTGGTTTTTACTTCTGCCCCCCCCCCTCGTCCTGGTAAAGCGTATCCTTCCTCGTCGTGCGTCGAGGAACGGACGTTACACAGAGGCCGTTCCCGGACGTTACACAGAGGCCGTTCCCCCTCTTTTCCTCACATACCCACCCACCCCTCCCTTTGGGTGTTTTCGTGACTCCGCTGCTCTCATTGCTCTGTGGGGTCGCTGGGAAAGGTTAGTGCCGCGGAAGAGAACAGCCAAGGTTGGGCAGGGTCAGGGAGGAGGAGGAGAACTTGGCCTTCCTCCTCCTCCTCCTCCTCCTCCTCCTCCTCCTCCCCCCACCCCTTCCCCTCCTCCCTATTTTCTGTTTTCCGGCGGGTCTTGGTCTGGAGTTGAAAACGCGGAGGAACGTTTTTTTTTCCTGTGCAAGAAGAGCGCAAAAACTGATGGATACCAACCAAGGGTTGATATATTTAAAGCCTACCGGTATATGACAGTTTATATTTGAAAGGTAAAGGTTTCCCTTGCTTGAAAGCCAGTCGTATCCGACTCTAGGGTGCAGTGCTCATCTCTGTTTCAAAGCCGAAGAGCCAGCGCTGTCTGATTCCGCAGACCTTTCCGTGGTCATGTGGCAGGCATGACCAGGAGTGCACGGAACGCTGTTTGCCCCCCCCCCCCAAGTGGTCCCTATTTATCTACTTGCCATTTCTTGCTTCCGAACTGCTAGGTGGGCAGGAGCTGGGACAAAGACGGGAGCTCATTCCGTCCTGCAGTACTCGGGAATCGAACTGCTGACCTTCCATCCTCCCAGTCAGCGTCTTAGCCACTTGATAAAGGTTTCCCTTGCTCGAAAGCCAGTCCTATCCGACTCTAGGGTTCAGGGCTCATCTCTGTTTCAAAGCCGAAGAGCCAGCGCTGTCTGCTTCTTCAGACTTTTCCGTGGCCATGTGGCAGGCATGACCAGGAGCGCACGGAACGCTGTTTGCCTTCCCACCCAAGTGGTTCCTATTTATCTACTTGCCATGTCTGGCTTTCAAACTGCTAGGTGGGCAGGAGCTGGGACATCCTGCAGTACTCGGGAATCGAACCGCTGACCTTCCGCCTCCCAGTCAGCATCTTAGGCACTTGAGCCACTGCAGTCCCTAAAGCCACTTGATAGGCAGTTGTTTTTACAACTCAATATTAGAGGGAGACAAAGTTGTAGGGAAAGTTTCTTTTTTGGTATAGCTGTAAAGTCAGAAGTCTTTTAGCATATTTAAGACTTAACCAGGATCACTGGTCAATGGAACTCCCTGCCAGAAGAAGTGGTGACAGCTGTCAGTCTTGACAGCTTTAAGAAAGGATTAGACAACTTCATGGAGGACAAGGGTACCAATGGCTATAATTATGGATACTTAAGGACAACCTCCAGGTTGGAGAGATAGGCAGGATATCTCTCAATGCCATTTCCAGGGAATCCTAAGCAGGTGAAGGCATCTCCTTGGGAATAATACCCTGAAGCAAATGGTGAGCCACTGTGTGAGACAGAATGCTGGACTGGATGGGCACCTGTGGCCTGTTCCAGCAAGGCTGTTCTTATGTTCTTAACCACCTTCCTGTTAAAGCACATTTCTTCAGAGGAATGGACTGGGCTGTTGTCTGATAAGAGTTTCAAATTATTGTAGGCATAGCATGCCAGAGGAAGAGAACAATAGGGTGTGTAGGTCCTTAGTCAAGATTTTTTTTAAGCAGACAATAGGGAGTGATTAATTTAATTGCCATCTATTATTGATTTTCTTTTCCTTGCTAAGGAATTTAGTAAAGTTTTCCCTTGCTCGAAAGCCAGTCGTATCCGACTCTGGGGTTCAGTGCTCATCTCTGTTTCAAAGCCGGCCCTGTCAGCTTCTGCAGACATTTCCGTGGTCATGTGGCAGGCATGACTAGACACCAGAGCACACAGAACGCTGTTACCTTCCCACCGAAGTGGTCCCTATTTATCTACTTGCTTCTTTACCCAGGACCAACTTGCCCTATTGTTGTCCTCCCTGGCACTAATCATAAATTTTCACCAGAGGACAACCACTCAGTTTGTCTAAAGTAGGACCCAAAGGGTTGTGAGAAATAAACTATTATTTATTTATTATTTAGATTTGTATAGCCTCCCAATCACCAAAGCGATTCCGGGCGGCTCACAATTCCATTGCACACAACCCTGCATAAAAAGACCCAACATATCATTAAAAACCTTACATAAACACATTGTTAAAATCTTCATAACAAATAAACTAAACAGATAGACTAAAAACCTGGATGGCGATTAGGTTTCCCTTGCTCGAAAGCCAGTCATATCCGACTCTAGGGTTCAGTGCTCATCTATTTCAAAGCCGAAAAACCAGCGCTGTCTGCTTCTGCAGATGTTTCCGTGGTCATGTAGCATGCATGCCTAGACACTGGAGTGCACAGAACGTTGTTTGCCTTCCCACCGAAGTGGTCCCTATTTATCTATTTGCAATTTCTTG
The DNA here is from genome assembly GCA_035047305.1 of Bradypodion pumilum. NCBI lineage: Eukaryota > Metazoa > Chordata > Lepidosauria > Squamata > Chamaeleonidae > Bradypodion > Bradypodion pumilum. The sequence goes on along the minus strand of JAWDJD010000001.1, from coordinate 288,825,331 downwards.
CTTTCAAACTGCTAGGTTGGCAGGAGCTGGGACAAAGACAGGAGCTCATTCTGTCCTGCATTACTCAGGAATTGAACTGCTGACCTTCCGCCTCCCAGTCAGCATCTTAGCCACTTGAGCCAAGCATGTTCATATCAGCCAACGAGAGGGAGCAGCTGTTAGTCTTAAAGATGCTATTACAAGAGCTCTGATTTCTCTTACACTACAACAAACTACTGGGTAGAGAACTATGATTAAAATATTAAAATGTATGTGCATTAAAATGTATGTGCAGTGTGGAGCTATTTGCAGCTTTAGCCACAAGTTTTCTGTCCCTTGACTAGCCAATACATCACTTTTGATTTTGGATATAGAGTTTGAATGTACTGTTGCACCTGTGACAAATGCTGGCTTCTTAAATACAAGGAAAGAAACTTAATAGAACAAAGCAGATGATCTGTTTGGCCTCTCATAAATCCACGATGAGGCTATATGACAAGACCACCTTTAAATGTTGCGAGAGAATGGAAGCTCTATCCCTAGGAGTCTTATCAGATCCTGTTCCTAGAAGAAGATTGCACAATTCTTTCCTTTTCGATGTTTCTCATCTGATCCAGTGGTTTGAAAATCATTGCCTTAAGGAAATGTCACATTTGAGCTTAGATACAAAAGAATTGTCCTGTGGATGAAACCGGGGTTGATCAAGACAAGAGTATTGCCGTTTTTCAGATGTTTATGATAAGCAGCATCATGGGGTTTGATAAGTTTGTGTAACCCAGGAGTTCTCAACTTTTTAAAGCCTGGGACCGACCGGGTCACGCTCCCTCAGATAGCTTTGGGGGTTGGATGTCCATCTTGCCCTTCCTCCACCACATGGCACTTCCTGGTGTGGTGGAGAGGTGGTGGTGGGCCACATGAAATGGGCCACAGGTTGAGAATCCCTGGTGTAACCTAATGAACCAGACAGGGAAGTTAAAAGAGGATAACAGAAATGTAGGTAGACAACATTATTCAGGGTAAGGACCTTAGGTGTGCCTGTGTGTCCTCCATGGCCTATTTTACGCAAACCTTTATTGTATGTAAACTATGTGCAGGTCATAAGAAATTCAGCCACAATATTTCCTTCATGGCCTACTGCATAGAGCACCTATGGAAGTGCTTCATGGATAGCACTTTTGCCATAGTACTTCTACAGTATAGGTATGAACAAGATATCACAGTGGTTGGTTGGAACATTTTAGGGACAGATTTCATGGGTTCTGTGTGTCTCATCCTAATTTCTGAAAAATGCCTCTAATATTCTAAGGAAAGACATTTCAACACAAACACAGCATCAAACAATAATGACATTAAGTTCACAAGCTGACACTATAGATACCACAGAGGTTAAGTCCACTATTCTGTGCTTCTTCCGTGTGTAGGCCAGATGTGAAACTGCCAAAATGAAGGCACCTTTTTGGGAGTTGATTCTGCAGTTTCTTTTGCCTGGTCTAGTGTGAGAAAGATTAGCCAGCAGCACAAAGTTGCCATTACCAGGGTATGCCTCATTGTGCTTCAAAAATACCACAATCTTCGAGGAGGCTCTTTCCGTGTACCCCAACTATAATATAAACCAGTATCAATTTAAATGTCTTCAGAAACAGCTAGTGTGTGAAATTGCAGCTTCTTTGTCAGTGTTGCCTTCATAAAACATGTCCTTGAAATGTTTACAATAGTAAAATATAGAGTTCTCTTGCAATGTTTTCTTTGGAGGGTGGGGGGGATGCCTGCTGTTATTGTACAGGATACAGAAATTGTCCTAATGTTTGTGACATATTGGTCCAGACTCAAATCAGGGGAGATATAAAGTTTCCACTTGGAAATACTGATGATTTGTGCTGTAAGAGATTGTCTTACCTTTGATTAAGAAGACTTATCCTTAGTATGGTATGTAAAACTGCTTGCTAATTGGGGAAGGTCAAGTCCATTTTTAACTTCTCATTCTTATGACTGCTTGATTCTAACTTTACTGTTCTGATGGATGAGTTTTGTAACTGAAAATACAAGTTTCAGTGTTGATTTTTGGTCAGGACATACTGTGGCAAGTTTACAGTTTCCCTCCTGTTGAGGAAATTCTCATTTTCATTTTATAAGCTTAGTTGCATTGCTTCCAATTTTGAACATCAAACCCATAACTTCAGTTGCCTAATCATCTGTTCAGTTGCGCCTTCAGGGTGACTTTCCAGGTGGTATTAGTAGCAGTTGAGATAAATAATAAAGATCTCAGCTGAGTTTTCTAGATCAGAGTCAAAAGGAGTTTTCACTGTTTTACTTAAGTGTCAAGAAGATAATTACTTAGTTTACAGTAAGCTAATCAGGAGGGTTCCTGATTAAAAATCAGAATGTAACAACTCAGTGCTTCTCATATATCAGAATCCCACAAATCCCAAGCTGTGTTATTGATTTGAATGATAATTCTGCCTGGGTATTGTACAACTCAGGCAATATGCAAGTCACATACATAGTTGTGAACTCAGGCATGTGATAGACAAAAAACTACTTGGCCAATTTCTCTTATGCATGCAACATATAAGTTTACAGAAGGCAATAGGATTCTGACTTCTTTTATATCAAATTGATCTAACATTGCTGCCAATTTGAGCTATATTTACAGAAGAAACAATAATTCTGGGCACTGGTGTTGAAGGAAAGCTAAGCAAGTTACATTACACCCTGCTTACAGGGTTCCTGAACTATCAACGTAACCTTTGCATAGAAGCAGATTGTACGATTAGGCAGTGAGGTCCAGAAGGTCCCATTTTGTTACCTTCAGAATAAAAAAGGGGCACTGACATTTGGGAGATAGCATATTCTAGTTCTCTGAGTAGCCTTGGACCAGCCAGCTCTGCTTCTCAAAGTTGCTGTTGTAAGGTAAACTGGGATTGAGAGAGAATCATATTTGTCATCTTAAACTCATTGAAGGTGGGATATAAATGTAAGAGCTAATAAAATATATAAAGCCTCATACTTCAACCAGTAATAAAGCTACTACAAGGCTAGGACTCTGGAGAGAGACCTTCCTTCATACTGACATATTTTTTTCCAAGTTGTGCTGGTACTAAGATGAATTTGCTAAGATCAGCAGAGGATGCTGTGGTGATTGCCCTTCATGCTGTTCTTGTACATTTGGAGCAGCAGAGGGGTTATGCCAGATTGCTCTTTGTGGATTTCAGCTCAGCATTCAACACCATTCTACCGCAGCGTTTGATATCTAAGTTGAGAGATCTGGGGTTCCCGCCATCACTTTGTGGGTGGATATTGGATTTTCTGTCAGAACGCTCCCAGAGGGTCCGGTTGGGCCCTTATACCTCTAATATGCTCAGTACAAATACAGGAACACCACAGGGATGTGTGCTTAGCCCGCTCCTTTATATTCTCTACACGTTTGACTGTGTCTCTGTCCACCCTAGCAATAGGATTGTCAAATTTGCAGATGACACAACTGTGATCGGGCTCATCTCTGATAAGGAGGGCGAGACGGCCTATAGAGATGAGGTGGAGCGGTTGACAAAGTGGTGTAGAACCAATAATCTGCTCCTCAACATAAAGAACACAAAGGAGCTTGTGGTGGATTTTAGGAGGCAGAGAACTGATGTCCAGCCACTTTTGATTGACGGAACCTGTGTGGAGAGGGTAGCGATGTTCAGATTTCTGGGCATTGAGATACAGGAGGATCTGTCCTGGAGTGCCAACACAAGGGGGCTTGCGAAGAAGGCGCAGCAGAGACTGTATTTTTTGAGAACTCTAAGGAAAAATCATTTTCCACAAAAGTTGCTGCTTGCCTTCTATCACTGTGCTATTGAGAGCATGCTCACTTATGGCTTATGTGTGTGGTATGGGAGTAGTACTCATTGGGATAGGATAATGTTGCACAGAATTATTAAAACAGCGGAGAGTATCATTGGCTGTCCACTCTCCACTTTAGAACAAATTTACACCATCAGGTGCCACAGAAAAGCATTAGATATAGTAGGAGACCCATCGCATCCTAGCCACTGCTTCTTTGAACTTCTGCCATCGGGACGGAGATATAGAACAATGAAGGTAAAAATGAGCCGTCTGAAGAACAGTTTCTTCTCCAGTGCAATTTTGGCCTTAAATGGAAACGCTCGACTCTGAAGTCATCTTATCTTATTTTAAACAATGACAATAAAGATTTATCTTATCTTATCTATCTTGTTCCCTTAATTAGTGAGAACTGAAAATAGAGCTACCTTTGTCAAGTCTAGCAGATATGTATGACTATTTGGTAGGGGCCTGAGAGGATTCCCCTGACTGCTAGCAGAATGCTGTAAATAGCCATAGTTTGATCTGCTTGCCTGACATTGGGTGAAATCTGGAAGTAAGTTGCAACTAGAGTAGCCCTGTTGAATTAAAAGAATTTATAGAAGTGTTGACTCACAAACACCCGCTGATTCAGTGGTCCTGCTCTCATTGCCCTATTACTGGATTTCAGCCATTGTAACGCTTCTACCTATACCGTACTGTAATTTACATGTGCTGCAGAAGCTGCTTAGACCAAAACTAAAGTTCAAGTCCCTGTGCAAGAACAAAACTTTTTATGGGTGAAAAAGAAATATAGAGTGTTTCATGTTTTCTTTTAAATTACAGTTATTGTGATGTTCATCTTTATCTTCTTGAGCTCCAAACCACTTCCCTGTTTCTGCGGCAAAAAGAGTCATCTACTAAAGATGTTTGTTGGTCTGGCAGACGTGCATCTCAAATACATTAGCAGAATCTAGTTTGTGGCCTCACACTGACTTGCAGCCAAGTCTTAAGGGGGATGGCTTTTGTGTTGTACTTCTGCCAGGTTCTTTCTCATGACTGAGATATATTTAGGTTGCCAAAGGCATAAGAATTTAACCTAACCCTGTGTGGCTTGCAAGCTCTAAGTATCCTTGTATTACTCTTTGAGTTGTTATTATTATTTGAATCTATTGTATAGAATTTTGTTGAATAAATGCATGTTCTAATAAATGCTTATTTCCGCCCCCTAGGCATTTGACTTGTTGGGAAATTTTGTTGAGCAGAGCCCCTCTACTGGAAGTACCGGGAAGACATTGTATCTTTTCAAGAAGATCTTTCTTTAATCTTACAGGATCATTCGTGAACAAAAGAAAAGAATATTCTGAAAGGAGGATTATAGGGTTTGTATATGAAAATAAAAGTCAGATTTACAGTTGTATGAAGGTGCATGGCTCTGACTTGCAGAGTGACATCAATGTCTCTGTTTCTAGTCCAGACTTCATTTATTTAAACTTAGTCTCTTTCTTTGTGAATTACCCGAATCCAACACTTGGAACCTAAGCTTTCTAGAGATTTTTAAAAATGTCTCACTGACTTCAAAGGAATTTGCTTTATTAAGAAGCAAACGTGGAGTTCCCCACATCTTGAAAGAGGAGTTGAAGGAAGCTTTTGTATTTTCAGAAACGGAGATTGTTTTTGCAGTCTGGATTGCAAGACACAGTCTGATACTGACACATCTACAGGTGATTAATTCAATCTGCAATCTCCATCTTGAAACTGAATGATTTTTGAGGGAATGGTAATTTCCCCTATTTCATTCCTTACTTTTTTGTATCATCTAATCTGAATTAAAATGCTTGTATATTTTTGTGGCACTAATGAAAGCATTGCTCAGCTACAGGTTTATTTTTCTCATGGAGCGAGCAGCATGGCTATCTTTATCTTCTTAAATGTAAATAGATCACTGTAATAAACGTGTTAAAGCATGTGTGTCTGTATTAATTATTTGGATTGCTTACTACTGAGATTAGTACGCATTTGAGTAGAAAAATGCCAGCATTACATACAGCATGTCTGGAAATGTAAAAATCAGAGGGTGTAAACTGTGTTCAGTAATCTATTGAAAAGTCAAAAGACCTTTGAAAAATTAAGAAAGCTCCTAATTTTTATAAATTCCCTAAGACTACTATCATATAGGCACTTAATTTGAAGTAATTAAGTTCTATTACATACTGAGTGGTTAATTCTGAGTAAATGCTTCTTAGAATTAAACTGTAAAACAAGCTTGGGCTTGCTGGAATCATAATTCAATGAAACAAAAAATTATATGCATCCAAAGGGGCAAGTTTCAGAAGTACTTTGGTATAACTTCCTAGATACTACTGAAAAAAATCCTGAAACAGAATAAAACCTATGGTATAACTTGTCTTAGTTCAATGATAATATTATATTTTGTTAAATGAAATTTAATTCACAGATTATATGAGATTTCTTGTATCCATGGAGGTAAAAGTCTTAAAACTGCCAATTCTACCTCTGTAATAATGGCAATGTACAACCTGTATGTTGGAGGCAATAAGGACCCTTGCCATTCTGTTTTTTCGCAAATGGACTCTGTAGGAAATTACTGTGCAATGAGCACACATATTATTTCAAAGGAGAATTGTATCAGAAATCCCTAGGAGGGATTAAAAAGGTGCCAATATTTGTTATCAAGATAGCAAATTCAGCAGTGGCAGCCAATTAAAAAAATCCCTTTTACACGTAAACAAGATTCACTTGTTTCAAAAGTATCACTCTCCCACCCTACAAATTCTGTCCCCTGCGGTACTTACAGGAGGATCAGCCCTAAGAAATAGTTCAGAAGTTTCACCTTCAGCAAAATTCTGCATAATTCTGGATGGATTGCCAGCCTACAGCATGTAGTCTATTTAAAGCTCCTTCTTATATATTTCAACAGGTTTTTACTATTCTAAAGTCATAATTGCAGAGTAATTTATTGAAGATTAACTTTGGTTTAGGTATCTGGCTGTGGAGCCAGAGACTGAGATTTCCATCCTCCACTCTGCCTTTTGGGAGAAGAGCCAGCCTGCGCACTCATGAGCAAGCTGTACAGTCCCAGAGCACCGCCAGAGCAAGGCGATGGTCAACCACTTGTGTGTTCTCTACCTAGGAAACCCTAGAAAGGGTTTTGACCTATAGGTCACAATTGATAGCATACAATTCTTGATTAACATCAAAAAAAGTTTAAATATATGTGTATCTTTAGTCATTTCTGCAAGCTTTCTGCCATGAAAAATCCTTATCTGTTTTATATTTTTTATAACCGCTAATAGGTAATTGGTGTGGTTGTCTTAAGAAGTCAAAAGTAGTTCAGCCCTGCCCCAAGACTTTATGGCTGAATAGGCTTTTAAAATTTGGCCTTTCTTGGTGTCTGATATTATATACACTGTATGCTATCGCAGTTGGCCAAGGGGAACAATGCCTTGATTTAAAGCAACTGAGTATGAGGCAAAATTCTGGCCTTGGTATTGAATAAAAAGAAATTTGCTGAAAGTCCACATTAGTATTTACCGATAGAATAAATTTGGCTCTCAAATGAAATGCTTGGAAGAATAACAGGTATTCATTCATTTTTGTCTTCCCACTTGAGAAAAAAACAGGAGGCAGGGTAGTATTTTTTTTTTTAAAAAAGTCTTCCAATTGTTTTGTTTTTCTGGTGACCTTGTGATGTGGACAGGAAAAAAAAGTATCGAACGCCTGCTGAAAGAGCGCCACGAGGTGTGATTTTCCTTCCACACTGGAGACTTGTAATACTGTTTTCTTGTTTAACAGGTACTCTATGCAAGAAATGTATGACGTAGTAGCTGTTGTAAGCGAATACAAGAGCTTTGTCCCTTGGTGCAAAAAATCAGATGTCATATCCAAGCGTTCAGGTTACTGCAAAGCAAACTTAGAAGTGGGATTTCCTCCGGTGGTAGAGAGATACACCTCAGTTGTTACACTAGTAAGACCTCACTTGGTTAAGGTAACATTTCTGTTTTTGTACTTTCTTATATAAATGTACAGAGCTTTTCTGCCATATGTAAACAAGTGTGTTTTTTACAATGTGAAAAGTAGAACTCTAGAGGGCTTAGCTGTCCAGAATTAGCTTTAAACCTCTGCATCTAGGACTGAATATGAAATGTTTAGCATTATATTTTTGCTCATGAAATGAAAAACAACAACAACTAGAAGATAATGTGTTAAACATACCTCATCATTATTTGTATCTTAAGATATACACACTGACTTCTAGTTTCTTGGACCAGAGGATGTCATGATGGACGCTGAACACGTGTCAACATATGTAGGAAGGCCAGTGGCAAATAAAGTTCTTCATACATAGGATGAAGTGAGATGAATGGTAGACGAGGCAAGATTTGTACCTTTCGAACACCCTTTGCAAACTAGGTGGAATACATTGGTTTTTAAAATTCCCCATAGCATTACAGGGCTGGAGGAGAAACTAATAGTTACTAAGTCCAAGCCCTACGGTTTACCTTCTGAAAGATTTATGTACTTTTCCCAAATAAAACATCACAACAAAAGCACCATGGCAACTTAGACCGACTAACATTTATTTCAGTGTATGCTTTTGTGGATTACAATCTGCATTCTTGGAGTATAGAGAATAATAGGTTTGAAAGCAAGAAATTGCAAGTAGCTTTGGTGGGAAGGAGGAACTGCAGTGGCTCCAGTGGCTAAGACGCTGACTGGGAGGCGGAAGGTCAGCAGTTTGATTCCAGGGGAACTGCAGGACGGAATGAGCTCCCATCTTTCTCCCAGCTCCTGCCAACCTAGCAGTTCGAAAGCAAATTGCAAGTAGATCAATAGGGACCACTTTGGTGGGAAGGTAAACAGTGTTCCGTGCACTCCGGTGTTTAGTCATGCCTGCCACATGACCATGGAAACATCTCTGGATGCAGACAGCGCTTGCTTGTTGGCTATAAACAGAGATAAGCACTGAATCCTAGAGTCGGATATGACTGGCTTTTGGACAAGGGTGACCTTTACCTTACACAAAGCACATACTGTAATGTGATAGGAAACCAAAGGGAAGGGGAAGAAGACAGTGATATTGGTCATGAGCTTTTGAAGTATGAGTGGCTTTTTGAAAGTTCACTACTGATACCATTGCCAACCATCTTTATATTTATATAAAGTTCACGAAATGCAGGCTACCCTGGGTGGTGTCCGAAATGCTTCAAAGCAGAAGCAATCATAAATGTAAACAACCACGTAAAAATATACAGAATCCAAAGACTGGTAGATCAGGCATAAATTACTAATTTCTATTTTTAGTTGTCAAATAAACAAAAATGTGGCTCAAAGAGAACCAAAATAATCTAAACATAGATCTCTAAGGAGTGCCATTTTCAGATGTGTTTTTTAAAACATTGTAGTCGGGGCCAACCTGACCTCCGAAGGGAGAGCATTCGAAAGAGGGACCCACCTTTTCCTTGGCCTTTCACCTTCTCTGTAGACTAATTATTATACTTATTAATGAGTCTGAAGGATAGTCAGCCAAGAAAGTTCACTGAAATAAATTGCTAGTTTTAAGAATGCCACACTGCTTTTCTGCACTTTTGTTGTTTTTGTTTTCATTATACATTTTTAAAAAGTTTCCTTTTATCATCCCTTTGCATCTCAGTGCTCCATTGGGGTACACAGAAAAGAGCTTCCTCAAAGATTGTGGTATTTTTGAACCACAATTGGGCGTACCCTGGTAAGAGCAACCTTGTTGTGCTGGCTAATCTTTCTCACACTAGGTCAGGCGAAAGAAACTAGAATAAACTCACAAAAAGGTGCCTTCATTTTGGCAGCTTGATGTCTGGCCTAGACACAGAAGAAGTGCTCCATCGGTGCCTTGTTTTGAGGCCTTCAAAAGAATCTAAACGACTTGAGATCTATTCTCGAAAGGGTCTTTTGAAGAGAGGAAAAGGTTGGCAAGTACACACTCTAGCACTGTTTAACAGGAAAATATCCAAGTTGGTTTTAGAAGACTGTTTTTTTTGTTTAAAAAAATTACAGGCATTCTGAGCACTTTCTCAAACAGGTTTTGATTTCAAAACTATTTCTCAAGTTTTCTTTTGCATAATTTCCCCCCAAACGTACTCCCTTTGTATAGTTCTCTCAAAAAATGCAGTTCAGGGGGGGGGGGGGGGGGACACCCTGCACCCGATGTCTAGGAAAATAGTTTTCTGCATTTCTTTATGGATATTTTCCTCATTTGTTGCACTTTGAACTGGTGCAGTGCTCTTGTCAGTATTCTACGCTGAAAAGTCTCTAAAGTCCCAATTCATAGACTGGCCATTGATCTCTGCTTCATTTGCTATTACTGTCATCTGTTATTGTCAAGATGGGGTGGTCTTATACTGTATCTGGATGTAATTGAGAACTACCATAATTAGTTGCTAATTTAAAGGTGTCTTCTCAGGCATCTTGTACAGATGGGAAACTATTTAATCATCTGGAAACTGTCTGGCGGTTCAGTCCAGGAATTCCTGGCTATCCACGAACATGCACCCTGGATTTTTCAGTGAGTATGGTGGGGTACCTGGTTATTACTACAGTGTTTGACATTTGAAGTGCTACTTTAGGCACCCAGAGCTTGAATATGCTCGGCAAGATACAGGTTACTTTTTCTTGGTACAGCAGATTCCCATGACATCTTTTGATGTGCTCATTTCATAACTACTAGATCAGGGATAGCCAAAATTTTCCCGCCAGGGGCCTGACCACATCCCCTGAAACAGCTGAGCGGGCAGGTCACGTGGTTTCTCAGGCCAGCGGCGCGTACATTCACACCACGTTTCTGGGCATTTCCCCCTTCTACACTGCTTCCCTTGGAGGAGGGAGCATGGGGGAAACATTTTCGCGCCGTTTTTGATTTTTTTCAGTACGCTTTTGCTGCATTTTGGCATGAAAATGCAGTGTTTTCTACACTTCCGGCAGCACTTCCAGTGTTGGTAGCAATCCTGCCCATGGGCTGGATGCGGCCCAGGGGCTGTAGTTTGGGCACCTCTGTACTGGATTGTGGAGGAGGTTAAGGAAGGAGATTTAAATAAATCATCCTAATTTTGAAAATTTTAGTCAAGGCTAGACAAGGAAAAATCTGTGCCCTTGATGTAGAGAATTCATAGCCTCCCTCCTAGGTCAACCCTCTCCAACCCATTTGTCATCTGGAAGAGTTACTAGCTTTCCTCCCCTTGATCTCAGTGTCCAAGGTTGTATCAGTGTATTCCCTAGAATGAAGTTAAGATTGATAAAATTAGTTCCAAAGAAAAACAGTCCTGCATTTTCTAACTAAACAAAATCCCAGTAAAGTTCAATACAGGAAGTTCCTAACTTGAGTACAGTATGTCTAAATACTGTACAATTTTTCCATACAGTACTTTGAGTCTGTGAGTTGAATTCAAAGCTGATGGAGTACTAGTTTTGCATTGGGGATTTCAGCACATGTCCCACTTCCAGAAACTTTGGGTGCAGAGGAATTTGGCTAGGTTGCCTTTGCATGATTTCTTGTGTGAAAGAAAAAATAATTTGAAGACTATATAACTTGTTAGATGAAATTGCTTTTGACTTTTGGCAACCCTATGACCTAGTGCAGTGATGGCGAACCTTTTAGAGACAGAGCGTCCAAACTACCATCCATGCTGCACCCTCACACTGCCTGTGAGCCGCTCGCCTTACCCCAGATGGAATGGGGATGGGCCAAACTGTGCTGATGGGAGGGAGAAAACACTCCCATTGGGCTGCTGTGCAGAGGGGTGGTGCAAATTGTACTGGGGCGACGGCACATGTGCCCACAGAGAAGGCTCTAAGTGCCCTCTCTGGCACACGTGCCATAGGCTCGCCACCACTGACCTAGTGACTTTGAAAAGGTCCTGTTGTTAAGAGCTCTGCTGTTAACTTCATTTTAAGGTAAGGTTTCCCTTGCTCGAAAGCCAATTGTATCCAACTCTAGGGTTCAGTGCTCATCTGTTTCAAAGCCGAAGAGCCAGCGCTGTCTGCTTCTGCAGACGTTTCTGTGGTTATGTGGCAGGCATGACTAGACACCAGAGTGCACAGAATGCTGTTTACCTTCCTACAGAAGTGGTCCCTATTGATCTACTTGCAATTTCTTGCTTTCAGACTGCTAGGCTGGCAGGAGCTGGGACAGGGATGGGAGCTCATTCTGTCCTGCAGTACTCGGGAATCGAACTGCTGACCTCCCGCCTTCCAGTCAGCGTCTTATCCACTTGAGCCACTTTCTTTTAGTTCTACAAATTGTAGCTGACAAATGACAAGCCTACAAACTAAGAATCCATGAATGCATTGCCTCTTAGAGCCAGTATTTTGATAGCTAGCTTCTGCGTAACGCATCACTTAACTGCACGATTTTAGCGATCTTAGTTGACAATTTCAGATCAGCTAGTGTTTTATAGACTATAGCAAAACCTCTGACTGTATGGTTCATGAGAAACCATGGGTTGTTCTGAGAGAAATGGAGTGACTTAATACTTGACTATTCCGATTTGTAATCTATAGTGTGGCTAAGAATCTGTTAGAGAACAGAACATGGAGAGATTGGTTTCCTTATATTCGAGGTGTCAGACAAGGATGCATTTTATCCCCTTAACTGTTCAGTCTGTACACAGAACATCATATCCTATGGAAATTAGTGAAAATTGTTTGGGGAAAAATCAGTGGTTGAAGATATGCAGCTGACACCATCTTATTGGCAGAAAGAAGCAATGATTTTTAATCATGAAAGGGCAACAAATGAATTGCGCAAAAAAAGTGGAAGGCTTTGTCACTGGAGTCTAAGACCATTCAAACTATTGTGTTCCTGATCGCCATGCATGGATGTGAAAACAGGACAATAAAGAATGCTGTCAGATTTCTAAGCTGGAGCTCAGAGGCCCACAGTAATCATGTCCACAAAACTGACGGAAGGAAGCAAGAGAGCTGCTCTCCTCACTGAGCTCCGACAACGCCAAGCCCTTGAGATTCAAAGTTCCAGCTTCCCAGCATCCTGATTGACTGCCCTTGCGAGCCAGTGAATGAAAAAATTCCCAAATGATTTGATAAAGGATGAAAATATATATATATATATATATATATATATATATATATATATATATATATATATATATATATATATATATATATATATATATATATATATATATATTTTAGAGTCTTGAATTCATGACTCAGTAAAGGAACACAAATAGCCTATTGTTTTTCTATTTGGAAAGGGGTCATCCTTAGCAACTCATTTTCTTAAATTACTAATTTTAGTTCACAATTTCTTTTATATGCACTGTTAACCTTTTCCAATTGTCTTCCTTGTATTTCGGATAATTCTACCTTGATTGCTGTTCTCTACTCGAGTGTTTCCCAAGCTTTGGTTTGTTCGACTTAAATTCCTAGAAGCCTAAGAAGTCAATTTCCCCAAAGCACTGAACAGCAAATATACTGACTTAGGCTTCTGGGAATTCAAGTCCACCAGTATTTGGTAGAACAGTTTTGGAAACACTGCTCTAGTGCATGGTGCCATTCTCGTAAGCTAAAAGGATGATTGAGTTGGAAGAATCTCAAAGTATGTAAAGTACTGTAAAAATGTGAAATTAGAAACAAGGGAACAGGAAACGAAAACAAGAGTTGGGGATTGTATTATTGTTGGAAGGAAATGGCTGACTGGAACCTAAAAAACATGCAAAGGGCCCTCCATTGTTATCAAAATTGATTGGGAGTCCTCTACAAAGTGGCTTTGAACTCGCCTTTAAGTACAGTGGAACCTCATACAACAATTGTTCCGTATAGCAATGAAATCGCGTAACAATTAGGTTTTGGGGGGAAATGGCGCCCCGCATTATAATTTTCCCTATGGAAAAAACCGTACAATTTTTCAATGGGAAAACCACTTAGCAAATAAATAAATAAATAAAATCATTGTATAATGCATCCCATAGGGGAAATTGCTATACGATGCATGTATCATATAGCAGTTGTTTCATACAACGAGCCCTGTGGAATGGATTAATATCGTCATATGAGGTACCACTGTTATGTATGGGAAACTACCTAAAGAGCTATCTGTTGTCAGCTGACAACCTTCTTTTCTTTCAACAGATTTCTTTCGAGTTTCGCTCCCTTCTACACTCTCAGCTTGCTACTTTGTTTTTTGATGAAGTTGTGAAACAAATGGTGACTGCGTTTGAAAGACGAGCATCCAAACTATACGGTCCAGAAACCAGCATACCCCGAGAACTGATGCTTCATGAAATACACCACACATAAGAGGGAGAGGAAAAAAGCAGTCTCCTTGAACTCTTTTGGACTCCATGTTTACACATGAGATGCCTCTCTTATGTGGCCTTCCAACCACTGGAAGTGTGTGTGCAAATTATGTATGATACTACTGTACAAAACATGCATGAAAGATATTGATGTATATAATGCAGAAGCATCAAGTGCAATAATCAGGTGCTGACTACGTCAACTGAAGTGGCAGCTGTAACCTACACCAAGAGTGCCTTCCCTTCTGTCAGCTTGTATGAAGCTCAGTGCTCTGTTCTGTTGCCTTATTTTTGCAGTGTGTAAAAGTAATTATTGGAATCAACTTTAAGTTATTGTTTTAAATATATAATGTAAGTTATTTTTTTGCTGTTGATACTTTAAAAAATATAGAGGATGGCTCTGAGAACAAAGCTTGTTTTGCAGCATCTACTATACAGTGGCAAAGCTAAATGTGCAACTTTAGTATGCAAGTTGAATCTAGCTAAGGCGCATAGTAACAAATTATTTTATCACACAATGCAACAGATTGTTGGGAGATTTTAGTACTTGATTAAACACCCAGAAGTTTTATGTATATAATCATGAAATCATGCTCCAAGAAACCATGATGATCCAATATATCCCCAAAGTGATGAGATCTGGACAGTGCTCAAGATAATTTACATTAGAGCAAAGGGTTTGAATGGCCTTTGTAAGGAACTGTTCTTGTATATTGCTCCACTTCCGTTAAGATTTATGCTGAAAAGCCTCATGAGGAGCGTGGGGTAGTCTATTTTCTAGCTCTTGCAACAATTTCCAAAGTCGTAAAAGGGACTGGAGTGGTTTCAGAATTACACTATCTTGGAACTAGGATCAAGCTCTCTCAATGGCAACACACTAAAAGATTTAGGTTTCACCATGCATCTCTTTTTATGATGAAGTGATTTCATTTTAAGTACAAATCTTCTGCTAACAACTAATATCCATGGCCAATTCTAGGAAGGCAACATCGTTTGACCTGGGTTTCTTAAAAGATTTTCAGAGGTTACATCTTGTTGTGTTTTATACAAGACTTGCTTTAAGACGAACAAGTGTTAGATTAAGACTGTTACCATGCTTTAAAGTCCAAAGAAATGTTTTCTAACAAACTGACACCTTTGTGCCTGCTACAAAATTATCTAATGTGAATAAGTTATTACATTTTATAACTTTGAGCAATCTTTTATTACAGAAAGTTGTCACATAATTGTATATTTCTCTACTTTGTACACAATTTTTATTCAGTCTTGCGCACAATGGCTTCTGCATTTCCTAGTGACAGCAAGCACCAATAAAGTCTGATTTTACAGAACTGCAAGTGCTTCCAATGGTTTAAGATTAGAGCACAACATTGGTACATGGATCTTGCACCCAGAGTATCAGGAATGTACAAATGTCTTTATTCCAGAGTACAAAATAAATTATCTGGAGGCATGGACAGTGACTGTAAACGACTATGCATGTGTCAACTTAAATCCAGTAACTAGCATTACAGCGATTTTTTTAAAATACTGTCCTTCTGCAGTCACCATCCATCCCGTTTCACGCTGACCTGAAGCTTATGTTTAAATTCTCCAGTCATTCATTGTAGTTCATGATGCACATCCATGATGCCTGGGAATTAAAACATGCCTCCTCCCATTCCACCCCCCATTCCTCCCATGGCAGGCTCTTTTTCCTCTTTGGGTATTTCAGTTACCACGGCTTCTGCTGTAGAAAGGAGGGAGGCAACACTTGCCGCATCCATCAAGGCTGTCCTTACAACCTAAAACAAGGTAAGCACAGTCAAATGAAGCATCATATGCTACCTTTATCCACATAGTGACAAGGACAGTTCTGTTAAACTCTTGGTCTGCTTACCTTTGTTGGATCAATGATGCCTCTTTCTACCATATTTACAAAGTCACCAATCATGGCATCATAGCCCATCTCCGGTGCACTTTGCATGATTTTCTCAACTATCAGCGATCCTTCAACACCTGCATTCTTAGCAATAGTCATTGCTGGGATTTTCAAAGTCCGCTTGACAATCTCTATGCCTAAAAAACATAAATCAATGAATTATTTAAAAAATATATTATCTGATGACAGTAGCTTATCCACGAATCAAACAAAGGGGCCATTCAACAATTACGTGATCCTCGAGCGGTGTATGCGTGTGTGTCTGCCATCGGAACTATGGAAAATTACTTGTGGACAGGTCAAAGATTATGTAACCAATCAAAGTTTTATTTATACCCCGCTTTTTTGCGAAAAGCAACTCAAAGCGGCTTACAAGCACAAGAAAAAACAAATACAAAACCTAGAAAATGGACCAAACAAAATAATACAATAGATAATAATATACATTTGGAGCTGTTGTGGTTTCAAAACACGGCACTTCTTTAGCTTTAAAAAGGATCTCTGGGAATTTTTATCTGATTTGAGATTATTGAATCCTCACCGATACGTTCTGCGTTAGGCACCAATAGTGAAACGGTCTAAACATTAGAGTTTTGATACAAATGCTCTGGATTGCATAATTTTAAAGGGGAGGATGGGGGGTTTGAAGCGAAAATTACGGTTGGATTACATGGGCGGGGGGTCAATATCCCCCCAAAAATAGATCACATAATTGTTGAATGGCCCCAAAGCCATGTTTGACATTCATCCCGTTATTGGAAGGGGAGGCAACATAAAGTATGAGCTACAGTTGTTAGAATGTTTGTTTCAGAAATGAAAATAATGCAAAGAACACTGACCCAAATGTAAAATTTGTGCCTTGTGGGGCCAAGGGAAGTTAATTCCACAATGGTAAAGTCTCTACCCCAACAGTGGCCACCCAAAGGCCTTTTCTAGTAGACTGAAAAGCAGTTTGTAAACCAGGTGGGGCAGAACAGCCAAGGTGTGACTGGGAGATGTGACTTTAGGACATAAGCATCTCAAGTGTCGCATTGTACAGGAAAGAAGTACTATAATTCACCCACCTATTCTTTGATCTTCATTGGGGGGAGTCAAGGCATCTAGTGCTGGAATACACCGGAGCAGTGCACAGCCACCGCCTAGAACGATGCCTTCCTCTACTGCAGCACGGGTTGCATTAAGAGCATCGGTGACTCTGTCTTTCTTTTCATTCACCTCAACATCACTTGTGCCCCCAACCTAAAAGTAAAAGATGACTGTTAAAGACACCTGAAGTATCTTGTGCAAATTATTTTTCAAACAGAACTCTGCTTTAAAAATGTGACTCAATACAGATCTGGAAAAGGAAACAACGGCTTCTTCTTTTACGGAGCCTATAGTTACTGCACCCACTGGTAGTACATGAATGCTCAATCCATAAAGTTCAAAACATGGCCCCTATGCAAACAAACGGGATGCATCTTATATCTGGGCAAGCCACTGGTTAGTCAATAATGTGCACTGGAGGTAACATAATCTGCATTAAATCCTGCATAGGTATCCCCCAAAATGTCAAGCACTGTCCTCATGCTTTTCAAGTCAATTTAAATACTAGGATCTAGAAAGTTTTGTCTGTACTACTTTTGTGCTTAAGATCATTTGAATACATATACTTGCAATTTTTTTGCCAGCCTTTTTGTTCCTAAGCAAATACTGATACTAACTGGAAATATTTAATATCTAAATAAAAATTAGAATTCAAATACAGTATGGTAGGCCATCAAAATAGAGGTGTAAAGAATAAGATGCTGGTCTGCCACCCCAAAAGTACCACAACTGAGGAGCTTAAATCAGACCTCTTAAGAGAATTTGGTTGAGCGTTGTCAAAATCCTATTCTACACAGGGCTGCTCTTCCCAGAATTGACCATTATGGAAGAGTTCAAAATTAGCTGAAGCAATCATGTTTCTTTGCTTGTATGTCCTATTATTTGCCAACACACAGCATTCAATGGAAACCTCGCCAAGAAGCCTAAGCATAGTTTGCTAAGGAGTGAAACAAGCTATCAAACTGTAATAATTTCCCACCAGCCTCTTTACAGCAGGGGAAGAGAACCTATAGTCCTCCACATCTTATTGTGGCCCAAATCTTTATCAGTCCATATGGCCAATGGTTTAGCAATGATGGGAGTTGGAACCCACGATTTGGAAGGACACAGGATGACCATCTCTGTAGCAATGGAACAACATGGTATCTTCCAACAGTGCAGCTCCCGTGGCCATTTTTGGAATTATATGTGCCAAGTAACCATTCACTTTTGTCATGTAGAAACTGTGTTGTTACATTTAGCAGCTGTCCTAATTATCAAAGACATTCAACTGATTCCAAGAGGCTGTTAACTGTGACGATCTAGATCAGTGGTGGCCAACCTTGGCGCACCAGCTGTTCTTGGACTTCGGGTAACTGAAGTCCAAGAACAGCTGGAGTGCCAAGGTTGGCCACCACTAATCTAGCTCTTAATAAAGGATTGTGCAAGTCTTCTCACTTCAAGATGCAGCTTCCAACTAACCTTAACACTCATGGTCCTAGGCAACTGCAATCAATCCAGTGCTCACTCTAGCTTTATCTACATTTCAAGCAAACGAGCACATACTGTCCTCGAGCACCTTGCCCCTAAAATTTATCACAGGAAGGTTATTTCCCCCTTGCCATACTGAATTGTGAATTTAATTTGAGAAAATTTTGACGTTTTGATACTGTAGTTGACAGTCAACATAGGATTACAGTCAACCCTCACATAACAACGCGTTCAGATAGCATCATTTTTGCTTAACAACGCGTTGTTATGCACCATGTGTTCCCCGCACAACAACATTTTTAGTGTCGTTGTACGGACAACAACGCTAAAATAACCGTCATTATCTGGACAAAACATTGTTATGCGAGAAACTCCATAGAAACCTGCATAACAACAAAAATCGCTTAGCAACGCTACTTGGGGAACCAAGTAACGTCGTTATGCGAGGGTCTACTGTATTTCAAAACACAAGACCATCAGAAACTGCCTGTTCCTACTCTAAAATTGCCTTCAACATTGTTTTTGCATTTGACTTTCAAGAGAGATGTACAGCCTAACAGCAAACCCACAAAGAGCACACACAAATACTCACTTTCAGTACAGCCACTCCGTCAGAAAGCTTAGCCAGGCGTTCATTCAGCTTCTCCTTCTCATATTCACTTGTTGTAACTTCTAGTTGTTCGACAATTTCCTGAATGCGTTTTTCAATCTGAGCTTTATCACCTTTCCCTTTAAGTAGCAGGCAGTCATCTTTGGTCACAATGACTTCTCCAACTTTACCGAAGTCGTGAGGTTGAATGTCCTCTAAATTTAAGGACAAACCTTCCTCCCCAAACACCTGAAAACATATTAAACACCAAGATTGGAAAAAAACCCAACCAGCTTCCAGTGAGTTGCCATTTCACACATTTACCTAGTTGTTGGAAAACAATACTTCACAGATGTCACTGAGGCTGTAAACCTTAGCATGACAAGCAACCCCAAGCGAAGTCAGCAGACATGCTTAGAATCTCACTATGAGCATTCACACAAGTCTTCCTGTACACCTTTCTTTACGGATGCAACTGGCTAATCTGTAACAGCTCAGTTTTCCAGATGAAAAATTGTCATGCTTTCTGTGTCGCTCCAGTGCACAGCACTGAAAGCCTGAACCTGATGTAGAACTTCTGCAGTTGTGTAGCGTAAATTAGAATACTATAGACCCATGATGGTGAACCTTGGCACTCCAGATGTTCTTGGACTTCAATTCCCAGAAGCCCAAGCCCACATGAATCCGCACGAATGGGTTTACTGCGATTCATCCGGCCCACGCCGCCCTCGTTGCTCCTGGAAGCGGAAGTAAAATGCGCCCATAGGGCGGCGTGGGCCGGATGAATCGCAGTAAACCCATTCGTGCAGATTCATGGGAGCTTCTGGGAATTGAAGTCAAGAACATCTGGAGTGCCAAGGTTCGCCATCACAGCTATAGACAAAGCTTTCTATAGTCATTGCTAAACGTTATATATCACGCCTCCAGTGCTTCACACTTCTAACTCAGCCCGCTAAAACATAATGCTACTAATATTCGGTCCATGGTCTTATGGCTCATAACAGCTGCATGTTCTCATTCCTCCGTCAGTATAACAACTTAGGCCGGTAGAGGACAACTTCGCAAGCTGTGTGTTCAAGTTTCAATTCCTAGTTTCTCCAAACAGGGTTGAAACAGACCCTTGTCAGAGAGTCTAGAAAGGTACTATCTATCACTATAGTGTAGCCAACTCTCAGGTTAGGTTATGTCTTCAAAAAAGCAGAACCCATGCTACGGGGACAGACAACTTGTGGACCTCAAACAAACTTTTGCAAGTACTCCGAGTAATCACAATGGACCCCATACCAAATCAATCTGCTGGGTTTAAAAAAGGCTGAAAACTATTGAGTCAGATAGACCATGGTGGCATGATTTGCCATCAAATGATTTCTTGTTCCTACTGTAGCTTCCAAACAACTTCCCCAAACTTCTTAAGTACAATAAAACCCCATTTTACAGAAGTCTCTCTCTCTTTTTTTTTTACAGAAACCCCGTTTTACAGAAGTTTTTGTTGGTGTTGTTGAAAACGTGTCCTGTTTTACAGAACGTGATTTCCCATTGCACCTGCCAGGCTATAAAAGACCACCTGCAGCCATTCTGGGCTCTGTGGGGTGGCAGTAGAGTGGTCAGGAGAAGAGTTAGTGGTTTTTTATGTATTTATTTATTGTGTGTGTGTGTGTCAGGAACATTTTTTAAAATGCGTTATGGGAATGCCTCATTTTACAGAAAAAAATCGAGTTAAGGAAAAAGCTACAGAATGGACTTTCCCCATAAAATGGGGTTTTACTGTATATATAAACCGAGTAGAGATGAGCAGTTTTACATCCTACAGCCAGCTTCCTAAATACACTCAAATAAATTAGAAGTTAATGATGTTTCAATATTACCTCTTAATACAGTAATGTCAATAGGTCTTTACTTACAATACCACCAGTAGCAGTGGCCACATCTTTAAGCTGATTTTTTCTATTGTCACCAAAACCTGGTGCTTTTACTGCTACAACCTGTAAGCCAACTTTTAACCTGACAAAACAGAAAACCAGTGCTTAGAATAGTAAGATGAACATTTAACCTGAAACACCACAAATACATTACATTACTTCATTTTGTTTCTCATAACATGTGCCAAACATCTGGAGAGCCAAGTTTGCTAACCCCTGATCTACACACTCGATTCCTTCCTCTAGATCAGCGATTCCCAACCTTTTTTTTGGCCATGCCCAACCTAAGCATCGTTAAAATCCTGACGGCCACCCCTGCCTGTGATATATAATTCTTAATATTCAAAAGGTGAACTCCTATTCATGAGGAGGAAGTCTAAAAGGCCATTAACTTGGCCTAACAAGCTTCCAATTTTGCCCCACATTGGGAACCAGGGCTCTAGATCACGGATTCTCAACCTGCGGCCCACCGCACCATTTCATGTGCCTGAGCCCCCACTGCGTCTACCACACCAGGAAGTGCCATGTGGTGGAGGAAGGGCAAAATGGCCATCCGGTCCCCCGAAGCTGTCTGAGGGAGTGTGACCCAGCCCCCGGCTTTAAAAGGTTGATAACTGCTCTAGATAAACAGTTCAGCTGGAAGCCAGAGCTTCAAGAAACTGCTTTTGCTGAAACTCCCACTTCCCCAACTTCTTTCTCTCTAATAAACCGTGATAAAGAATAGCGGTGAGGAAGGGTAAAATATGACTGTTGTGAAGTAAAGACAGCTACTAATTGAGGGGGGAGGAGGAGAGAGAGAGCCCCTCTTTTCTCTTGAACAGATTACAATCAGGCCTTCTTCTGCCCTATGATACATCAGAAAAGATCCAAAGAATCACATAGGTTTTCTACCGACCTGTTTAATACAAGGGTGCTGAGAGCCTCTCCATCAACATCTTCAGCGATGATAACTAAAGGCTTACGGTGATTATTGGCAATTTCAAGAGCAGGTACTATAGTCTGAACGCTGGAAATCTTTTTTTCACTAATTAGCACATAGGCATCTTGGAATTCACATTTTTGTCCTGTAGAATATAACATTGAACTATATTACAAAATGTCCCAAAACCATACAGCTATGAGCAATGTTTAAAATTCTCATTAACTATATGATGTGATATAATTTCCCCACTGTATATTTGAAGAAATTCAAAGCACTGCACATACATCCTGTGTTATGGATGTTGAATTACAATTGTTACACATATAAAACAATAATTACTGAAACAAAGCGTTGTTTCCAGCCCAGAGAAAGAACCTGCATGGTGGATCAACCAAACGTTGAGCTTTCAAAGATATCTTTCTCCCTTACTAACAAAGTGTTCAGGAAGCCCATAATTGCTAAGTATTGCTCTTACAATAAATTTCAAATTTCAAACTACTGTATTGCAAATCGAGAACCACAATGTAAAGTGTGCAACACTTCACTCTTTTTAGTAGCAACAAAGTTTGCAGTTTTGATTGCCAATAACAGGCAATGATTTTGAATTCAGCAGACTGTCTATGCTTTTTGCCAACTATGTAAATTTTATTATATAATTCATAGGGCAGCCCAATTAGTACAATTATTCTGAAGTAACAAATCTATGTATGAAGCAATAAGGGGCCATTCAACAATTACGTGATCATTGAAGGGGGGGAGGGGGTCTGCCATCTGAATTACGGAAAAATTACGTGGGGGGCGAGGTCAAAGATTACGTAATCTATTTGGAGCTGTTGTGCATTTCTGTATTTCTGCTGTTGTTATTTTATCTTGCGGGGAGGGAAGATCATGGTAGCTTTTTAATGTTTGAATGTTTTAGGATTGTTCTGGGTTTTTTATATACTGTTTTAGTGGGTCTTGACTGTTTTTAGCTTTTGCTGTTTTTAACTGTTTTATTCATGTTGTTAGCCGCCCTGAGTGGTGTCCCCCACCAGGAGGGCGGGATATAAATTTATAAATAAATAAATAAGGCACCAATAGTGAAAAGCTCTAAAAATTAGTTTCGATACAAAAGCTCTGGATTAAGTAATTTTAAAGGGGAGGAGGGGGTTGAAGCTAAAATTACGGTCGGATTACATAGGTGTGTGTGTGTCAATTTCCCCCCCAAAAATAGATCACACAATTGTTGAATGGCCCCTAAGTTCAAGAAGAAAAAAAATCAGTACAGTTCCAATATTAATGCTTTCATTTACTTATTTATTCAATTTGTATACCATCTAGTGAAATGTTAATCCGGGCAGTTTACAGGCAAGCAAAAATAAAACAGATGAAAGAGTTGTAAAAATAAATCAAATGGACATAAAATGATCAAAGCTGACAATAATAAACAGCAGACAATGACAGCACTAACAATAAAACATCATTTCAAGAAGCCCTGGTGGTGTAATGGCTAAACTGCTGTGCTGCAGCCAGAACGTTGTGAGTTCAATCCTGAACAAGGCTCAAGGTTGACTCAACTTTCCATCCTTCCGAAGTCAGTAAAATAAGTACCCAGCTTGTTGGGGGCAAAATACTAATTAACTTGTGAATTGCCCCATTAAGCACTATGGGGTGGAATATACAGGTGAAACTCAGACAATTAGAACACCGTGCAAATGATCATTCATTTCACTTAAAAGGCGAAACAAATATATGAGAGAGACTCACTACATGCAAAGTGAGAGATGTCATGCCTTAATTCTTTATGATTGTGATGACCATGGCGTACAGCATACATGAGATTATGTGATGATTATGGGGTACATGAGATTGGGGGGGGGGGGGGGTTGGGGTTTTCATAAACTGTAAGCCATAAGCATCAATATTATAACAAAGTAAGGCTTGAACTATCTTGCTTTGCATGTAATGAGTCTATCTCATATATTTGTTTCACCTTTTAAGTTGCATTACTGGACTGAATGAACATTTGCACAATATTCTAATTTTCCGAGTTTCACCTGTAATTGTTATTGCTATTGCCTGACTTTTTACCTGGAGAGGACATATCCCATAGCTTCTCTACAAATCAATGTTTTAAATAATTCTCTAAAACGGGTCCCCAACCACTGGACTGGTACCAAGCCACGGGTTGGCCCAAACCGGGCGGTGGGGGTGGGTGGCACTGAGAGCCCAGATGGCAGCCTTCTGCACTCAACATGCGCTGCCAGGTCCGCATGGCAAATGGAGCAAGAGCACGGGCTTCAGACACAGCAGATAAAGCAGAATGCCAGGCCCCTCTTCTATCTTGCTTAACTATGGTGGGGCTCTGCCCCCGCCTGTGCGCTTGCACTGTCCAATCCCACCACCCCTGCTTACTGGTCTGTGGTGCAAAAAAGGTTGGGGACCTCTGCTCTAAAAGATCAAAAGAGATGGGGCCGAGTGTATCTCCAAAAACAGAGCATTCCACAAAGAACGGACCCCTGCAGAAAAGACCTGATTCTTGGCCGAGGTCTTAGTCCCCTCACTTGGGGCGAGGACCTATAACTGTAAGGCCTCAGAGGATTAAGTGGGGCAGTGAGTTATCTGCACATATAGATATCACAAGCTACAAAAACAAAGAAATCACAGGTGTAATTCACAAAATGCTACTTACACTAGATCATGTGCCTTCAAATACCACTATAATTACAGTCCCACCCCCAATACACACAGACAAAAAGCTTTTCAGTTTAATCTCCTTTTAGCACATTTCAGAGACTAAGACACTGAGGGAGAACAATCCAAGTACTGAACTCCATTTAAATTATGCTGTTTTACCTTTGGCAGTGTTTATGAAGTAGGGAGAGATGTAGCCTCTATCGAACTTCATACCTTCAATAATTTCCAACTCATCATTCAAAGTTTTCCCATCCTATTTTTTTTTAAAAAAAACATAAAACATTAAGCACACTTAAGTCTTGAAGGGAATTCTAGCTGCAGACTCAAAAACCAAACTGATTTGTTGTTTTGACTACTTGTAATAATCCCACACATACCCTGGAAATACTCCTCCCACTAACTTCGCCTAGGCAAACAATAACCACCTTTGCTCTTTCACATACATGCATTACATGCATGGAATGTAGATCAGACAGAAACCCAGGAGTTTTTGTGTTATCTATCTATATCTATCTATCTAATGAGAGAGTAACACACATACACGCACGCACACACACACACAATGAATTCTCACAACTCTTTCAGAAACACCCTTCCTTCTAACAGAACTGCCAAAGAAAATATTCTCTCTCCCAACCCCATGCACTGTGATTGAAAACCACTGAAATTCCTGCTCTGTATCCCAAATGGAAACAAGGAGCCACCGCCTTCACACCTAAGGTTTTCCTAATATGGTGCTGGACTTGCAGCGTTTGCCGACGTTAAGCTGGGCTGATATGGGAGTAAACCAGTTGCATAACCATGTAATGTAGCCCACTCTCAAATGCTACTGAGAACTCAGTTAACATATGGTTAGAAATAACATTCTCTTCAGACACACAAGCCTGTGATCTGAAGTCTATTATTACAAATGCCCACTGGCTCAAGTCCAATGCTGCAAATCTCAGCAGTGAACTGCCACAAACTCAAAGTCAGCTGCCAAGAAATGCAACTACAGTATGTGTAACAACAGATACAAGCACCAACATCACCACTGCAATGTATACCACTGGATAACAAAGGAGTAAAATTCTAGTCTCTTTACGTATTGTTTCAAAATAGGCTTTGAAAGAAAAACAAGACTTCATTTATATGTCTGATTTTCTTCTGCACTTTATTCTTGAAGGATTTAGTTGCTGGAGAAAATGCCATAACAAATACATATTTCTTTGTGATCTCTATCTTATTGCTATATCCCAGAAATTATAGATTTCTAAATTCAATGACTATCACTTGCAACATACTGGTTTTCTATATTTTACTTAAGAGTAGTGCATGAAAATCACTTCCCTTCCCCTGAAAACACTTGGCCCTTACCTTGACTGTGATAACACCTTTCCTTCCAACTTTTTTCATGGCATCAGAGATTATATTACCTATTTCCTTATCTCCATTTGCTGATATTGTAGCAACCTGGAAAAGGGGGGGGGGGACGGACGGACGGGACGACAAACCAATAATCATGGGTCATATAAAATTTAGTGAAATATATAAAAGATTTAGAATATAGGGGTTAATAGAATTAATGGAATGTAGTTAACGAAGAAATTCGATTGGGTAAGTCAAAATGTTGGAGGGAGCATAATTTTTTTATTTAAGATTAACATGAGTATTATAATGGTGTAAAGCTTTGTATTACTGTACTGTATTTTAAAAAATAATTTTAAGAAGTTGGGCTAGCTCAGAAGATTACCACAGTCATCATAGTACAAACTTAGTGGATCAGGAAGAAACTAGTATTACCTGGGCTATTTCTTCAGGTGTTGTGACTGGTTTGGATAATTTTTTCAATTCTGCAATAGCAGCATCAACAGCTAGCATCACCCCTTAAGAAACAGATTAAAACAACACACAATTCAATAGTCAATATTAAATAATAATATTTAATTTGTTTATTAACATTACACAACAATAACCTTGCATCACAATTATATTCAGTGCTGAAGAGTCAAGATCACAGAGTTGCTTTTCTCCCAGTTTGAGAAGTAACAGTACTATTTTTAAAAAAACCTGTTAGCCTTCTCCTATTCACAAATATTCTAGAATTTAAAAGGGCAGCCAGCCAGCCAAGCATCATACAATTTCTCCAGCTAAGAAAGGAAAATAATATGCTACAATCAGATATTGAGTGCCTCAGTTCCAAAAGTTTCCTGTCCAAATATAAATTGTTTTTGCAAGTGTCATGAAATCAACTTCAGTACTTTTTAAGGAAAACTATCACATACAATGAACTTCATGTGTGCTCTGAAACATACAAGCCAAAACTGTCATCAAAAGCTATAAACCAGGCCTTCTCATTTTCCCACCATGGGCTGGACCTGTTTCCAATGCTTCCCGCCAGGGGCTGGAGGCGTCTCTGGATCCTGGACTTACGTGTTTGTTATCAGCAGTGCGTGTTGGTGGTGGCACTTTCTCTCTGCTGGTCTGGGACAGGCTTCGCTGGTTCGCAGGAATTTCCGCCCTGCTTCCCTGCTTTGTGATCTGCAATGCTGGGAGTCCTCTTGGCACGCAGCGATGTCAGCGCAACACACCAAGGAGACTCCCAGCACCAAGGCTGATGTCATTGCCATGCGCCAAGGGGACTCTCCCAGCACCGCAGATTACAAAGCAGGGAAATTTTTTTTTTAAGCACAGTGATCCACTTCAACAAAAGCTTCTGCTGCCCTGGGGACCAGCGGAGCCTGTCCCAGAACAGCAGGGAGGAAGCGTGACCACCGTCGTAAGTGACGTATTGTGACGTCAAGTGGTGGGGGCGGTCCTGGAGGTGGAGGGGCAGCCACTGCGGGCCGGAATAATGATATGCACGGGCTGGGTTTGGCCCATGGGCTGGGGGTTGAGAACTGTTGCTATAAACAAAAGCTCAAAAGCACCACATATAACATACTGCCCAATGCTTTGACAGAATTTATACTATTCAAAAAAGCAAAGCAATCACACTTCTATACTGCCCCATCTCTCTGGGCAGTTCACAAGTTAATTACACTGCTCATATCCAAAATTTAAAAATGTACAGCAACCGCATGAAATTGGCCTTCATCAACATGATTCTTCTCCACCCCACCCCCAACGTTGTGCACAACAAGTTCCAGCAGCTCCAGGCACCATGGCTAATAAAGTTCGGTTTCACTTACCAGTGATAACTTTCGTTCTTCCAGTATATAGTTTGTGAATACACACTCATGGGGTTATGCGCCTGCGCAGAACGTCGATCGGAGGCTTGAAAAGCTATTGGTCAAAAGTTTTGGTGGTAAGACCGCCCACCATACGGCGCCCGCGCGCCATTTTACCTCAGTTCCATACTTAAGCCAAGCACAGGATAAACCAATTGATCTCATCCGTGCAGCTCAAGAGGGGAGGCAGGGTGGGTAGTGTGTATTCACAAACTATATACTCGAAGAACGAAAGTTATCACTGGTAAGTGAAACCGAACTTTCTCCTTCGTATAGTTTGTGAATCCCCACTCATGGGAGATTAGCAAGCTCACACTTACTTGGTCGGTGGGCAGTCGGATGAGATGATCCCACGATGAAGATGATGATGATGGTCAGGCAGGGTGAACTGTCAAGGGCGGTGAGCCCGGAGCCCCCTAGTGAGGACGACACGGCCAAGCCTGGCGTCCGCAGTGGCTCTGGTGTCCACCCTGTAGTGCTGGACAAATGTAGAAGGTCTGGACCAGGTGGCAGCCTTACAGATGTCCTCAAGCGGTGTGCCTTCCAGAAACGCCGTGGATGTTGCAACCGCTCTGGTAGAGTGCGCCCTGACATGCGGTGGAGGTGGTAGCGAGGCCAACTCGTAAGCCAAGTAGATGGTAGACGTGATCCATTTGGAGAACCGCTGCGCAGAGATGGGTTCACCTTTGGACTTGCCTCCATACGCCACAAAAAGGCGTTGCGACTTCCTGAACTCCCTTGTCCTACTGGTGTAAAACAATAAAGCTCGTTTGACATCCAGCGTGTGCCAAGTCCTTTCTTGGGCGTTAGTGGGGTTCTGGAAGAAGGTTGGCAAGGAGATAGTCTGTGCCATATGAAACTGGGAGACCACCTTGGGAAGGAAGGGGATATCCGCCTGGAGTACCACACGGTCATTGAAGAATTGAAGAAAAGGTGCGTCCGCCCGCAGAGCAACCAGTTCACCAGCTCATCGAGCAGACGTGATAGCCACCAGAAAGGCCGTCTTCCATGTGAGGAGACGAGCATCCGCGGTAGCCATGGGCTCGAAAGGAGTCCTGGTGAGCGCGTTGAGGACGGTAGAGAGTGACCATTGGGCCGTCGGAGTTCTGACCGGAGGGAAGGCATTTCGCAGCCCCTTGAGGAAACGCTTCACTGTTTGGTCGCGGAAAGCCCCAGAAGCGGGCGAGCCAGCCGGAGAGTGAGCTACCACTGCTGCGAGGTGTACTCGGATGGAGGTGATGCTGAGGCCAGACTCCGCCAGATGGAGTAGGTAGGTCAAGACGTCCTGGATTCCCACCTGTGAAGGGGATGTCTGCTGGGATGCCAGGAAAGCACAAAAACGCCTGTATTTGGAAGCGTAGGACTTCCTTGTGGAAGGGCGCCTTGCTAGTTCCAGGATCCTGGACAGTCTGGGGTTATCCTCCACGCGGTGAGGTGGAGGCTGGGCAGGTCCGCGTGGTGAAGCTGGCCCTGCTCCATTTGGAGAAGCGTTGGAGACTCCGGCAACGTGCAATACTGAGACGACATGCGTAACAGCAGCGGAAACCAGGGTTGGCGAGGCCATGCTGGGGCCACCAGGATGGCCTTGGTCCTGTGTTGACACATTCTGGTGAGAACCTTCTGGACCAGAGGAAACGGGGGAAAAGCGTAGAAATAGTCCTGATCCCACCGTTTCATGAAGGCATCGCCCTCGGAATTCATTCCGATGCCTGCCCTGGAACAGTACCTGCGGCATTTCTTGTTGGACTCTGACGCGAAGAGGTCTATGTCCGGGGTCCCCCAGGCCTCGCAAAGCGACTGAAAAACCTCGTTGTCCAGTTCCCATTCGTGGGTCGTCGAGGTGAGGCGGCTGAGATGGTCGGCCAAGACGTTCAGCTTGCCCTGAATGTGCACTCCAATCGGGAAAATGTGCCTCTCTAGGCACCACTCCCAGAGCTGCACAGCGAGGTAAAGAAGGGTGGTGGATCGTGTTCCTCCCTGCTTGTTCAGATACGCCACAGCCGTGGTGTTGTCCGAGGCTACTTGGACCGCCTTGCCCGTGAGCAGGCTCTCGAAGGAACGCAGGGCTTTCCAAATGGCCAGAAGTTCCAAGTAGTTGATATGGTACACCATCTCCTGAGGCGACCAAGGGTTGTTGACCGTGAGAGTCCCGCAGGCAGCCCCCCAGCCGAGGTTGCTCGCGTCGGTCAATATTTGCAACGAGGGTTGCGGGGGGTAAAAGCTCTTCCCCGTTGTCACGTTGAGTGGTGCCGTCCACCACAGCAGCTGGTCCCTCAGCTCCGGTGACGGAGTTAGCCGTTTGGACTGGCTCTCCCGGAGCGCGTCGAATTCGTGAAGAAGCCATGACTGCAGGGACCGGAACTTTAACTTGGCGTGAGGGATCACAGCCTTCGTCGAGGCCATGAGGCCCAGTAGTCTTTGAGCCTTTTTCGCCCGGACGCACGGTTTGGTGCGAAGGTCGTTCACTCCCTGCGTGATGTCCTGCAAGCGCTTCTGGGGTGCAAAGGCTCTGGTGGCAAGCGAGTCGAGTACCGCTCCAATGTACTCGACGCGTTGAGAGGGAATCAACTTCGATTTGGTGAAGTTGATCCTGAGGCCGAGACTCTCCATGAGGTGGACCGTGAATTGCGTGTCCCGAATGGCCGACGAGCTGGTGGGGGATACAATCAGCCAGTCGTCGATGTATGGGAAGACCCTGATTCCCCGCTGGCGAAGGAAGGCAGCCACCGGAGCCATGCATTTGGTGAAGACTCGTGGTGCCGTGGCCAGACCGAACGGTAGACACCGGTACTGGTACACGGAATCACCAATGCGGAATTGAAGGAACCTCCGGTGCTCCTCGAGGATGGAGACATGGAAGTAGGCATCCTTGAGGTCTATGACTGTGAACCAGTCCCCTTTGTTGATGAGGGGAAGGACGGTTTGCAGGGTCACCATCCGGAACTTCCTGGTGTGGATGCACTTGTTGAGGCGGCGTAGGTCCAGAATTGGGCGAAGTCCTCCGTCCTTCTTCTGAACCACGAAGTACCTCGAGTAGAAGCCGTTGTCTCAGTCGGGTGGCGTCACCCGCTCGATGGCCCCCTTGGACAGAAGGGTTGATATTTCTTCCTCCAAATGGGGGGACGAGGTGGTGAGACGATGTCTTCCTACCCGAGGCGCCCGCACGAACTCGATGGCGTAGCCAGAGGACAAGATCTTTAAGACCCACCGGTCGTCCGTGATGCCTGACCATACCTGGAGGAAGTTCCGGAGGGGAAGGTACGGGATGTGGAGCGCGAGAGACTTGGCCGTCGCAGCTTCAAACGCGGGACTTGGACTTAGTGTCCGAATGCTTGCCGTGCCCGTAGGGCTGGTAACGGGGCTTGTGCTGGCGCCGTTGCTTGTAGGAGCCAGACCTGGGCTGCTCCACGGGGCCACCCTGTTGTTGCGGGTTCCCCTGGTACCGCCGCGTGAAGGGCTGGAATCTCGGCCTGGCAGGCGGAGCCGGCGTGGTGAGGCCCAGGAACTTGGCCGTGGAGTTAGTCTGCCGCATCTCATTGAGGACCTTGTCCGTGTCCTGTCCGAAGAGGCCCTGCCCGTCGAAGGGAAACTCCTCGATGAGCTTCTTCATAGCATCATCGAGGGAGGTGCCCCTAAGCCAGGCGTGACGACGGAGCAGGATAGCAGATGCCATGTCCTTCGCCGCATAGTCATTGATATGCCTGGCTGTCCTCATTTGCTGCTCCGCTAGGAAATCTCCTTCGGATGCCAGCGCGTCAATCCGTTTCTGGGCGTCGGCGGGCAACGTCGCCGTTTCGGCCTTCACTTGCTCCCAGAGGTGGGATTGGTAAAGGCCCATTGCGGCCGAATAGTTGGCGGCGCGGAGGAAGAGGGAACCGGTGGCGTAGAACTTACGGCCTACCGCGTCCAGTTTCTTCCCCTCCGGGGTCGCAGGCACCGGGAAGCCGCTGGTGGCCGTCCTGTGTTGAAAAGCCTTGACCACCAGCGAATTCGGCAAGGGGTGAGCTTGCAGGAACTCGACGTTCTCGTCCAGGACTCTGTACATGCCGTCGAGCCTGGACGAAACGGAGTGTGCTGACACCGGCTTCCTCCATGTCGCCCTCGCCGACGTCAACATGGACGGAAGCATGGTGATATGGACCGGCCGAACCGCTCATCTGTCCAGCTTGGCGGTCATTTGGTCCTCGCCTTCCAGTGGCGGCTGGTCCACCTTCAGGTTCAAGGCGGTCCCCAGGCGCGTCAGCATAGCCGTAAGCGAGCGTTGATCCTCACCACGCGGTGGGTCAACCGCGCCGATGGCTTGGTCCGGCGTCCTTTCGGCGTCGACGTCTCCCTCGTCCTCCTCCGAGGAGGCGCTGGAGTCATCGGAGGACGAGGGAGGAACTCTTACATCCACGTCGGGACCGCGCCAGTACGGCCTGGGCGGGCCGGCGGGATGGGAGTCCACCGCATCAACGTCTGGACCACACCGCGACGATGTGGGTGGGCCAGCAGAGCGGACACTCGACCCTCGGGAGGTTGGAGGGGCCACAGCAGGGCCAGCATCCCTGGGGCTTGCGGTGGTCGGTACCGGAGCCGCAGAGGCCGCAGGCATGGAGGTCTTGAACTGGCTGGCAAATGTCTGAGCCATGACCTCAAACATCCCCTTCAGGAACTCCATCTGGGATGGACCCACCATCGGTGGGGGCGCCGAAACGGTGGCCGTCGAAACGGTGGCTGGTAGAATCGGCGACGAAACGGAGGCCGGTATCGTGATCGCCACGTTGTCGAGCGTTGGAGTCCTGGGCCTTGGGGAGACAGAGGCCTGTCTCGTAGGCGAACGGGTCCTCCCACGCGGGGGAGATGGGAGTACCTGAAGTGGGCGAGCGCCCCAGCCCTGCGTCCTTTTTCAGGGGATCCCGAGGAGGATCGACCTCCCCAGATTGATGACCCGGGCGAAGGACATCTAGCGACCGAGTACAGAGGCGAAGGCCCCGGCGAGACAGGGGTGCGAGGAGTAGGCGGGAGCGTGCTTCTTTTTCTTCTCTCCGTTCTTGTCCTTCTTCTTCTTCTTGATGGCGATAGTGGAAGAAGAAGCGGAAAGCGGAGGAGGCTGAGAGGCACTAGCAGAGGTAGATGCGGCCGCGGCGGGAGCCAGAGAGAGTTCCATCAGGTGGGCTTTGAGCCGGTAGCTCCGGTTCTGCACTGCAAGACGGGTGAATTTCTTGCAGTGAGGGCAAGACTGGCTCTGGTGAGACTCACCCAGGCAGAAAAGGCAAAGGCTATGCCCGTCGGAGGCAGGGAACTTTTTCAGGCAAGCTGAACACTGTTTGAAGGCAGCGGCCATCAAAGAAAAATTCTTCCAACGGAAGTTTCTGGAACGCGGGTACCCCGAAGGGCCGGCCAGCCGCCACCCCCTTGAGGGGGGAAACGGTGACCGAAGCGAGTAGGTAACTGAGTCCACCAGAAGGAAGAAACAGCACCGGGGTGGCAATCCTGCCCGAAGGACAAGATCACCGAAAAAATTGAACGCGAAGTTAGCCAAAAGACTTTCTCTCAGAAGGGCGAAAAAATTGAGGAAGCTCTCAACGATCGTCCTGCTGCTACGGCGGAAAGAAGAGAACTGAGGTAAAATGGCGCGTGGGCGCCTCAGGGTGGGCGGTACGGTGGGCGGTCTTACCGCCAAAACTTTTGACCAATAGCTTTTCAAGCCTCCGATCGACGTTCTGCGCAGGCGCATAACCCCATGAGTGGGGATTCACAAACTATACGAAGGAGAAGGACTATAATCTAGAACATCCTGGTAAAAACCCCATTAAAAACAACAACAAAGAATGAATATGAGTCCTGCAAACCAAAATGTTAAACTCTCTCACCTCTTCTGATTTCTACTGGATTTGCTCCTTTGCTGATCTTCTCAAACCCCTCCTTGGCAATGGCACGTGCCAGGACCGTTGCAGTGGTGGTGCCATCTCCGGCCTCTTCGTTGGTATTGTTGGCCACATCCTGAACCAGTTTGGCCCCAATGTTTTTGTATTTATCCTTCAGGTCAATGGCCTTGGCCACCGTCACCCCATCTTTAGTTACTTTAGGGCTTCCCCAACTCTGCTCAATGATTACTGTTCTTCCCTATTATACAAAGAAATAATACAGGTCTGAAGCATTCACATCCCAGTAACACTTTAAAAAGCATTCCCGATGTGGGACTTGCTGCCACAGATGTTCCCAATGGTCCTGACATAACTAACACAAAAAGGCAGCATTGCAAGAGTTTCAATCTGGACTCGCACCATATATTCCAAAGCTAAACAACACAATACTAGCTTTAACAAAGCAAAAGCACCCTCTTTTACCAAACAAGAAAACCTCACTGTAAGCTTCTCTTTTTAAAAACATTTATACTCTGGTACATTGTATGTGTTTGGGGGAACCTGTCACTGTTAACATGTCTTCATCCCAGTGTTCATCAGTGGTGTTGCATCCACCACTGATACAGATATCCTGAGGAGTAGAACCTAAGAGCTGAAATCCTGCTGCATAGCTTATGTCTACAAGAAAGCGATGATGTAACCATTAATGGTAAAGGTCGCCCTTGCTCGAAAGCCAGTCGTATCCAGCTCTAGGGTTCAGTGCTCATCCCTGTTTATAGCCAAAGAGCCAGCACTGTCTGCATCATTAGGGAGTGGTTTTCACCAATTGTTTTGAGGGTCGTCTATTTCACTGTCGTAACCGAGTGGTGTTTGCACCAATTGGCCCGGGATATAAAATAAGTTAATAAAAACTTCCTGTTTCTGTCCCACAGTTTTTTTCTGAGTGCCATGCAATTCCTTTTAAAGCACTGAAGGTTTAACAGCTGTAGCAAGAACATTCTTGAGGGTACACAAGAGCAAAATCAAATTAGAAGATGTAGGAAGGAGCTCACTGGACAAAGAACATTAAATGAGGATATAGCTGAGGAACTCAACCTCCCCTACGTCACTTGAAGGACTCTGAATAAGCTGAGGGTTGGAGTCCCTAAATGCAAGACAAACATGCTCAAGTGGGGGGCTGCTGGCAGGCAACATCATGCTGTGTGAATGTGGAAAGATACAGAATCTGACTCATTTGTTGGCCTACTGATTACTACCAGAAAAATGTACGGATGAGGATTTAATTTTGACCAAGAAGGTTGTTTCAATTAGGCAGCTTAACAGTTTGATCAGGACACAAAAGAAGAAGCAGCTGTAGAAGTTAAAAGGAGTCTCTGACCTAACAGAAAACTGCTTCTTGCCAGTGATGTCATTTCCCTTTCACAGGCATAAATTATGCAAACAAGATTTCAACCCGTGTGTGCCATTCATGCAGCATATACAGTGTATGAGGTCCAGTTCAATTGTGTGGAAATCTCTTCAGAGCTTACTCCTACCCAAACAGCTCACAAAGCAGGTACCAGTAGTTTTCTGAACTCCTCTGTTCAATGTGAGGTCAAAGTCGCCAGCCTCTGGAGAAGGCTGATAGCGTTAACAATGCTGCAAAATGCACATTGGGGGGTACTTCTGTTCAAGGAGCCACAGTTAAGAGCACATAGTAAAAAAAAGTGTTTATACAGATGCACCAAATAGAGGAGCCAGGGAAAGTAACAAAAGGATAGCACTTAAGACAGAGACATCAGCAGATACTCATTCCACTTATCTCTTACTTGAGAAGTCCCTGTCAAACCACTGGTTTAGTTCCCACTCTCTTCCTCCTCCAGCTCCCAAAATTGTGATCTTCCTTAAAATATGGGAGAAGAGGCAACCACTCCTCACTGCAGTTATACTGTCTACACTGAGAACCCAAAGACAAGAATCATTACTATCATTCCCTAGACTGGGAACTGTAGGCTCTGGTTTTCATTTTTGCCCTCCTTGTGCAAATATATGAAATAATAATGACTATAAATAGGTTACAGCGCATTATTCCAATTAAAAACCCAAAAGGCCCCAATTAAAAACCCAAAAGTCAAACTTAAGTGATTTTAAGAGGCTACTGAGATCCATTTCAGTGGGATGAAGATGCGTCTGATTCTCCCACTGAGAGGCTTTGAAACATTCTGGCAGAATATAGTTTAACCCTAGTTTATTACTTCAACATATACTTCATGTGAATGCCAAATAAAATAGTTCCAGTACCTTGGGTCCCATCGTGACAGCGACCGCATCAGCAAGAAGATCCACCCCTTGTAGCATAAGAGCTCTAGCATCTGCTCCAAATTTAACATCTTTTGCATAGGCTCTTGTAAGATGTGGAGCAAGGGCTCTGGATACTGGCCTCATCCGGCGTAGCAATGTTGGTAAATGCAGCATTCTAGAAGAGAACATTTGCAACACAAAAGTGTCAATTGCTTGGGTTTGTCCCAAATCTGTCTGTTACACTGCAAGAGTTCTACTTCCTTTGCTATATAATCTTTCCTATCTTACATAAAGTATCTAAAAGTACCATAACTAAAGGTATCAAAACAGTAATAATTGAACAGAAACAAGCTAGTGTTATCTACATGAACGGAACAATGATTAAAGGCCCCCAAATCAGAGTTCACTGTCTTAAGAAATGATAGCACAGAAACAAGTATTAGCCAGAAATGCAAAAGCCTATTACAGTACCATACCTGTCAACCACAGCTCCGGACAATCCGGGACCTGCGCACAACGGTTCTGCGGAAGTCGCGTTCTACGCATGCGTAGAAGGCTTTTACGCTTGCATAGAACCCTTTTATGCTTGTGTAGCCTTCTATGCAAGCGTAGAAGGGTTCTACGCAAGCATAAAAGCCTTCTACGCATGCATAGAACATGACTTGTGCAGAAGGGATGTGCAGTACCTCTTTCCCCCCCGCTGCCAATTCCGGGGTTTTGGCAGCTGTGGGTGGGAAATGGCGCAAATCGGCGCCGAAAATTGGGAAATCTTGGCCAATCCGGGACGGTTGACAGGTATGCAGTACTCAGATCTGCAAAATAGAAGAAAAACTGTTTGAGGCACAGCCAAGATCAATTGTTCTACGAAGTTGATATCGAAAGATTTATTTCATCAATAAAGGAATGGAAAAAAAATCAAATGTATGGTATCTTATTATTTCAGAGAAACAAGTTCAACAAAAATAACTCTTGAACAGCAGAGACAAAAAAATCAGGTCATTTCCTTTTCAAAAATATCAATACCATATATCCCAGATATATGGTATCTGTATATATCTGGCCTGGGGAAATGAATGCCATTTTTTTAAAACCAGAAAAATATCAGTGTGCCTCTTTCCAGAGTAATTTTTACTCAGGCTGCCATTAAGCATGCAAAGTGTTCTGTGGGTGAAGGGGATGTAATCAGCTAGGTAATGGCCATATATTTTAAAATTTAATTAACTGGTTTGAGTAGTATTTACTTTTACTTCTGCCAACCTAGCAGTTCGAAAGCAAGAAATTGCAAGTAGATAAATAGGGACCACTTCGGTGGGAAGGTAACAGCGTTCCGTGCGCTCCGGTGTCTAGTCATGCCTGCCACGGAAACGTCTGCAGAAGCAGACAACGCTGGCTCTTCGGCTTAGAAACAGAGATGAGCACTGCACCCTAGAGTCGGATACGACTGGCTTTCGAGCAAGGGAAACCTTTACCTTTAACTACTTTTAATCTCTACTTTTACTATAATCTCGCAGTCTTTATATTTATTACGGTCCAAGACCAGCCTAGTACAGCAAGTTAAAATGAAGTATTTAAAATATACTTTAAAGAGTGTTCCCCCCCATTTATTAAGAAGAGTTAAGGTAGATTATAGTACAGTAGATTGAAAGAACATTACTATAACCTACCTTAACTCTCTTCTAGTAAAGAAACCCCCCAAAATGTCATTGGAATTATGAAAATGAATTTTCACCATGTTTATGGGACTTTAAAAAAATTAAAAACTATGTGTGATACATTTTGGGGATAGCTATGAATGTAGTTTACCATGTGGTTCTCGCTAGGATGGGTCATTGTAAGACAGACTGTAATAGCACTCTTAAGTTTTTCCATAGACACCTTAAAGCATTTCAAAGTTGTGGGAGGTACGGAGGAGTTCTACACTAACTAATCCTACCTGTTTTAGCATTACTTAATGGGGTCAATGTTTGTTA
Source organism: Bradypodion pumilum (assembly GCA_035047305.1). Taxonomy (NCBI): domain Eukaryota; kingdom Metazoa; phylum Chordata; class Lepidosauria; order Squamata; family Chamaeleonidae; genus Bradypodion; species Bradypodion pumilum. Next base: position 288,787,347 of record JAWDJD010000001.1, on the reverse strand, counting down.
TTCAGTAAGTCCTTAGCCCAGAACAAGAATTATTTCTGACAAGAGGTTAGGACGCTTTATTATAAAATTGATGAATATTTGTATGCTGAAATAAGGTGGGTGTATCTTTGAATTCATGTTGATTAATGGCTGTATATTTATTATTATTATTTTATATTTTGCCTTAATAGTTATCCTTTAATAAGTGCAACCTGTCTTTACAGATATTGAAAAGCTGAACTTACAAGGATTATTTATTATAAAATATTAAGACATGTGCTTTCTGTTTGAAATTGGATAATAGCAACTAGTCCTGTGTGAAGAAGTAATTCGAAACCAGTCACAGACTGCTGCATTTTGGAAGATTTCAAACTTTATAAATGTTAATAAATTTACCAGTCATTTCATCATGCATTCCCAGCCTCAGGCGGTGTTTTTTTGCTACATAATACAGGGTATTGACCGTCTGGCTACGATGTATCTCCGGGCCATAGTGACAAGCCCCCTGAACCACGTGACTGGCCCGCAGCCCAAAAAGTTTGGACACCCCTGAATTAGAGTAGGGTATCAGCACTCCCTATGGCCGTAGAAAATATAAAAGTAGCTTATTTCTTCCATAACACACATGCACACGCACTTTGGAACAGAATGTAGAAGAAAAATGTGATACCTTTCTTTAAAAAAACCACTAAACAGAACAGAAAGCACTGCAATCCATTCTAGCGCAACATGGACCAAAAAGAAGGGAAGTGCCTTGGCAGAAAGCCAGATACCGGTTAGGGTTGAAAAAACCGGGCAAGGGTGGCGCAAGAATGCAGAATCTGTGTCCCTGGCTCCTGCCAACCTAACAGTTCAAAAGCAAGAAATTACTGCAAGTAGAATAAATAGGGACCGCTTCGGTGGGAAAGGTCAACGGCGTTTTCCGTGCGCTCTTGGAAGCTCAGATCTTGGAAGGAAGAGGAGGGGACAAAGGTGACTTTAAAATGTTGCAGAGGCATTGCACAATTCCAGGGAATAAACCAAGGGTATCCTCCTCTCTGGGCCTCCCACGTGGCTGGCTGGCTCCACACACTACAGCACTAGGTCGGATCACAAGGTCAAAAAAAGAGGAAGCCCCCTGTCTCCCCCTAGTGGTCAAAGACTGGAGTTGCAAAGGGGGGAGCTCCCGCCCCAGGGCCACCAGTCTCCCCACCACCCACTTCAGAGGCTCAGCTGCTCCATATTTAATGCAAAAAAAAAAAAAAAGGGGGGGGGGAAGGCAGCCAGGGCTTAGGAGCCACCAAATATGTTCCCTTCCCACACTGGATCCCAAGCAGGCAGGAGGCCAGAAAGGAGCACAGCATGGCTCCAGGGAACCACGTGCGGGTGTGCATCCAAGCAAGGGGTTGGGGAGAGAAGAAGACTAAGATTTGTAGGTTTCTATTTCCTCCTCGATGCCCGAGTCCTGCAGGATGGAATGAGCTCCTGTCTTTCTTTGTCCCAGGTCCTGCCAACCTAGCAGTTCGAAAGCAAGACATTATTGCAGGTAGATCAATAGGGACCACTTCGGTGGGGAAGGCGAAATGTCTGCAGAGACACAGTGCTGGCTCTTTGGCTTTGAAACAGAGATGCGCACTGAACCCTAGAGTCGGATACAACTGGCTTCCGAGCAAGGGAAACCTTTACCTATTTCTTCGCCGGGGGGGGGGGGTAGGGTGGGCGAGTGGGTTACGACGGCGCAAATCTTTTGGCACAATCTCTCATCATCATCATCATGCCTCCCCCCCTCTCAGAGTGGCTCCTGCAGCAGAAAACCTCCGTCGATCTGGTAATTTCACAGGGGAAAGACCCCGTTTCTAGGGGTGGGCCCCATTTTTTTTACTATTACTACCACACTGTGGGAGTGGCATGGTGGGTGTGGCCAGGGGGAAAGCCCTGCATTGCACCCGCTAGTAAAGGTTTCTCTTGCTCGAAAGCCAGTGGTATCCGACTCTAGGGTGCAGTGCTCATCTGTTTCAAAGCCGAAGAGCCAGCGCTGTCTGCTTCTGCAGACCTTACCGCGGTCATGTGGCAGGCATGACTAGACACCGGAGCGTACCGGAACGCTGTTACCTTTCCCACCGAAGTGGACCCTATTGATCTACTTGCAATAATTTCTTGCTTTTCGAACTGCTAGGTGAGCAGGAGCTGGGACAAAGACGGGAGCTCATTCCGTCCTGCAGTCCTCGGGAATCGAACTGCTGGCCTTCCGCAGTCAGCGTCTTCGCGGGCGAAAATGGTGCGAACCTGGTGATGCCCACCACACTGCCGCGGCGCCCCCCCCCCCATTACGAAACCCGTACACGCGGAGACCAGGCAACGTCAGCACCCGCCCCCCAAGCTGGGCGGCCTGGAGTCGGATCTCCATTCCTGCACGCCGCGCACGGAGCCACGATTCTCACGATCATAGAATGACTGATTTGGCCTGGGATTCGAAGCCTTCTATGCCATCCATCCATCCATCGAGACCAACCCCCTCCCCCGCTTCAAGGCACCCCGAACGTCTGAACGGAGCAAACACGGGAGGGTTGGCTTAATTGCTTCCCCCAAGAAATGGAGAGGTCTCCGCAATCTCCACCCCCCCCTCCCGCAGGGAAATGGACCGACCCGTTTCCCGGGCTCCCTCTCTGAGCAAAGGGAACCTCCGTCTCGCGCCCCCCTGGACCGAACCATTATTTCCCCCAAAAAAGGGGTGGGCGGGAAGATTTAAAAAAAAAAAGAAATCCCGAAACTTATTTTTTTTTAAAAAAAGACGAACCTCCCCTCCTCTCTTCCCAACGCTTTCCCAAGGAACCCTCAGGGGCCCCCCTTGCACACACACTTTTGCACACACACTCGCTCTCATATGCACGCACACTTACTTGGGGGCTGGCGCGTGCGAGAGCGATGGAAGGAAAGGCGGCTCTCGGAAGCCGTGCGCAGGAACGTGCTAGAGCAGCGCGGCGGCGGCGGCGTCTCACGTCCCCTCCTCCTCGGCCCCGCCCCCTGGGTGGCCACGTGATAGGCGGGTGGAGGACGGGGCCCCGGAACGAGCATAACGAAGCCTTATTATTTTTTTCCTTCCACCCGCCCACGACGGCGTCCTCGAGGCCACTCCCCCGCCCGGAGTCGAGGAGCAGGAGCTTCCCTCGGTGGAAAAAAATACCCTTCACTTGAGAGGTTTCCACTCCCAAGCAAAGCCTCCCTTCATATGGGCTATTATACAGGTTCCGGGGTTCCCCCCTCTCCTACGGTTCCAGAATTTTCTCGAACACACCCCCTGCTCCGCCGAAGGTCGCGCGAGGCTGTCGTCACTTCCGGAGGCGTTCCCAAGCCCCCGCCCATTCTCTTCTGTGGGGCAAAAACAAAACAAAACCATGAACTTTAGACACCGGAGAGCAGGGTAGGCAGTCGAGCTCGTCTCGGTTGACCCGTCAAGGCAAGGCCTACCGAGAATGAAACCGTGAGGGGCTTTATTCGGCAGCTCCTCCGCCCACCCCCTCCCACCCCAGAGGCACCGGAAGTAGTTCTGGACCGCGCGCTCGCGGGAGTCGCAGGTGGCGCATGCGCGGTGGGTGACCCCTTTTCACGTGTGCAGCGCTCCTTCGGGTGGGACTCTCGCGCTGGTGGTAAAGGAACGCGCGCGCCTCGGGTGCCTTTTTTGCTGCAAGAAGACAATGGTAAGGCTGGGTGGGTGGGTGGCAGGGAAGAGCCTCGCCTTCCCTCCCTTGCACTTTGGGGGTGGGTGGGTTACCCTTCATCCCCCCCCCACCTTTAAATGGTCTTCTGTATAGGCTGACTTTGAGGCGGAAGGTCAGCAGTTCGATCCCCGAGTACTGCAGGACGGAATGAGCTCCCGTCTCTGCCCCAGCTCCTGCCAACCTAGCCGTTTGAAAGCAAGACATTCCAAGTAGATAAATAGGGACCACTTCAGTGGGAAGGTAAACAGCGTTCCGTGCGCTCCGGTGTCTAGTCATGCCTGCCACATGACCACGGAGAGATCTGCAGCAGCAGACAGCGCTGGCTCTTTGGCTTTGAAACAGATGAGCACTGAGCCCTAGAGTCGGGTATGACTGGCTTTCGAGCAAGGGAAACCTTTACTATGCTTCCCCATAGCGCTTCATGCACTTTCCAGATCGGACACCGGACTATGCTTTAGTGGAAGAAGAAACACCTCCAGGTGAATAAAGGAAAGAGGAGTGGGCACCACAGAGTTGATGGGCTCTGAGCAACCTCACTATCTTCCTTCCCCTACCCCAGAATCAAGCCAGGATGAGACAGAAAAGGGAGTCCTCTGCAGCATTTCCGACCACGTGGCTCTCTCCATGTGCTTCTGTTAAACCCACAAATCTTTGAGTAGTGCTATGAGTAGTATGGCCTCAGGAAGGAGAGAGAAGGACCCCATCAACTCCTGGATTTCTCCAGGGTGCCCAGTAATGCACACCGGGAGCAACAAGAGCCTCTGTGAAAGCAGGAAGATGATGGAGGAAGGAATTATCCTTAGGTCAAAATATTTGCCATGTGAATACTGTACTGTGGGTCGGAAAATGCCTGAAACATTGTGAATCTCTGAGTTCTTGCTTTAATGTTACAGTAGTTTGTTACAGTCAGATGGAATATCAGTACCAACCTAGCAGTTCGAAAGCAAGAAATTGCAAGTAGATAAATAGGGACCACTTCGGTGGGAAGGTAACAACGCTCTGTGCGCTCCGGTGTCTGTCTAGTCATGCCTGCCACATGACCACGGAAACGTCTGCAGAAGCAGAAAACGCTGGCTCTTCGGCTTAGAAACAGATGAGCACTGCACCCTAGAGTCAGATACGACTGGCTTTCGAGCAAGGGAACCCTTTACTAGTACTACGTTATTCTTTCTTGCCATATGATGATAACAAAATGAGAGGGGGAAGAAGTCATTAGCAACTTTAAGTCACCCATTCCCTTAGGATTGAATAAAGTTTCATATCCAGATATTATCAGTTAAAGATTCAAAGTTCTGGGCTTAAATGTATGAACAACTTTTTAATATATATTTTTTTCACATTGGAAGAATTTTATCACTTTTAAGTTCTTTCCATTATCGATACAGAGAAATACGTGAATTTTGCAGTTTCTAAAACCAAAATAAACTGTAACAAAGTTTTCCTTGATCTCGACTTGTAGGGCACTTATGGATAGGCATGGAAGAACACTTGCGTTGCTTTAAACATTTTGAAGGGCTGATATTGCTTCTTAAAATGGGGAAGAATTGCCACATCCTAACTAGTGTTTTGTACTGATTCTGTCGGAAGAATCCCAGCTTTTCTTTTCTTTCTGTAACTGCGACCTCTAAAGGATTTCTCTAAGTAATGGTTTCTAGATGCTTCTGTAAGAGTTTTGGACAGGAATGGAAGCAGCTAGAAGAATGGAGGGGGCAGAGTGTGTGTCATATGACCGACCTTGCAGAGTCTCTTTTTTTCTAGCACTATCTAGTTTTGTGTGTGTGCAAGTGGCTGTAGTTTATGATTGCTGGGCATGTCGTTACTTATCTGGGAAAAGCATTTTGTATTTAACCTTAAGATGGATTGCGCTTTACTATTACACTGTTTCTGTAGGACTTTGTAAAAATGTGTAGATCTATTTTCAAGATGAATGGTCAAAACCTTATTGGTACTGTCCAAAGTTCAGGATGTTTAAATGTGACTGGGTTTTTTTTCTTCTGTAGTTAATAATTTCCTTTAGGTGCTTTATGATTAAACCGAGTTGTGCAAGGTTATTTTCTTTCTCAAGTTACTTATTTGCGGAATCTAAATTAAACTTTGAAAATGTCTCATAGAGAGGGAGCAGGTACTATTGTGTAGGTTGCTTCCCTCAACTTTTGGAAACCAGAGGCAGCCAGTGACGCATGACGTACACAGTGAAAAAATATCACTAAAATTCATATACATTCAGATTTGTGTTAGTTTAGAAACAGACAATGGTTTGGTATCAGTGGTTTGAAAGTTACAGGCATGATGCACACAGTAACGTCTTTAGTCCTGTTGTTGAACCCTAGTCAGATTGGTTTTACAGGCTTTGAAAACACTACCAATACTTGCAAGCCCTTTTAAATAATAATAACTCCTGCCAACCTAGCAGTTCGGAAGCAAGAAATTGCAAGTAGATAAATAGGGACCACTTCGGTGGGACGGTAGCAGCGTTCCGTGCACTCTGGTGTCTAGTCATGCCTGCCACATGACCATGGAAACGTCTGCAGAAGAGCAGGCAGCGCTGGCTCTTCGGCTTTGAAACAGAGATGAGTACTGAACCCTAGAGTCGGGTACAACTGGCTTTCGAGCAAGGGAAACCTTTACCTTACTGTTAAATTAATCATGGCTTATGGCGGCCCTGTCCAGAGTTTTCTAGATTAGGAATACACAGAAGTGGTTTATGATTTCCTTCTTCTGGAGGTGCCCTAGGACCGTGATGGTGAAACTTGGCACTCCAGGTGTTCGTGGACTTCAATCCCCAGAAGCCCAGGTCAGCACTCCTGCTGATCAGGGCTTCTGGGAATTGAAGTTCAAAAACAGCTGGAGTGCCAAGGTTCTCCATCAGTGCCCTAGGACCTTTGAACGGGCTCATGGCTACACAGGATGGCTCTTCTCTCTGGAGGCACAGAGGAGAATCGGACTCTTAGCCTCTGGTTCTGCAGCCAGACATCTAAACCACTGAGCTGTCCAGATAGCTTTTTAAATCAAATTGTTCACTCACACAAGATCTGTGTCAGTGGTGGAAAACTTTTGGCCTTCCTAATGTGTTCATCCTTAAGAAGTGTTAGTCATTTTTACCAGACCAGACTGTAGGAGTTAATGGCTGAAATCCAGTAGTAATTTTCAGCTAGAGTAGATCCACTGAATTAGTGGGAATTTGACAAATCAACACATATGTAAATTCTATATTAAACCTAATCTAGTTATGGCATACTATTGGATTTCAGTCATTGCTTTATTTATTTATTTATTTCTATTTCTATCGCTGCTCCCTTGCCGGGCGGCTCACAATCACCATTAAAAACACTCAAATATAAGAAGGCCAGGAATTCCTCACCCTAATTAGACTATGAGGCTGGCAACTTTTTAGCCTTGCAGACAGATTTGAAATTGAGAGCACCTATGGGAAGGTATATTTTAACAGTGGAGGGGGCTAAGGGCACGGAATAAGGATGTATAGAATAGGTAGGCTCGGTGGCTTATGTTTCTTATTGCAGAGCCAGAGGTTGGGAGTTCAGTTTCCCATCGTGACACTTCTTGGCTATCATCATGGGAATCAGCCACGAAGATTGTCCTGGGAACAATATAATGCAGTAGCCTTCCATTTGCCTCCCACATCGCAGCATGACACCCGTACCACTGATCCAGTTCCGCGAGTCACTTTCTGGTCCTGAGCCCTTTTGGCACACAAAGTCCTCACTGGCCCCAGGCCAGGATTGATGAAGTTGCTGCCCTCCATTAAGATGGATTCAAGTGGAATTTAATCCACTTTGCCACCTCAAGGTGTCAGTCCTCAGGGTTGTGGCAGTATGGTCTACTCTATTACCATAACAGGAACTGCAGTGGCTCAAGTCGCTAAGACGCTGACTGGGAAGCGGAAGGTCAGCAGTTTGATTCCCGAGTACTGCAGGACGGAAATGAGCTCCCGTCTTCATCCCAGCTCCTGCCAACCTAGCAGTTCGATAGCAAGAAATTGCAAGTAGATAAATAGGGACCACTTCGGTGGGAAGGTAACAGCGTTCCGTGCGCTCCGGTGTCTAGTCATGCCTGCCACATGACCACGGAAACGTCTGCAGAAGCAGACAGCGCTGGCTCTTCGGCTTAGAAACAGAGATGAGCACTGCACCCTAGAGTCGGATACGACTGGCTTTCGAGCAAGGGAAACCTTTACCTTTACCTTTACCTATTACCATAACAGGATAACTGTTGGATCGGGGCCCGATGTGGGCCGGAGGGTCCCAGAGGAGACTGGTCAAGCAAGACACGTGAGGCAAGATGGAGCGAGGACCAGCGTTTATTGATCACAAATCAGAACCTTTTATCCTTGCCTGATCTGGCTGCATGCATACGTTGCGCGTAGCGCTTCAGAGGAAGCCCTGAGTCTGCACATCATGTTTACACAAGTTAATTGGGGAAGTCTACACCGGGGGAAGTTTCTTATCTAGCTAATTAACTACCGGGGACGTGCATTGTTCATCGTTATCGGGGGCAAACAAGTGGCCAAAGTTGACTCTAAGGCTTTAGAGCTCCTGCGGATGCGAGATTACTCATTGTATGCCTATCGAGTTAACCATCTGTGATCTTAGCTCTCTATTGTCCTAGCTGCCTGTCAGGTCAGCAATCGGTGAATCAAACTATATCTAATATTCCGCTCCCCAATTTCTGTCCCCTCGAAACCAACAGCTCGAAGGAGTGTTCTCCCATAACTGGGGTTCTGTCAGGGACGGCTGAGCCAAATGTGTACGCGGAGTCCACAGATAACCTGGTCAGACAGTGTCTCTAGGAATCCACCTGGGCAAGCTTCACAGGTCTAGACTGTCCCCCCAGAAGAAAGGAATGGGAAACCACTTCTGAATACCCTCTACCTAGAAAACCTTGGGAAAGGGTCACTTTAAATCCGGGTTGGATTAACGGGACACAGTTACAGTATTATTAAGGCTAAAGGATAATATATGAGACCATGTGTAATTCCTAAAAAAAAATAGTCATGTGCTTACAAAGCATAGCTCAGTTCACATACTGGATGCACTTTCTCACAACAAAGTTGCAAAGCAGATTTTGGACTTACCTACAAAATTTGGCTTGGATCTTGTCTTCTGTTGCAGACAGACAGTATAGCAGAGCCTTGGGTAACAAACGGCTTGGTTAACATAAAAATCGCATTAACAAAAGGAAATCCATAGAAGATAGTGCCTCGGTTTACGGAATTTCCCCCAGAACGGATTAATTGGTTTTCAATGCATTCCTATGGGAAATTCAGTTAAAGTAATTTTTGCTTTAAGACATGTCCCAGAGAATGCATTAACTACGTTAATTGAGGGTACCACTGTAGTTATGCAGGGTAGATGCCTGCTAACCGGCATCTAGCCTAAGGGTAGAGGTGCTTCATGCCTGATCTTTGAAGTCATATATGGAAGCATCTTAGCAGTGCCATACCTGTCAACCACAGCTCCGGACAATCCGGGACCTGCGCAGAACCGTTCTGCGCAGCTCGCATCTACGCATGTGTAGAAGGCTTTTACGCATGCATAGAAGGCTTCTACGATCCCCTTCTGCACAGAAGCCTTCTACGCATGCATAGAAGCGAGCTGCGCAGAAGGGATGTGCAGTAACGCCTTTCCCCCCGCTGCCAAATTCCGGGGTTTCGGCAGCTCCAGGCAGGAAATAGCGAAAATCGGCGCCGAAAAAAGGGAAATCCTGGCCAATCTGGGAAGGTTGACAGGTATGAGCAGTGCCAGTTGCCTCTGTTTTGATCCTTGGTGTCTTTGAAGTGCACAACTGAAGCTTAAAGCAGTTAAGCATGTAGTTTAAAGGTATGCAAAATATTTCTATATTACTTCAGGTAGAAGATTATTGGTATGTCTGTCGTGGCATTGTATAAATGGATTTCTTTTTAAAAAAACATTTGCTCTTTGTGTAAATGATTGAGTTTCTTTATATACTGCTTTATATCACAAGACATTTGTGAATGAGTAAAAAAAAATCTATTATTTAGGGTAAATAATATGCTCTGGTTTATTTAAACAGGCTGGACAGGCATTTAAAAAATTCCTTCCCCTCTTTGACCGAGTACTGGTGGAAAGATGTGCAGCCGAGACTGTCACTAAAGGAGGGATAATGATCCCAGAAAAGGCTCAAGGGAAAGTATTACAAGCGACTGTTGTGGCGGTTGGCGCAGGCTCCAAAGGCAAGGTAAGCAGACCGCCTCTCTTTTATCGTTTTTAAAAATGCTTCAGAATCCTGCCGCGTATAAAACCACCGCTTGTCTCCACTTTCTGCCACAGTCGTCCTGAACGCAGTGATAAGAGTCATGGCAGCCACATGCCATCCACACGTTCCTTTCCTTGAATGCTTGGGTCTCTTCCTGCCTGTCTCCTTCCATGTCTGCTTCCCTTTCATGTCTACAAACTGTGAGCAGCTGTTATTAGACCAGTTTCCACAGAACTGACTTTAGGGCAGCTCTGCCTATGTGCGTCCCTTTCAACCTTGGGGGATCTTGCATTGTAATGTCCAAATTTACAGTAAAACCCTGACTTACGTTAAAAAGTCTGTTCCATAGGCTTTTATGTAAATTGGTTTTTTATGTAACTCAAAGCAAACCCATAGGGAAAATGATTTTTTTACATAAATTGAAGCAAACCCATAGGGAAATGATTTTTTTACATAATAAATTGAAGCAAACCTATAAGGAAATGAATTTTTACATAATAACTCGAAGCAAACCCATAGGGAAATGAATTTTTACATAACTCAAAGGCCTAGAGAGGAAGAAAAAAGGAATCAGGAGAGCCCAGCTCTACTGCTCATCCCATGCAGAGAGGCCCACAGGGGAGGTGAGTAAAGGATCCAGCCCCTCCCTCCCCATCCAAAGACCTGGGCCTAGAGAGGAAGAAAAAAGGAATCAGCAAGGCCCAGCTATACAGCTCATCCCATCCAGAGAGGCCCACAGGGGAGGGGAGTAAAGGATCCAGCCCCTGCCTCCCCATCCAAAGACCTGGGCCTAGAGAGGAAGAAAAAAAGGAATCAGCAAGGCCCAGCTATACTGCTCATTCCATGCAGAGAGGCCCACAGGGGAGGTGAGTAAAGCATCCATCCCCTCCCTCCCTCCCCATCCAAAGACCTGGGCCTAGAGAGGAAGAAAAAAGGAATCAGCAAGGCCCAGCTATACAGCTCATCCCATCCAGAGAGGCCCACAGGGGAGGGGAGTAAAGGATCCAGCCCCTGCCTCCCCATCCAAAGACCTGGGCCTAGAGAGGAAGAAAAAAAGGAATCAGCAAGGCCCAGCTATACTGCTCATTCCATGCAGAGAGGCCCACAGGGGAGGTGAGTAAAGCATCCATCCCCTCCCTCCCTCCCCATCCAAAGACCTGGGCCTAGAGAGGAAGAAAAAAAGGAATCAGCAAGGCCCAGCTATACTGCTCATTCCATGCAGAGAGGCCCACAGGGGAGGGGAGTAAAGGATCCTGCCCCTCCCTCCCCATCCAAAGACCTGAGCCTGGAGAGGAAGAAAAGGCTTCAGGAAGGCCCAGCTCTAATGCCCATTTGCCATCCAGAGAGGCCCAAGGGGGAGGTGAGTAAAGGATCTTGCCCCTACCTCCCCATCCAAAGGCCTGGAGCCAGAGAGAAGGACACTTCCGGAGACCCCCGACCACCCCCAGGAGATACCATCCACAACCACCATCACAGCGAGGCCCGAGCCGGCGCCTTTGACCGACTCCATGCGGCCGAAGAGAGGCAAGAGCTGCTGTGTGCATGCAAAGGATAAGTAATCGAACTGAAATAATATAGTTGACTAAATATAGATGGCTTATGGCAACTGACATAGTGACAGTACAAGAAACTGACTTACATAGAGACTTGATATAGTGGACTTTTTCTTTCTTTCTTTCTTTCTTTCTTCCTTTCCCTTTCATTAATTAGTTCAACTTTTACTTTGATACTCTGTGATAAACTGTGATATTGTGCATGATAATACTTTGTTTTAAAACTGTTTAAACGGTGATAACATGTGTGATGGGAAAAAACTGGCGTAGAGACCGGCAAGGCACGCCACAAAGTTTGCCAAGAGAACCCTATGGACCAAAACAAAAGGCAAAACAAGGGGATGCTCAGCACAGCAGATCTGAAAAGGGGGAGGGATACGAAAGGGGGAGGAGAAATACAGTGTTGCAGGGAACAATACTGCACAGGGACATGGAATGTGAGGTCTATGAATCAAGGAAAACTGGAAGTGGTAAAAAAATGAGATGGAAAGAATAAGCATTGACATCTTGGGCATCAGTGAGCTCAAATGGACAGGGATGGGGGAATTCAGCTCTGAAACCATCATATCTACTACTGCGGGCAAGAAAACCTTAGAAGAAATGGAGTAGCCATAATTGTCAATAAAAGAGTGAGAAAAGCAGTAATGGGATACAATCTCAAAAATGACAGAATGATGTCAGTCAGATTTCAAGGCAAACCTTTCAATGTCACTGTGATCCAAATATACGCACCAACCACTGGTGCAGATGAAGCCACAATGGACCAGTTCTATGAGGACTTACAACACCTCATAGAACAGACACCAAGAAATGATGTCCAAATTATATTAGGAGACTGGAATGCCAAAGTAGGAAATCAAAAAGTGGAGGGAATAACAGGCAAATTTGGTCTTGGAACACAAAATGAAGCAGGGCAAAGATTGATAGAGTTCTGCCAAGAGAACGCACTGGTCATAGCAAACACTCTCTTCCAGCAACACAAGAGGCGACTTTACACATGGACATCACCAGATGGCCAACACCGAAACCAGATTGACTACATACTCTGCAGCCAAAGATGGAGAACCTCCATACAGTCAGCAAAAACAAGACCTGGAGCAGACTGTGGCTCAGATCACAACCTACTGATCGCAAAATTCAGGCTTAGACTAAAGAAAATAGGGAAAACACGGAGACCAGAAAGATATCACCTAGACAGCATCCCTGAAGAATACACGGTGGAGGTGATGAACAGATTTAATGGCTTAGACTCAGTAGACAGCGTACCGGAAGAATTATGGACGGAGATGAGGGACATCATGCAGGAAGCAGCAAAGAAAACCATACCAAAAGAAAAGAAGAGTAAGAAAGCAAAGTGGTTGTCTGATGAGGCTCTTAAAATAGCAGAGGAAAGAAGGAACGCAAAAGTCAAAGGAGAAAGGAAAAACTACAACCATTTGAACACAGAATTTCAAAGAAAAGCAAGGAGAGATAAGGAAAACTACCTAAAAGAACAGTGCAGAGAAATGGAGGAAAACAACAAAAGAGGCAGAACCAGAGATCTTTTCAAAAAAAATTGGGGAAATCAAGGGAACATTTAAAGCAAAAATGACCATGATAAGGGACAAAGACGGAAAGGAGCTAGCTGATGCAGAAGAAATTAAGAAATGATGGAAAGAGTACACAGAGGAACTCTACAAAAAGGACCTCAACACTCCTGATAATCACAATGATGAAGAAATTGAACTTGAGCCAGACATCCTGGAGAGCGAAGTCATAAAGGCCCTAAAGAGCACTGCAAACAACAAAGCTAGTGGAGATGATGGTATCCCAGTTGAATTTTTCAAAGCGCTAAAAGATGATGGCGTCAAATTACTGCATTCAATATGCCAGCAGATTTGGAAAACAAAACAGTGGCCACAGGATTGGAAAAGATCAGTATACGTCCCAATCCCAAAAAAGGGCAATGCCAAAGAATGTTCAAATTATCGAACAATCGCGCTCATCCCACATGCCAGCAAGGTGATGCTCAAAATAATACAGGATAGACTTCAGCAACATGTGGAGAGAGAATTACCAGAGGTGCAGGCTGGTTTCAGAAGAGGCAGGGGGACTAGAGACCACATCGCCAACATACGCTGGATCATGGAGAAAACAAAGGAATACCAGAAACAAGTTTACTTTTGTTTTATTGACTACACTAAGGCATTTGACTGTGTGGACCACAACAAGATGTGGCAAGTAATTAAAGAGATGGGAATACCAGAGCACCTCATATGCCTCCTGAGAAATCTGTACATGAACCAAGAAGGAACAGTTAGGACAGAACAGGGAATGACAGAGTGGTTTGGAATAGGAAAAGGAGTAAGACAAGGCTGCATTTTGTCACCATGTTTATTCAACCTATACACAGAGCACATAATGCGCAGTGCAGGGATGGAGGAATCACAATATGGAATTAAAATCGCTGGGAGAAACATCAATAATCTGAGATATGCAGACGATACCACCCTAATGGCAGAAAGTGAGGAACACCTAAAGAATCTCTTGATTGGGCTGAAGGAGGAGAGTGCAAAAGCTGGCTTGAGACTCAATATCAAGAAAACCAAGATAATGGCAACAGGCCCCATCAGTTCCTGGAAAATAGACGGGGAAGAAGTAGAAGCAGTGACAGATTTTACTTTCTTAGGATCAAAGATCACTGCAGATGGGGATTGCAGCCATGAAATAAAAAGGCGACTGATTCTTGGGAGACAAGCTATGAGAAACCTGGGGAACATAGTGAAAAGCAGAGACATTACATTGCAAACAAAAATTAGAATAGTCAAAGCAATGGTTTTCCCAGTAGTAATGTATGGATGTGAGAGCTGGACAATTAGGAAGGCTGAACGCAGAAGAATAGATGCCTTTGAAATGTGGTGTTAGAGGAGGATTTTGAGAGTACCTTGGACAGCGAGGAGAACAAATAGGTCAATCTTAGAAGAAATTAACCCTGACTGCTCATTGGAAGGTCAAATAGTAAAGATGAAGCTAAAATACTTTGGACATCAAATGAGAAGGGAGGATTCACTTGAGAAGGCATTGATGTTGGGAAAGGTGGAGGGCAAAAGAAGAAGGGGGAGGCCAAGGATGAGATGGCTAGATGGCATTGTAGACACAATGGGCACAGAGCTGGGAGGGTTGAGGGGGATGGTAGAGGACAGAGGCGCCTGGAGGAAAATGGTCCATGGGGTCGCAAAGGGTCGGAATCGACTGTGCGACTGAACAACAACAACAACAAAGCAAACCCATAGGGAAAATGATTTTTTTTTACATAAATTGAAGCAAACACATAGGGAAATGATTTTTTTACATAATAAATCGAAGCAAACCCATAGGGGAAATGATTGTTTTACGTAAATTGAAGCAAGCCCATAGGGAAATGAATTTTTTACATAATAAATTGAAGCAAACCCATAGGGAAATGAATTTTTGCATAACTCAAAGCAAACCCATAGGGAAAATGATTTTTTTTACATAAATTGAAGCAAACCCATAGGGGAAATGGTTTTTTTACATAAATTGAAGCAAGCCCATAGGGAAATGAATTTTTTACATAATAAATTGAAGCAAGCCCATAGGGAAATGAATTTTTTACATAATAAATTGAAGCAAACCCATAGGGAAATGAATTTTTGCATAACTCAAAGCAAACCCATAGGGAAAATGATTTTTTACATAACTCAAAAGCAAACCCATAGGGAAAATGAATTTTTACGTAACTCGAAGCTAACCAATACGAAAAAATGATTTTTTAACATAAATTGAAGCAAACCCATAGGGAAATAAATTTTTAAGTAAATCGAAGCAAACCCATAGGGAAATGAATTTTAAAAATGCAACTCGAAGCAAACCCATATGAAATCGTGTTATGTAAATTGGGACATTTACGTAAATCGGGACAGGGTTTTAGCACAAAATCATTACGTAAGTCGGATTTTACGTAACTCGAGGTGTATGTAAGTTAGGGTTTTACTGTATATCTAATGCTTGTTTATTACAGCCTAATGTTCTTCCTGAGGCTGAGTACTTGTTTTGCTATACTGTATTTTTGTATATTGTTGTAATACTGTATTTTTTGAATTACGTATCTTAACATTGTATCTTTAAAAAAAATTGTAAGCCGCTTCGAGTCGTCCATTGGATTGAGGGAAGCGGGATATAAATAAAAACATCATCATCATCATCATCATCATCATCATCATTATTATTATTATTATTATTATTATTGTTATTATTATTATTATTATAACAGTTTCATATTGTAGACCAGGGGTTCCCAACCTTTTCAAGTTGGGGAGCTGGGTCACGCTCTCTCAGTCAGCTTAAAGGGCCAGATGGCCATTTTGCCCTGCCTGCTCTATGGGATGGCCATTTCATCCCAATAGCTTCAAAGGGGCAGCCATTTTGTTTCTTGAATGCCCTTGTATAGGGTTGGGTGGGCACATGAAATGGCACCGTGGGAACCCCTGCTGTAGACTTTTCCAGTTATCCCCATTTGGTTGTTCTTTAAGCTTTGCTGGGGGGGGACAGGACTTGAGTAAAACTATGTAAAAGTGGTTTTTTTTAACAGGACTGTTTTGGGGTATGTTTCTTGCTGAAACTAGTGGTTTATTTGTTTATTACAAAGTAAAATTACGCTCTTGTCATGTTGAATGACAGCTGAAGAGAAGGAAGAACTAATTATCTTTTGGCCCACCCAAGTTGCTGCCTTTGTTGCTGTTAGGCCTGAGTGGGCAGGATCCGCATGTAACAGAGAGTAGTGGGAAGGGGCCTCATTTCCTCACCTGTTAGGGAACAGGAAGTGGGACAGATATAGGGAAATAAAAGTCACCATTATAAACTCTATAGCTTTAGATAACTATCATTTTTAGACTGGGGGAAAAATCAAATCAAGCAGCGTGTTTGCAAATTATTGCTCTCGCTGCTTGTGTGGCTGTATTTTCATTTTGCTTTAGCTTACTTGACTTAAATTAGTTTCATTTTTTATCATTGTTTTCAATGGTTTTGTTGTTCATATGGTTTTCGTCATGCTCCAGCCCCCTCCCCCTTACTAATGTGTACCAGCAGGCTTTGAGAAGCCTACACTTGGCAAATGTAGAGAGAAAAAACCCATTTTTGTTCTAATGGCAGGGGATAGTCCATTGAGGACTTAATATGGTGTGCTGTCTCCAGAACAGTTACTAGACTAGAGAGTGCTGCAGGATGAGAAAAATCAAAGACAGCCCTCCACTAATCCTGCTGAGGTCTACCCAATCTTGTCCTGTGATCAGCTTTGTTAATACAGTACTGTATAGTAATTTACAAGCGTATGCTGGAAGATTTTGCCTTATTACTTACAGGTGAAACTCGGGAAATTAAAATATTGTGCAACTGTCCATTCATTTCACTTAAAAGGTGAAACAAATATATGAGAATAGACTCAGTCATACCTGTCAACCACGGCTCAGGAAAATACGGGACCTGCGCAGAACGCCTTCTACGCATGCATAGAAGGCTTCTACGATCCCCTTCTGCGCAGATCGCCTTCTACGCAAGTGTAAAAGCCTTCTACGCATGCGTAGAAGGCGATCTGTGTAGAAGGGATGCGCAGTACCTCTCCTCCCCCCCCCCACTGCCAATTCCGGGGTTTTGGCAGCTGCAGGCGGGAAATGGCGCAAATCGGCTCCGAAAATTGGGAAATCCTGGCCAATCCGGGAAGGTTGACAGGTATAGACTCAGTACATGCAAAGCGAGAGATGTCATGCCTTAATTCATTATAATTGTGATGATCTTGGCGTACTGCATACATGAGATTATGTGATGATGATGGGGTACATGAGATTGGGGGGTTGGGGTTTTCATAAGCTGTAAGCCATAAGTATCAATATTATAACAAAGTAAGGCTTGAACTATCTCGCCTTGCATGTAATGAGTCTATCTCATATATTTGTTTCACCTTTTAAGTTGCATTACTGAACTGAATGAACATTTGCACGATATTCTAATTTTCCGAGTTTCAGCTGTATTTGCTGGTGTAATATGGGGGAGCGTAAATGACCATATGTAAAAATATGCATTTGTATGGTACTCTTTTAAACTGCTAATGTTTGATAGTCAGGTAATGTTTATCAATATTGATTCATTTTAATAGGAGCTATATTTAACCTGGTTGTGCTGTTTTGAGCTGAGGTACGGAATACTTCACTGTGGAATACTACTTAGAGTGCTATAAGAGTGATTTTTTTCTTCCCTTTCAGGAGGGAGAGAGTCGTCCAGTTAGCGTAACTGTGGGTGAGAAGGTTCTGTTGCCAGAGTATGGTGGAACAAAAGTTGTATTAGATGACAAGGTTAGTCTCTAATCCTGCGCCGACTGACGTCATTTCCCGACCCGTGCTGCCAAACCCCCGTAATTTGGCAGTGGAGGAAAGGAAGTACTGTGCAGCCCTTCTGCGCAAGACACCTTCTACGCATGTGTAGATGGGTTTTACACTCGTGTAGAACCCTTCCACGCATGCGTGGAAGCCTTCTACGCATGCGTGGAAGGCGACCTGCGCGGAACCGCTCTGCGCAGGTCCCGTTTTTTCCGGAGCCGCGGGTTGACAGGTATGGCTCAGGCCCTGCAAGCATTTAATTTAAAATAAAGGCTTCCAAACTCCCTGTTTTAGATTCCAGCGCTCCATTTTGTCCTGGGAGCATCAAAAGGAGGTAGGGAAGACTTTAAAAGCAAAACTTTGTTGCCACATCACTGCTACCGGAATCAGGGCTGCTTCTGCAGATCCAGTAGTGGTGTTTATCTTTTAAAGGACCGCCAAGGCTTTGCTGGTGTAATGGGAGCCTCAGGCAGCCTTGGGACCTAAAATGGGGGCAGCAGATAGAAAGCTTTTAATTAGTGTAAATTAAGCTTTTCTGGTACAGTACCTGATTCAAGTGGCACTATGTGCAAAGTTACACAATAGGATTTTGCCCATTGTCTTAGCCTGCATCTACTGTATGCAAGGGACTAGCGTTAGCTTAGTATGAATCTGGTATGAATAGAGTGTTCTTATGTAGATTAATTCTAATTAGGTATCATTTCCTTTTTCAAAAATTTCACTATTTTTGTATACCGCTTAATTCAACCAAAGGTGACTAAGCGGTTTACATCAAGGAAAGTGCAAGAAACAATAATAATAATGTACAGAATCAATAACGTAAAAAATCATACAATAAACAAGATACAATAAACAAAATAAATACATAGTGATGTACACAAAGGCAAAAAATACAGCAAATACAATAAATATAGTTCCCAAAAAAATACGATAGCATGTCAGGGAACAACAATCAACCTGACAGCAGCAAAAACAACAAATCAATTCACCCCAGCCCCCAATGAATTAATATATTAATTGTAAGATAAAACATTAATAGAATGCACATTCCAAGTGTTGGTTAGCAAGCTCCATGGCAATATTAGAAAACAAAACATTCTTTGATGGAAGAACCTTCCCAGGTTTTAGGGAAATGCTGTTGCATAGTGGTTGAGCTTTCAGACTGGACGGTTGGGGTTTGATACCAGATCTTGACCCATTATAATCCTGGGGCCCTAGCTGGCTCCAGCTCCCAGGCTCGATCTTTGTTGACATATGGCAGCCTCATCATGGTTATATTTATGCTGATGGGTTACCTTCAAAGTAAACTGAGATTTAGTTTCTGTGAGCCATTGCTTTCCATTCTGGGTTTTTTCACGACAAGAGCGGTGTGGATGAATTGGCACTGGGGGCCAGATCTGGTCCAAGTATGGATTTCAAAATGTTTTGAATCCTGGGAAAGTAATTGTTGTATCACTATTTTTATTACTAAATTTAATGATACTTAGTAACACCAAAACTAAAAGTTATTTTATCTTTTATGATACCCTACCTCCAGAGCAAAGAGTAGAAACACGAGAAACTCCTTTTGTGTAACTTGGTTCGACTAAGGAATACTTATGAGGTGCCACTGCTATAATGTAATTATATGGGTCTTATCTTGTTGTTCATTTGAATTGAAATACTCCATAAACTTCAGCTAGAACTAATCTGTCTTTTTTATTTCTGCATTGACTCTTCAGGGCAATAGTAACAGATCAAGGCAGAAATAGCCTTGAATTGCTTTTGTGGAGTGATGGTCCAGGGACACAGGAATAAAACAATCTGATCAAAGAATTTGAATACCTTGACTTTTAAACTACAATACTAAATGTTATCATTGGATGTAACTTTTTCTTTTCTGTTGCAGGACTATTTCATATTCAGAGATGGTGATATTCTTGGAAAATACGTTGACTGATGAGTTCATTTCCCGGCATTATCATGAAGTTGTCATTCCACCAAAAATTACTCAAATTCTTGTGTTTCATCATGTAAATAATTTCTTTATTTTCTAATAAACACAAAGTCTCTCAAGTAACTGAATATCATTGTGCCCTTAAAATAAACATGTATAGCTTGAATATACTGCATTGTCTTATCCATCATGTTGTACTTTTTTTAAAACAACGAGTTAAATTATAAACAGACAAAAAACTCAGGATAAAGTAGTGATGATTGTAAGAATAAAAGAGCCAGGATCCAAAGAACTGTATATTTTGTTTTGTGAGAGCATGGGTTATGATATGCCTTTTAGCAAAGAATATCTGCTGGCACACGGGTGTTTTTGAAATCCTGTTGAAAGCTTAGCATGCTTGGGGTAAATGCATATATTTAGAATATTTTAAAATACAACCAAGCAAATCTGTCAAAGGCAGTACAGTACATCCAGTATTGAAGTTAACTATTACAGTATAATGGAAGTTGAGTTTTGCATAGTAGGTTCTTTCCTCACCTAAGTTTCAAAAGTATATATTTTAGATGACCATCCACTACAGATGAGAAAGCAGGAGTATATTCTGATGAGAAATTTCAATTAGCGTTTCTAGGCAGTTACCAAATAGTGGCAATGGTTGACAGCAAGGGTTGCCCTGAAATACAAGAGCAAAACCACCACCAGATAGCAGCCTCTTTGGAAAGACACTGGAAGTTAGTATCGTGTGGAGTGGTCTAGAAATACAGTAAAACCCCTATTTATGGGGAAAAAGTCTGTTCCGTAGGCTTTTGCTTTAATCGTTTTTTTTATGTAACTCGAAGCAAACCCATAGGAAAAATGAAATTTTTATGTAAATCGAAACAAACCCATAGGGAAATGAATTTTTACATATTTCAAAGCAAACGCATAGGAAATCGTGTAAATCGGGACATGGTTTTAGCAGAAAATCATTATGTAAGTCGAATTTTATGTAACTCGAGGCATATGTAAGTCGGGGTTTTACTGTACCTTCATTTTTCAAGGGAGATCTCACTTATGCAGTTGGAGTGTAGTTTAGAAGTCTGATCATTTCAAGTATTTTGGGAGTTTTGAAATGATGGCTCAAAAACTTTCCAGCTGGATGAATGTGTGATCATATTACAGGAATTTATGTTGATGGACAAATTAACCACTACTTTTAAGAGGAGAATCTTTGGTAGAGTATAGGAAACAGTGGGACGTTGTGGAGAGCTACTTAGGAAAGGAAAAAAAATGGAGATTAAAAACCACATGATGGATTTGTAAATTAATAAGAGGCCGCCCAGGAAAAGATTAATTAAGATAATTTTTTCATAATGGTGCAATGATGTAGGAGTATAAATAAGAAAATATACAGGGCAGATCTGGATAAAAGCAAGACGTGTTAAAAATATTCTGATTGGTTTGATAAGAAATGGAAGGGAGTATTTCTTAATGACAATTTCTTTTACTATTGGCAATTAAATTAAATATGAATAAAAAAACTTAAATATTAAATAATAAACACATAAGCAATGAATGCTTGGAGATGTGCCCCTTCATGTTTTTAGGATTATAATTGCCAGAATCCTCCAAAGTAGAAATCCAAATTTGCATGCGTGTAGGTTGTAACCCAGTGGTTCCCAATGTGGGGCCCATGCCCCACTGGGAGACTTAAATTCACAGAGGCCTAAGTCAGTACTTTAAGGCAGGAGTATCTTTCAAGTCTCTCTTACTGCAAGAATGCGAAGGAGTGAAGAAATGAAATATCATCAAAACTGTTCCGGTATTGCCAGTTTTTCAAAAGAATTTTTCTTCATCAGGATATAATCTTAAGTATTTTTCTGTAGACAATAAAATGAAAACAAAATTATACACCCTGACAACACATTTTAGTTTGGCTGTGAGCCTTAAACCAAGATATCTAAACATAAACATACCAAGAGTTTTTTACGCGTCTACTAGCTTCAAGGAGGAAAACATCCTATCGTGATGAGCTTAAAGACGTTAAAACTATGGTACAATGTTTGCAATATATATTGTGTGTGGAGTGATGTTTTCATGAGAAATAATTTTCTTTTTCTTTTAAAGATACAGTAAGGAGGCAGAAATGGCTTGATTATTTAAAATGACAACATGCTCAGAATTATAAACTATAATGTCCTTCACAAATGCTTTCATATGGTGGTCCACATATTGAGCAATAGACTCCAACAAAGAGTTAACACCTGAAACAATGGACCTGCCTGAAATTGGGTCACCAGGTGCCTTGATTTTATGCACTTTAGGGCTATTATTTAAAAAAAAACCGGTATGTTTTTTCATTAATATAATTAATATATTAATGAATATATAATATAATTCAAAGATAAACCTTCATTCAGAAACCCTAATACAGTAAAACCCCGAGCAACAACACGTTCGATTAGTGTCATTTCCGCTTACCGACGCGTTGTCACTCGCCTTGTGACTATCCGCACAACGACGAAAAACCATTGTGCGGATTAACGTTTTTTTAACGTGCAGATGACAGTTTTTTGCCGCTAGATGACACAGCTGCCATTGAAAACCACACAATGATGTTTCCCCTATAGCGATGCTACTTGGAGAACCAAGTAGCGTCATTATTCGAGGGTCTACTGTAATGGAGGCAACATGAAGAGTGGGATCACACGTTAAAGGCTTGTAGAATTTCAAATCAGAAAGCTACCTACTGGTTTCATCAAGGTACTGTTGTTTAGTTAACAAAAACAATCCCACCTCGCTTATTTGCCTGATTAAACATCAGAGAGGGGTCATTTCCCAAATCCAAAACAAATTTATGCCATCACTAGACAAATTATAATACCAACTTTTTTATGGGATTCTAACTTCTGTAGATCCCTGAGAACCAATTTTTGAAGCACATCTATAGAAGGCTCCTCAATATTAGGGCAAAATGAAGACTTGAGGGAAAAATATATCCCTAGAAGCTGGCTCAAGTTGATAAGATTATTTAAGTTAAAAGTCTTTAGGGGTTTTGAGTCAGTTTTGATGATATTTCATTTTTTCACTCCTCATTCTTGCAGTTAAAGAGACTTGAAAGATACTCCTGCCTCAAACGGTTTCTTTCTCTCATTTGCATCTGCACCGTTTGGCCCTATTTTTGTGTAAGTCACTACTTTGGCTGGTCAGTGCTTTGAGGAATTGACTTAGTTTCCTGGGAATTGAAGTCCAAAAACCAAAGGTTAGGAAACACTGTTTGCAGCCCGCCCCCTTGAATGGCTTTCAGATTATTTACCTGCACCATCAGATTTTCCAGCCTTTTGTTTTCTGCTGCTGATTTGTAATGGGATGGGATAACTGCTGTGGTCCATCCCTGGAATCACTGTTCTTTGGCTCTGCAGTGACCACTGAAAAGCCTAGTGAACAGCAGGATTCTGGCTCCTGGGAAGCCCTCTGGCTGTTTCCCTTTTTGTTTTACAGATCTGCAACCAAAAACAAAGTCTTTCGAAACAGGTTGGTATAAAAATAGGATGTGGAATATGAATTTATCATGAGATCAATGTGTGTCCAATGTGGAGGTATTAAAGCAAATGGAAAACAAGCCAGTAATCCCAAAATATACAACATTCTTTGCATTATGTGTGATGAGAAGTGACTCATAGAGAATATTAGTTTTAGTTGAGTGTCTTTTGCAAGAATATCTTTTATTTCAAGGAGACAAAAGTACTTAGATGTAAGCAGAGGTAGAAAGGATGGTAAGAGGAATAAAAAGTATTCTAGTGAATTCGTCTGCACAGTTATCAAATTGTGGCTATTTTGAGTGGTAGCTTTAGGATAAGAGAAGATAGTTGTGGTAACCCAAAGATTAGCAATGGAGATTAGGTAACCTTTTTAGATTACAACTCCCAAATTCTGAGAATTTATAGTCCAAAATTGTCTCTTTCCCAAATTGAAGATTAGGATGTTTACCTTTTGCTTATATTGCTGTTGGTGATTACAACATATGTTTCTTTGAGCAATATATAAACTGCCTTCCTCTATGTAACTACAGTATTGCCAAACCAAGTTTAAACACAAGGTATCTCTTATAAGTGTTTGAATGCAGATTTTATTTCCTTCAGACACTCATAGGGACTGTTAGAGGGTTTTTTCTTCCGAACATTCGTTGACTTCATTTGAACAGCAAATTATGATGTATCCAAAACTATTCACTCCCATTAAAAATAGGCCCAATGTTATTGTTTCAAACATCTATCTTCCTGAGGATTAAGCTCCAAATGCAGACCTAAGTCTATTCTAGAGTCAATAATTTTGTAGAGAAAAAATTAAATCTGGATCCATTTCTTTTAAAGGATATGACTGCTTGTTTGATGATGTACGTTTTTCATCACAAGAACAGATAGATGTTCAAGATAGTAATTTGACTATAGCACTTCCTGTTTAATGGTTGTGCCTTATAAGAAAGATCTCAAACAAAACAAACTGAAGTTAAATCAGGCAGTTTTCCCATGCTGAGTTACTGGTACAAAATATACAGTACAGTATATATAATTGGTGTTTAGGACATTTCTGTCTATAACTCCCACTTAGTTGCACAGTAAGAGTTTTTGTTTTGCATATTAGTTCAAAAATAATCCTTAGACATTATATAGGCCTTAGGTTTAAAAAATTACAATCTTTCAGAAATTTGTTATTCTTAGTTGTGCAATAAACACATAAAGCATGATCTTGCATAGACATGCCATACTGTCAAGAAGGAAGCATCATAACCTTCTCATCCCCTATTTTGATTGTACACAAGTACTGATTTAAGGGAGAGGCATTATTACTCATGTCCCATCCAGCCCCAATTCTTGCCTCTGTTTCCTTGTTTCTGAACATGAACTTGCCTGAGCAAAAGGTAGTGCTATAATCATATCTTGTCATGAGGTGTAGTGATGGCTGCTAACGTGGACAACTTCAAGAGGCTATTAAATTAATTAATTGAAGTTGGGGTTATTGACAAGTCACAATGGCCAAAGTCCTGTTGCTTAGCATAGTAAATTGCACTAGAGTAGGTCCATTGAGTTAAAGTGAATTTAGTGACTCAGCCGTTCCATTGATTCAAATGTACACTCTATAAGTAAAGGTAAAAAGGTAAAGATTTCCCTTGATCGAAAGCCAGTCGTATCTGACTCTAGGGTGCAGTGCTCATCTCTGTTTCAAAGCCAAAGAGCCAGCGCTGTCTGCTTCCGCAGACATTTCCGTGGTCATGTGGCATTCATGACTAGACACTGGAGCGCACGGAATGCTACCTTCCCACCAAACTGCTTTCCGAACTGCTAGGTTGGCAGGAGCTGGGACAAAGACGGGAGCTCATTCCATCTTGCAGTACTCGGGAATCGAACTGCTGGCCTTCCGCCTCCCAGTTAGCATCTTAGCCACTTGAGCCACTGCACTCTATAACACTATGCTAAAAATCACAGCATATATACCCATGGGTTTCTCAGGCAAAAAATTCTTTCAACCCAGAGTAATCTCTGACACGAAATTATTATAACTCAATGGAACTTAGAGCTGATTCATACATCCCTGTGATTAAAGTAGGCCGGATTGAGTGTGAGTTACTAAACAATAGGATTTTGAACAGTGAATATTGTTACCTGTTGCTCTCGGAGGTAGAATATAGAGTGATTAACTGTAGCTTTCATGATCCACAAAAGTCTGCTGTTCAGTGCTTAAAAAAAACCCCAAACCCTGCATGTATTTATTTCTCAGTTCTAAAACATGTACTTCGCTAGCTTTCATTTTGGAAATGCAGATCTGCTTGAAAGGAAAATAAATGCAAATGTCAAGACCCAAAATACTCCATTAGAATTATCATTTTTTATACTTTTGAAAGGTTGGATGCGAGCCTAGAAAGTGACAGAAAAAGCTCTGACAGAAGAAATCTTCGGTAGGCTGTCGGTTCAAGGCCATGTTTCCTTTAACTGACAAGCTTTTTCCCCCTTCAGTAAGGAAGCCTTTCTCAAGGATAATTAATTCTGCTTGTTTTGTTGAGAAATCTTAGGCTCCCTTGGATGTTCAGCCACAATGTTTAATTGTATTTAAAGTTTTATGTAATTTACCACCTTTGTTTGTCTGAAAACCGCTTTGGGTCACCAATAGGTGAGGAAAGCGGTATAAAAATATACTAAATAAATAAATGGGACAGAGGGGAAAAAAGAGATGGGAGATAAAAGGCCTCAGCATGCAGTATTTTCCAGAGAATATTCTGTCTGTTTTCTTTGTCTCAAGACCTTGACGAATGGAGGGGAAAGTGCTGCACATTTCTGACATAGTTGTGGTGGGATAGCCAGGCAGAAAATATGCAGCCACACTAGTTTCTCACAGAAAAGAGCTTATTTAAAGGAATGCAGCACAGCAAATGCGGCACAATGTCAGCCAGTTTTTTTGAGTTCACAGACATTTCTCATAAACACACATGCCTCACAGGAACACTTGTACTTGCAGGGACAAAAAACGAGTTGTTCAGACTGACACTTTTGAGGTGTGAAACCGGCCGCATTGGTCAGAGGATCAGGAATCACTGGATCTATCGTGAAGGAACGGAGATGGTGTGTGTGTGTGTGTGTGTGTGTGTAAATAAAAGGCAAAATTGTCTGCAATGGTGCCTCCTGTAATTTTTCTCTCTAGTGAGACTGCAGTGGCTCAAGTGGCTAAAACGCTGACTGGGAGGCGGAAGATCAGCAGTTCGATTCCCGAGTACTGCAGGACGGAATGAGCTCTCGTCTTTGTCTCAGCTCCTGCCAACCTAGCAGTTCGAAAGCAAGACATTACAAGTAGATAAATAGGGACCACTTTGGTGGGAAGGTAACAGCATCCTGTGCGCTCCGGTGTCTAGTCATGCCTGCCACATGACCACGGAAACGTCTGCAGAAGCAGACAGCGCTGGCTCTTCGGCTTGGAAACAGATGAGCACTGCACCCTAGAGTCGGATACGACTGGTTTTCGAGCAAGGGAAAACTTTACCTTTACCTTTAGTGAGGCAAAAACTTCCATCCTGAAAGTGTTCTCTCAGACACAAGCCCTCTTCCCACCCATCCACCCAAAAGACTCCCCATCTCTCATTGGTAAGGTAACCCCTCCTTTTCCCTCTGAGCCATTCCCTGTCTAACTTATACTTAAGTTATAAGTTAAGGTGCCCTGTCCCCTCCTGCCTGGCCTTTTATTGTGTGCCTTGGGCTTGGTGGTGGCTCCCCTCCATTAAAAAAAAGTATCACAAAAGCCATTTAAGTGTTACTCCCCACACGTTCGCTTTCCTTTAGACTAGAGATTTCCTAAGGAAGTAGATTTGCCAGAGGTTTTTTGCTTTATTTTGAGTTGCTTTTCTCCCTTTTCCTACAATTTTTGTTGGAAAATTGCTGATCTATTTATATGAATTTAAATAAGATTGATCCATAGGCATCACTGTGAGTGTTTATGGGTTACAATTGTATCCTTCTGTCAGTAGGTGGTAGTAGAGAGCAACTCCACCTCTCTTTAACGCAGTGAGAAATAGAATGGAATGTTCAGCGATTTAAATCGGAACTAACAGTTGGGATATGACAGTTGGTCAGAGATGAGTCTGCTGTTAGCTCTGAGAGAGTAAGGGTGTAGGGTTTGAGGTCTCTCCTTCATCTCTCTTGTGTGGTGAAATGTCAGTGGTTAAAGTTATTCTGTAAATAGTTCATACTTGTTCAAACATATTAAAATACAATTCCTTTTAAAGAAAAAGTCCTCTCATCATTTTTATCAGGGTCAAGTCAAGAATTCATCTCATTCACAATGTATTTTATTCATTTTATTATTTTTCTCTAACAATTTTTGTGTGCCATTTTCGACGCAGGTGTTCCCTCCACCATTCCTCAAAAAAGTGCTTCATCCAATAGCTTTTCCTTAATTAAAAATCCCTATTCTTACAACTGTTCTGTTTGGCCAGGAACAAAATAATGGGCAAGATTTCCATAACTCTTCTTCAAGCACTTTCAAAAAGCAGTGACGGGGTCCTTTATTCGATACTGATTCTAAAATAGGGTATGCTTACATGCACGCACACAAATCGATTCATTTGAACTATGGTGCTTGAGAAACTATGCAGATACGCTGGACTGCAAGAAAGAGGAAATGTATCAGTACAGTAGTGGGTCCTAGAGCAAATCAATCTTGAACTGTCTTTGGAGGCAAAAATGAGAAAGCCAAGGCTGTTCTGTTTTGGTCACATCATGAGAAAGAAAGGCTCTTTGGAAAAATATATAAAATATATATAAAAACACATTAGTGGGGAAAGCTGAAGGAAGCAAGAAATGAGGAAGACCACTATGTGAGATGGACTGACTCCCTAAAGGAACCACTGGCTTGTGTTTGCAAGAGCTGAGCAGGGCTGTTTTGGAGAGGTCATTTGTCTTTCTTATGGGCAGCAAAGTATCTTAATTTGGGGTATAGTATTTACATTTCAGTACTGTTTTAGCAATTTAAGAAAATATTTCTATTTCATTTAAGAAAAAATACAGGCAAATTGGCTAGGACTTTTTTTTTGTGATGGTTGTTCATATTGATTGGTAGGTTCTCTCTTTTTGGTAGCATTTTCCTTCCAGTTGAAAATCATGATGAGTCATCCTTTTGAAAGAGCTGTAAGGAGACATACCTGTGGGAAAATAGCCTGTGAAAGGGTGTGGGCTGACATGCATTAGTGTAGTATATAAATATATGCGTGCCTCTTTAAAAACAGTTGAGTACAAATTGATTTTGACTTTCTTTTTGAAAACACTTTTTCAAAGTAAATGTGTTGTATCACTTTGGAGAAGATATTAAGGGGTTTATTAAGGGGATTGAAGTTTATAAAATCATGCACAAAGTAGATAAGGAAAAACTGTTTTCCCTATCGCACAACACTAGAACTAGGGGGCACTCCATGAAACTTTTGGGTACTAGTTCTCAAACAAATAAGAGAAAGTACTTTTTCACCCAGAGGATCACTGGTCTATGGAACTCCCTGCCAGAAGAAGAAGTGACTGCTTTCAGTCTTGACAGCTTCAAGAAAGGATTAGACAAGTTCATGGAGGACAAGGGTATCAATGGCTATAATTATGGATACTTAAGGACAACTTCGGGGTTGGGGAGATAGGCAGGATATCTCTCAATGCCATTTCCAGGGAATCCTAAGCAGGTGAAGGCATCTCCTTGGGAATACCCTGAAGCAAATGGTGAGCCACTGTGTGAGACAGGATGCTGGACTGGATGGGCTCCTGTGGCCTGTTCCAGCAAGGCTGTTCTTATGTTCTTATACACTCTAAAGAAATGGAGAAGGAAAGGCTCTGGGGGGGGGGATATAAAATTAGTGGGGAAGGCTGAAGGCAGCAGGAAATGAGGAAGACCACTATGTGAGATGGACCGACTCCCTACAGGAAACCACTGGCTTGTGTTTGCAAGAGCTGAGCAGGGCTGTTTTGGAGAGGCCATTTTAGAGACCGCGCCTTCATAAGGTCGCCACACGAGTCGAAGGCAACACGACCGACGCCACTTAACACAGACACACACCGAAAGTGAATTAATTCCCTTCTGTGGGGAACGCAAGTTTCGCAGCGCTTCAGAAACAACGAGGCATGCTCCGCCATTTGCGTGCGCCCTTCCCACCCACCCTCGCTACCGTCGACGTCATCACGCCCCTCCCATCTCAACCTTCTGGGACGGCCTCTCCCCGCCCCTCTTTCCTCGGCTGTTCTACAGAACAGAACGTCTCCTCCCTCCCTCCCTCCAATTCGCCGTCCGGCCTCCGCTCTCACAGACGACAGTTGAGGCGCCCCTCCCTTCGCTCCCCCTCCCACCTCGCCGCCATGACGTAACTGCGACGTGCTCCCCCTAACCTTCCCCCCTCCCCTCACTTTCCGGCCGCCGTTGCCCTTGACGTCCTTTTTGTGTCCGCCCCCCCCCCGCCCCCCGCCACACACTGCCACCTTTTCCCTCGCGGGAAGTTTGTCTGACGTCGCCGCCGCCGCCTCGCGCCTCTCCTCTCTCTCCCGTCCCCCCCCCCCCCGCCCCGCTGTTGGTGTGGTGGAGGAGCCGCCGCCTCATCCGGGTCCTGGCGCCGCTCGCTGTCACTATGGTCATGGCGGAGGGGACGGCTATGCTGAGGCGGAACAGGCCGGGCACCAAGGCCCAGGTAAGCCCCTCGCCTCCTCCCCTTTGGCTTTTCACCCTCTTGGGCACCGGGGCGGCGGCGGCGGCGGCGGGGCCTTCGTGGCGGAGGGGGCGGGTCTGGGCCCGGGCCGTTGGGGATGAAGGGGGGGGGCGGGGGGAGCAGGCCGCGGCCTGGTCATTTCCTCCCCCCCACCTACTTCCTTCCTTCCTTCCTTCCTTCCCCAAACCGCCACCAACCTCTCCTCCGCCACCCCAGGGAAGGCAAACGAGACGACGACGACGACGCTTTCTCTCAGTCAGGGCCGGTGGAAGGAAGAGCGTTGCTTGGAGGCCGGTGGGGGTCGAGGCGAGGGTGTGATGATGATGATGATGATAACAACAACAATAATAACCTATTATTATTATTATTATTATTATTATTATTATTATTATTATTATTATTATTATTATTATTATTATTATTATTATTATTATTATTATTATTATTTAGTGTTCAAGGAATGAAGAAGCAGACTAATGAAGTAGTGAAATTCAGCTCTTTATTAGTGGGGTTTGAACACACTTTGGATGGGGCAAAACTCGGACTTCTATACACTATAAACAGTAACAGTAACAATAATACAACAAGCCCATTGGCTAACAGAGTGTGCACATTTTCGATCCACTTATTTGCATAAGAATAGATACATGAGAAAAGATACATTCCGCTCCTGTCAGAAAATAATAATAATAATAATAATAATAATAATAATAATAATAATAATAATAATAATAATAATAATAATAATAATAATAATAATAATAAATAGTGATTTCGTGCCAGATGTTATTCTGGGTTGAAAGGATGTTTGTGAGAGAAACTCCGCTCAGGGAATTTGCCCAAATGAGGCTCCTTTTCATGTCCCCCAAAGAGCTGGGACAGAGACAAGGGCGCTGCTCAGTCCGTCACGCAGTACCCGGGTCTCAATTCAATTCAAATCTAATTTAATTTATACCCCGCCTTCCTCTGACTGAGACCGACTCAAGGCAGCAACAACATCTCAAACAACACAATATATTACAGTGCATTTCAAAAAGCAATATTCAAAGTCAAAATACAATACAAAATATCACGTCAAAAAAATAAGCATATCGTACAATACAATTTAAAAAAAATCGCATCCAAAAAAACCCCATACATTATAAAACCACAACAATCAATCTCAACCCACCCAGCAGTCACAACTGCCAACTTGCCAGCCTTCCAGCTAACAAGGCGAGTGTCTTAATCCGGGGTTGGAGGGATGGTATAGGAAGACGGCCGGACGTTTTCTGCCTAAGGACAGGGATGGGCTCGAGGTCATTGTGAACGCCGCCGCCACACCGCAGGAGGGGCTGCGGTGGCTCATCGGTTAAGAAGCTCGCATTTGTTAGCTGGAAGGTCGGCAAATCGGCAGCTTAAGACCCAGGTATTGCATGACGGAGTGAGCGCCTGTCTCTGTCCCATCTCCTGCCAACATAGGAGATTGAAAGCAAAAAACTACACGTAGATCAAGAGGGACCGCTAAGGTGGGGAAAAGATCTTGGGGACATGAAAGTAGCGTCCCCTGAGCAGAGTTCCTCTAGCAATCAATCAATCAATCAAAAAAAACTTTCAACCCAGAAAGCACTTTTGTGTGCTTCTGGGATGATTAAAAAAAAAAACCCATCCTGCAGGAAGAAGGGGTTGACAGTCCTTCCCGTACGTGGAGGAAACAGCTGCAAAATCTGTGCTTGCTACCCAAATTCTGTGCACATTAAAGTGGGGGCGAGGGAGAGAGCAAGGAGAGCTCCTGAAACTCTGTGTGGGATGTGGATGAGGTGGGCGCGATTGGCTTCCTAAAGTGCAGGGATGGAAGGATGGGGAAGGTATCTGAAGGGTGGGGGGAAGAAAGGGGTGCCTCATGGATGCCCATAGGGGTGTCTGGCAGAGAACAAAGTGTTCAGGTGTAAGGGAAAGGGCTAGCACACCCTTATATATTTTTTCCCATCCACTCATTTGTTTTCTACAGCAGCTCCCATCATCTCCAGGCCGTTCCTCGTTTGGTGGAAGGGTGGGTTACAGTGTTGGTTGTAGGGTGAAATGGGTGAAGGCGTAGAACTCAGGTGTGTCCATAGTACCACGTCCAAATAGACGGTAGGTGAATACTGGAGCAGATGCAGTCAGTAGGTGGGAGGAAGTAGAATGAAGGCTCAGGACCATCAGTGCACAAATAAATGGGTGGAGTAGCAGGGTTGTGTCTGACCTAGAAGTAATCTATCCTGTTTTATTTAGGAGTAGCCTCTTTACATGAACAATTTCCAAACAGAAAATTACCTGCTAAGAAGGCATGAACTTATTCCTCATATTACCTGTTCCTGAGGTGTCACATCAAGAAGCCTCATTTTCCCTTTCAAAATAAATAGTAC
The DNA here is from genome assembly GCA_035047305.1 of Bradypodion pumilum. NCBI lineage: Eukaryota > Metazoa > Chordata > Lepidosauria > Squamata > Chamaeleonidae > Bradypodion > Bradypodion pumilum. The sequence goes on along the minus strand of JAWDJD010000001.1, from coordinate 288,754,991 downwards.
CATTGTGAGAAGTCTCCTATGCGCCAGTAATTTCCCCCCAGAAACTGAGGTAGAGAATAGAATCCATACTGATATTTACCTGTCTTCTTTCCCCTTGTCTTTTTAGTATGCGTTTGCAGAGTTTCTGCGTGCAAATCGGGTTAATCTACTAAAATGTTTCTTTTAGCTGTAAAGCTTGTAAAAATGACTTAAATATAGTGCTAGCCAGCTTTAAGAGTTAAAATACAATTTGTTCTAGCTTGAGTTGATTTTTACCATTCAAGATGAGCCTTGACAGGTTGTATATAATAAACTATTCTCAGCTGCATATTTTTAGAAGTGTTGCTGTCATTCTTAGGGGCAGCAAAGTACAGTAATACCCCGCATAACAAACGTTTTGCATAGCAAAAAATTCACATAACAAAGCGTTCGTTATGCAAGGGTGATACCCCGCAGAATGAAAAAACTGTTCGTTATGTGGGGTTTTCGGTAGCCGGGGTATACCCAGTCAATGGGAACACTGGATAACAAACATTTTTTGTTCGGTATCCGGGGCATCTCCCATAGGCTTCGCATAACTGGGGGGGAAACCGCATATGCGAAGCAACTTGCAGAACGGAGTGTTTTCGTTATCCGGGGTATTACTGTGTCTTAATTTGGGATACTGTATTTACTTTTCAGTACTGTTGTAGCAATCTATGTGAGAAAATATTTCTATTTCAGTTAAGAAAAAATACAGACAAATTGGCTAGGTTTGTGTGTGTGTGTGTGTGTGATGGTAGTTCATATTGATTGGTAAAGGTTTCCCTTGCTCAAAATCCAGTCGTATCCGACTCTAGGGTGCAGTGCTCATCTCTGTTTTTAAGCTGAAGAGCCAGCGCTGTCTGCTTCTGCAGACGTTTCCGTGGTCATGTGGCAGGCATGACTAGACACCGGAGCGCACGGAATGCTGTTACCTTCCCACCGAAGTGGTCCCTATTTATCTACTTGCAATTTCTTGCTTTCGAACTGCTAGGTTGGCAGGAGCTGGGACGAAGACGGGAGCTCATTTCCCTCTTGCAGTACTTGGGAATCGAACTGCTTACCTACATTCTCTCTTTTTGGTAGCCTTTTTCCTTCCAGTTGAAAATCATGATGCGTCATCCTTTTGAAAGAGCTGTAAGGAGACATACCTGTTGGAAAATAGCCTGTGAAAGGGTGTGGGCTGACATGCATTAGTGTAGTATATAAATATATGCGTGCCTCTTTAAAAACAGTTGAGTACAAATTGATTTTGACTTTCTTTTTGAAAACACTTTTCAAAGTAAATGCGTTGTATTACTTTGGAGAAGGGTTTTATTAAGGGTTTTATTACACTCTAAAGAAATGGAATAATAATTCTGTCTAGGGGTGGTACCCAGTATGTTATAGTGCAGTAGTGGCTAACCTTGGCACTTCAGCTGTTCTTGGACTTCAATTCCCAGAAGCCTTGATAATTGGATGTGCCGACTTGGGCTTCTGGGAATTGAAGCCCAAGAACAGCTGGAGTGCCAAGGTTAGCCACCACTGTTATAGTGGATACATTAGCAGAGTAGGACTCAGGAGAGCTGGGTCGCATTCCCACTTGGCCATGGAAATGCAATGGTGATGAATGATTGGGGGGGGGGGAGAATAGCTAAAACCACTTTTTAAGTACAGTGGTACCTCGCTTAAAGAGCATAATGCGTTCCACGGGGTTGCTTTTTAAGCGAGTTTGCTCTTTAAGCAAAACACCATTTTAAGTGATCAGTTGTGACTCCTGGGGGTGATTGCAAACCCCGATTTAGTTGTTAAACAAGTTTTTGGTTGGTTTTAGTTGTTAAGCGAGGCGACCATACAGAGAAAATTCTGCTCTTTAAGTGAGTTAGTCTCTAAGCGAGGCGCTCTTTGTGTGAGGTTTTACTGTATTTCACTTGTGTTAAAAGCCCTTTCTAGGCTGGAAGTTGGTTCCAACTTGATGGCACATAACACAAACGTTTAATATGGAGTCAAAATGCTAATTATAGGAAACTTGTTTAGTGATATTTGAGAAGATGCTTGAAATTTGCTTTTTATTATAATGTCAGACACTTCTGCCTAGAAGTTATCTTATTAATTTCAACATTGCTCAGTTTCAAGTTTGAGATGTTTAGGATTGCTGTATGTAGCATGATCCTATCTAAATGCACTGTCAGGTGAGATCCAACAGTATTGATGGGACTTACTCCCAAATGATTATAGCTGAAGTTCTGCTGTGACAGAGCCAGAGCCTTCAAAATATAGTTTTGCCGTCAGCTAAAGTATTTCACGTCCAGTGTAATGAACCTAGGTTTTCTTTTCTTGCAGTAGTGAAACAATTGGAATACTCTACATGGTAGTGGGCCAGGATATGTAAGAGATTGCGTCTCCCCAAGAGTTTCAGCCCGCCCAACTAGAGCGGACCGGAAGGGCTCCCTAATTGTGCCATCTGCTAGAGGGGCTCGCCTCTCTAGCACAAGGAGGAGGGCCTTCTCCGTGTCCGCTCCAGCCCTTTGGAACCTCCTGCCAGTAGAATTACGGCTGCAGACGGAATTGCTGCCCTTCAGGAAAGGGCGCAAATCCTGGCTGGCAGGGCAACTGTGGGGGGCTGACGGGGTGGTGGGTGGTGTAGCTCCTGCCCGTTGGCTTTTCTAAGATACATCGTCCCTTTTACTGATGGGTGGGTGACGGGGTTTTTGATGGGTTTTAAATGTTTTAAAGTTGTTTTTATGCTGTGAGCCGCTCGGAGTTGCCCTAGGGTGAGGGGGCGGCATACAAGTGTGAATAAATAATAAAATAATGAATAAATACTGTACATCAAAAGGCCCTGCAACCTTGTTTTGCTAACTTATAAATATGTAGAACAGAATGCAAAGGCTTCTTAACTTGGTGTGTGTGTGTGTGTGTGTGTTGTGCTGAAATAAGTGTAAGCTATGTAGTGCTGCACTAGCAATGACTACCAAGATTCAAGAAATTGCATTCCACATAGCTTGTAACACAAACTGGACAGATGACAGAATTTGGAATATCATTCTTCAGGATTTCTTAGTGACAGAAGTGCCCACTATGTTGAAAACAGATAGGCATTTGTGGAACTATAAATGGAATGCCAGTCTGACAGGCAACAGAATATAAGGAATTCATTCTACCGTACATAGAGTGCTGCTATGGCTAATTTAGAATGAAGCAGCTGAAATTTTATTGGAATAATAAATACAGTGGACCCTCGAATAATGACATTACTTGGTTCCCCAAGTAGCGTCACTATTTGAATAAAGTCATTATTCAAATAACGACGGTAAAAATACTGTTGTTATTCGAATAATGACGGTAAAAATACCATCATTATTCAAATAACGACGTTATTCGAATAATCACATTGGGAGCGTCATAGCGTCGTTAATCGAAAATAGCGCTATTCGAACACGTCGTTAATCGAGGGTCCACTGTATCTCGAAGATTAGATTTTTCTCCCTGTTTGCTTAAATCTTTCTTTTAATTTTTAAAGGATTTTTATAATTGGCCTGATGAATCTTTTGAGGAAATGGACAGCACGTTGGCAGTGCAACAGGTACACTGTATTTAAGTTCATTGTGTTCCAGTAAATTACACCTTTTATGTGTAAGAAAGAATCAGCTTTTGGTATTTGTGTGATATATCAACATTACCACATCAGGAAAGCACTGGTGTTCCATGCAATACTGTAACTTAGATGTATTCCTTATAATTATACATTGTTTTATTTATTCCTTATTTGGCTTCACAGTAAAAAACGTTTGGAGTTCAGAGCCAACATTTTCCTCATTTGTTACTGGTATTAAATAATGCACGCATAGTAGTAGTTATGTTTGGAATACTGGAAGCCAAACATAAAAAATGAATTGTAACATAGTAGTTAAGAACATGGGTTGGAAATATCAGTTGAAAGGTTTGCCACAGTCCTTGTTTAATTGAATGTATTTGTTATGATGATTTATTGTTCTTGTCAGAAATGATACTTACTATATGTTTTTACTTTAGTATATCCAGCAAAATATAAGGGCAGACTGTTCAAACATTGACAAAATTCTTGAACCTCCAGAAGGACAGGATGAAGGAGTTTGGAAGTATGAACACTTAAGGTAACTCTTGTGAGATTTGGAAAACCAAGATGTTGCTTTTGAATAATGTACTTATTGTGTTTTCAGTAATGATGTCATAGTCGATGGATTCTGGGAAATGGAGGGGGGGGTTGCTTAAGAAAATGGAAACTTTAAATGCTAAACCCCACTGTCAATCACTACAGCCCCACAACTTTCAGGAAGGAAATATATGTTGGGTGGAAGGAAAAGATGTTTCGTAAATTGCAATTTTTGCTTTAATTCAGCCCGCTTTTTAAGTTGTGTATAAGTCACTTATGTGGAGATTAAGTCATGCAAGAATGGGTTGTATAACTAAAAAAAGTTTTTATTACAGATGAGTTTATGGTTGCAAGAAAACTTGTCTGCCGTATAAAAATAAATTTTAGCTGTTTTGTGATGGGTGGCCTGGGCAAAGTTTTGTTATACTGTGTTTATGATAGTTTAAACTTCTCAAAGTAATAAGCAAAACCTGATGGCGGGATGTGTTTTTCAGCCATTTTAAAAGGTATTCTGATAAAATGCAAGCTTCCTATTTTAAAGTGTACTTTATAAGTTTCAGTTGGATTAGGAAAACGTGTGTCATTGATTACAGATATGTTTGGTTTGCCATATAAATTGAAAATCAGTTTGTTTAAAATTCAGGATTAATATTTGCACATTGTTTCATGCTCTCTTGCCTATATAATTGTAAGAACGGTACAAATTATAGGCCATTTGAAATCTTTCCTCGAGCTGATTTCACTGTTGAGCAGTCCCATGTGGGAGATGTGTCTGCCCGTGTTATGGCTCATAATCTTGAAAAAGGTTTACATATTTTAAGCATTCTAGATCTATTTTTTCACAATTATAATGCCCTATAGTTGTCAGTTTCTTTCTCATAGTAGTTAACTATTTGTTTCAAAAATTACAACTGCATCCTTTTACATTATTTAGTCGTGTATTCTATTAAATTGTACTCATGCCAACTAGATTGTGGTGTTTCAAGGGGGAGAAGGAATTTTATAATCTGACCTCTTGTGTTCTAAAATTTTAGGCAGTTCTGTCTTGAGCTCAATGGCCTTGCTGTTAAGCTTCAGGTAACTTTGATCCCCTTTCATATTTCTTTTTTCAGTTAAAAATGTATTGTGGGTATGCAATAAGACTCAGTATTTACAGTATTGTTTTTAGTTTGCCAAGGGTGGAGTGTAAATGGAGAGAGAGAGCGCTATTTGAAGAGGCCACATTTTAATTATTAACATGTTCTTATGTATTATACTATTTTTTTGGCAGACTGAATGCCATCCAGACACCTGCACACAGATGACAGCAACTGAGCAGTGGATTTTTCTGTGTGCGGCCCATAAAACTCCCAAAGAGGTAAGAAGGGCAACACAAGATGATGATTATCATGGCAGTTCCCTGCTGTTGTTTATTATTCTGGGAGTTTTGTTGTCATATCATATGTAGAAAAAGAAATAAGTATCCTGTTTCACTTCTTTTTTGCTCATGGTTCAGATGTTCAGTTTTGTGGTCAAGTCCATTGTACATTGGAAAGCGTGCATGAGCCTGATTTTACCTGTCTACAGTTAAAGCCATGCAGTTACAGCTGGGTAGTTGCTGGTGATATACTGTAGTTTTTCATCCAAATCTTGGCATCATTGTGGAAAGTGTCAAATTCCAGCCATATTTTTGCATGCATAGTTTAATTTAGCTTATTCTGTCCTTGCCACATAACTTTATCGCTTAACTATTGCTTTTATTTCTGTGCCTTGAATAATGTAAAACCAGTCATAAAGATAGTTGCAGATCTGGCTGGTTCATGTTCTAAAGCAGTGGTGGCCAAACTACAGCCCATGGCTCCAAATCATCTGTCCCGTGCCACAACTGGAAGCGGAAGTAAAACGTGCCCATGCATGTGCAAAAGCTGCCATAAATGCACCTGTGGCTTTTGTAAATGCATTTACGACAGCCACAGACATGTTTTATGGCGGGAGGAACCACGTGACCAGACTGCTCAACCACATGACCGGCCCGCAGTGTGAAATGTTTGGGAACCCCTATTCTAACGATTCAGCTAGTCATTAGTGAGTCATGGGTCACTTCCAATTTTGCTGGTTTGCTTATTTTATTTCATTTTAATCTGCCTTTCTTCCACTGCAAGGAGCCAGATTTACTTACAAATATTTAATATTCTATCTTAAAACACTTTAAAAGCTCTTTAGAAAAGAATAAAAAATACAGCATTCCCATTTAAAGTTCCTTTTGTAGAAGCCCACATAGTTGCCAAAAGCGTGCCTAAAGAGAAAATTTTTAACTTTCTGACAGAAAGACAACAGGAAAAGTCCTCTCTTGTGTCCTCACAAGATGGGCTATGAAGGCGATGGGATCAAGAGAAAGGAAAGCTCATAGAGGAAGATGTAGTCACTCAGCTAGCTTGAATCTAAGTATAACCAGTACTTTAAAGTTTTAAATAAAATTATATTATTACTGCAGTTTTTTGGGCCAGATTAAATTTTTGAACCCTTCAGAAGCATCTCCTGGAAGTAATCCGCTGCACTATGGCACTTGCTAATAAGATAAATCCTTCTTTAAGTCAACCTAACAAGCACACTGCCTCTTCTTAGTGGAAATATATGTATTGGCATTGGCATGTGCACTTGCACCCAAGATGCACTCGTGCCCTATGAGAAGAGAGCAACTTCAAAACAAACTATAGCTTTTCCAAGATAATGTCAGAAGTAGAATTGTAAAAATGTCTTGCAAGACTTGAACCCCTGTAAATGTGAAACTTTGGGGACCGGAGTACCTAGCTTTTCCATATTTGGTGCAATCAGGTGAATTTGGGATTCTGCATCTCTGGACTAAGAGTGTGAATAAGAGACAGTATAGTATCCGTTTGTTTGTTTTTTGCTAAAAATGATGGGTATGACACATCTATTTAATATTGCTTGTTCAACTTTCACTGCTTTGACTATCAGAGAAAATTTTGTTTATAAAGGGATTAGTTATGTGGAAATTAATGGGGATTGCTTCCAGATATATATGTTAGGTGTGGGAGATGAATGAGCTGATACATGTGCCTATTTCTAGTAATCATTTTTTACCCTAGAACCGTGATGGTGAACCTTAGCACCCCAAGTGTTCTTGGACTTCAATTACCAGAAGCCCAAGTCAGCATTCCTGCTGATCAGGGCTTCTGGAAATTGAAATTCAAGAACAGCTGGAGTGCCAAGGTTTGCCATCACTGCCCAAGAATATGAGAGTGATGTTATGTATCAATTACCCTAGTCATCCACGTCAATCAGGATGAAAAGGCATTGCAGTGTAAAGCACGCTGTTAATATTGTAATGATTTTTTTGTGGAACATTATGGAGGGATTATAAGGAAACCTAAATTCATTGAGATCGGGTCCCTCAGAAAATACTGGTTATAAAATGTAACCTTTTGGTTCTTTCCTATTAGTGTCCTGCTATTGACTACACTAGACATACATTGGATGGAGCGGCTTGTCTTTTGAATAGCAATAAATATTTCCCAAGCAGGTAAAGTACTGATGGAAGTACACTTTTCATTTTTCAATATTTATGCTTGGCTCTCAAGGACTGAATAGATTTGGTGACTGAATTCTCATCTGAAACCATTTCTGAAATAACATTTCTACAGCAATAGCAGAAATTATGTCCACATATAAAGTTTGCTTTTTATGTTTACAGGGTTAGCATAAAGGAATCCTCTGTAGCCAAACTAGGATCAGTCTGCCGTAGGATTTACAGAATATTTTCGCATGCATATTTTCATCACCGTCAAATATTTGATGAATATGAAGTAAGTACTAAAATATTAAGTCTAAAATCTTATCCCTACTTATTTGTGAGCAGGCCTCATCAAACTCAGTACAGTAATACTTCAGATAATGATCCATTTGGAGAACAGCAAAACCGCCTGACGTTTTTTTTTTTTTTTGAAAAGTCATGTACCGGATAACAACATTGTGTCGTTATCCGATGCATTGTGTTTGATCTCCTACCTGTTCATGCTGGTTGGAGATGAAAAAAAAAACACGCTATTTTTGGGTCCCTGTTTCCGGCTCTCCGGCTTCCCAGCAAGGTGTGGGAGAAGGCTATTCTGTGCTAGTTCTGGCTTCCTAGGATCTTCCTGTGCCGCGCAACAGCTGCTAATAGTGGCGGCTGCCATTTTGATTTCTTTTGGACTACAATTCCCAGAAGCCCAAGCAAATCAAAATGGCAGCCACAACTATTGTCAGCTGTTACGCGGCACAGGAAGGTCCTAGGAAGCCAGAAATAGCGTGGAATAGCTCCTCCCAGCCTCCCACACCTTGCCTGGGGAGCCAGAGAGCCGGAAACAGGGACCCAGAATGGCGATTTTTTTCATCTCCAACCAGCCTGAACAGGTAGGAGATCACGTCTTTTTTGTAGGGTTGGGCAGAGGCTCCCCCAACCCTTGCCGAGGCAGCCGGGCTTTTTTTTAAGCGTTAGCCAATGCATGCCCTGGACAACGACAAAAATCGGACGACACGACTTGTGGAACCAAATTTTGCTGTACAGTATAGTCATTCCTTCTGAGTAGGAACTCTAAGAAGTATGCTATGAATATTCTGTGAACTAGGACTCATATTGCAATTGCTTCAATACTTGTACTATTTTTGATATATTATTTGTACCTGGGCTCATCTTGCAAAGAGCTATTAGAGACCATATTTTGAAATGTGGGATGTAGAATGTGTTTTCAATGAGTGTTCAATGAAATTGTATGGTAATTCCCAAAGACAAATTCTAGCGAGAGCATATGGATTGTCTGTTGAGGGCTTTTTTTATATCACCAATGTGCGCCCAGTGTTGTCTGAGAAGAGATGGTGAGACTTAACACAATTTATTTTGCAAGTGTTTGGGATTGGGACAACTTTTATCTTCTCTTATTAAGGTATCTTGCCATGTAAACTTTTTAAAGGCTAATTATGTATTTCTGTATACATCACAGCCGTTTTTTTTTTTAAAAAATGTGTGTGCGGTCACTTAAGCGAACAGTTGACAGTTATTGTCTCTTTAGGCATTTCATCTACCTATACGTGATGTGTATAAAATTGTGTCCTTTGTTTTTATGTCAGTTACACCACTGGCTGTTTGTGCACATTAGCCATGTTCTGCCTTAGAAAAGCCTCCAAAACAGTTAATTTTGCAAGTAGTCCAGTGGACCACAGTGTAAATCCTACTCTACTAGGGTGCGCTTATTTAACAGAGATCTTGATGTACTTTAAATTAACCCCAAATAATTTGAATAATGTTTTGCTTTGCGTATCTTCCTCTACCTTCAGAACGAAACCTTCTTATGTCACCGGTTCACCAAATTTGTGATGAAGTATAACTTGATGTCTAAGGATAATCTGATTGTACCGATTTTAGACGAAGAGGTGCAGAATTCAGTTTCTGGTGAAAGCGAGGCATGATGAGTATCGTGGACTGAAACAAACACATAATTAACATTATGTACTGTATATATAATTTTAGAAACTTCAATCATGTATCCTTAGAGCTTTGTTTAGTATTCTTTTGTATGCTGTGTGCGTTGCCTCTTAATATGAGATGGTTTAAGTTATTCATGGACTGTACATTCAATGTGGCACTCATAGTTTTTTTTTAAAAAAAATAGAACTATCTGTTTATACTGCCTGTTAATAAAAGAATTTACAGTTCTGTAAAATTGCTGCTAAACAATCATTGAATCACAATCTTCAAGCTTTGTCTAATTTAAACCTGAAGCTTTTCATACTTGGGACTCTAGCCTTAGTTTAACTGTTTAATTGCAAGTCCATTTAATTCTTACGTTGCCCTACTTTATAGAAAAGCACTATTATTTTAGATCCCGAGTTTGGCTTTTGTGTTTGCGCATATAATGAACTAAACTACTGTAGTATCTATATATCCAAATATTAGTTATTATAGTATTAATACCAAGAGAATCCTTTTTATTTTGCTGCCAAAAGTGTATGCTAGAAATATTTGTTTCTCTCTGGACTTGCCTTTCTGTATCATTAGAGGCTTGTACCTTTCACAGCAAGTCATGTGTTCAGTCTCTTTAAGTCCATTTAAGATCTCCCTCCATGTTTCCCTATCTGCACTTCTTACTAGTGGATTAAAACAATACCTGTGTTTCCTCTTGCCTACAGTAAAGTACTCGGTGGTTTATACCTGTGCATATTTATGGTAACTGCTTACAGACTATACCTTGCATTAAACATTTGTTACACTACAGCAGAGTGTGCCAAAATATACTTTTTCACTTGTAGCGAAAAGGTTCCACGTACTTAGGACTTTAAAACCCTACCATGATGCATAGCTAGTTTCTTACCTGTCTTTCTTAAATCCAAATAATAATCATTTTTTTGCTTCAGTAACTGAATGCCACCTATTTTTCTCTGAACCTAAATTTGTTGTTTTAAATAGCATTTTCAGGTCTACATTAGAGTTAAGTTTCAAGAGAACTAATTAATGGAGTTTGAGCTATTTTTAATGCTGAAGTACAAATTATTTTTTTAAAAAAAGACTTATGGCAGGCTTTGTTACATTGGATGTACATGAGTGCAGATAACCATGAGCAAGGAGCACCATGGTTACATCAACCTTGATGAGATTTTACCTTTTTGCAGTTAGTATACAGTCTTTTCCTATCAGTTTTTAACAGGTGCCCCTTCATCTGTTCAGATAAGTATATTTTGGGTTTTATGTGGCCATATTAGCTTCACTTGATTTGCTTCATTTGAAGAATTGCTCATTAACTGGAAATGAAACTGCAACAGTTGTTTCTTTGTGTTCATAATCTTGCTTCAGAGCATGTAGTAGATAGACCTGCCTTAATTTAATAGAAGACGTTGCAAATTGGACATCTCCGAGCATTGCCAGCTTGATATAAAGTGAATCAGTGGGTTGTCCCTTGGAAGGAACTGGTGCTGGTGGCACCAGTTTGGAGGCCTGGGCTGGAATTTCTTCAGTGGGTTGACGCAGTTCTTTTTAGCTGCTCTTATTTTCTATTTTTATGTGGTTTTAATGGTTAACAGGGTCATCACATCAGATGGTTCTAAGCAACAGCAGTTAAATCATTGCACCCAGACATATGTTGAGTAATAACTTGATCTGATTTGATAATACAAAGCATAGTGCTGAGGAATTGCATTTCAGTGGTAAGCTGGATACAATTGGTTTTTAGGAGAACTGACTCAGTCTATGTATCCTCACCCAGTCAGATGAAAAATGTGAGATGCTTAAGGCCGCAAGAACATCTTATTGTGTCTCATTTTTCAAATACATGACTCTGAAATGGTTGATCTTAATAAATAATCTCAATTTCTGCTTCACTGTAAACTTTATAATAATTAGAGTTAAGTAAATAGCCTGACTGGGACACTTGCTTGTAATTTTTCCTTAATGCTGTTGACTCGAGTACCTCTGATAATGTGTCTGCACATGTGCCTGCCTGATATTATAGATCTTCGGAAAGCTTAAGGGAACTATTGACTTTGTATGGTAAATATATTGAAGGTTAACTTACATTCTGTGTTAACAGGGAAACTGAACTATGTTTTGCCTTTCGAATTACATTGTAAAAAAAAAATAGCGGTTGCAATTAAATTTTTCCCTTTTTCCATACCAGTCTATTATGCTAAATTGCATTCATTTTATCTTGCTTTTTAAAAAAGTAAGCTGTATTCTCAAGGGTCCCTGCCACAGTGTGCCGGTTGTTGCTCTCATCATGCATATACAGGTGAAACTCGGAAAATTAGAACATCGTGCAAATATCCATTCATTTCACTTAAAAGTGAAACAAATATATGAGATAGACTCACTACATGCAAAGCGAGAGATGTCATGCCTTAATTCGTTATAATTGGGATGATCATGGTGTACAGCGTACATGAGATGAGATTATGTGATGATTATGGGGTACATGAGATTGGGGGGTTGGTGTTTTCATAAGCTCTAAGCCATAAGGATCAATATTATAACAAAGTAAGGCTTGAACCATCTTGCTTTGCATGCAATGAGTCTATCTCATATATTTGTTTCACCTTTTAAGTTGCATTACTGAACTGAATGAACATTGGCACGATATTCTAATTTTCCGAGTTTCACCTGTACTAGCAAATGTGTACCATCAATACACAAATAGCAAAACAACAACAACAAAACCTGTACAGCATCATTCTGATTGTGGCTTCAACTCTGCAATTAAGATTGCTGCAGCATCAACAAAAAAAGAGATAATGTCATGCCTTGAATTTCCAAGCTTTGGTCAACTGAAGATCTGTTCTGAACCTGGGGGGAAAACATGTGCTGTAGGACCTGGTGTGTAATTTAGCTTTTAAAATAAGTGTATTATTAAGTTTACTCTCGGTAAAGGTCACCCTTGCTTGAAAGCCAGTTGTATCCAACTTTAGGATTCAGTGCTCATCTCTGTTTCATTCTGCTTTAAATGGTGAAAACAAAACCAATGAAAGTTGAGCAGTTTTTTAAATAAAAAAATAAGTTTCTCAGCAATACTCTAAATGTTCATAACTTTGCAGTTACTACTATTACAGCTATCACACAGATGAGCAGAAAGCATGAATAAGTAGCCTCAATCAAAGAGGGAGAGAATAAGAAGTGGTAAGGGTGATACATTGGGCACTCATCCTGAGGGTCATTTTTATATGTGTGAAGGAAGACTCCACTCTACTGCTTTCTTCCTGTCGCCGCCTAGATCAGAAAAGCAGGAAACCTGTGGTGGCCCTGAAAGAGTTTTTCACAAGAACAGCCTTGCTGGAACAGGCCACAGGTGCCCATCCAGTCCAGCATTCTGTCTCACAAAGTGGCTCACCATTTCCTTCAGGGTATTATTCCCAAGGAGATGCCTTCATCTGCTTAGGATTCCCTGGAGATGGCATAGAGAGATATCCTGCCTATCTCTCCAACCCGGAGATTGTCCTTAAGTATCCATAATTATAGCCATTGATACCCTTGTCCTCCATGAACTTTCTTAAAGCTGTCAAGACTGACAGCTGTCACCACTTCTTCTGGCAGGGAGTTCCATAGACCAGTGATCCTCTGGGTGAAAAAGTACTTTCTCTTTTTTGTTTGAGAACTAGCGCCCAAAGGTTTCATGGAGTGCCCCCTAGTTCTAGTGTTATGCGATAGGGAAAACAGTTTTTCCTTATCTACTTTATCCATACCATGCATGATTTTATAAATTTCAATCAGGTCACCTCTTAGACGCCGTCGTTCAAGAGTGAAGAGGCCCAACCGTTGCAGCCTCAGATGGTAAGGAAGGTGTTCCAGTCCCCTAATCATTTTGGTTGCCCTCCTCTGCACTTTTTCCAGCTCCATAATATCCTTCTGGAGGTATGGCGACCAGAACTACTGTACACAGTATTCCAGATAATCCTGCAATTTTCTTTTAGTGGTCTTTTTTCACTGCTGAAACTCCAAATGACAAACCAAGACGGAGTAGGTGCAGAAAACTAAAAGCCCTCTAGAAACAGATTGTTCTTTCTGAATTTGGGCAGGTGGGCATGGAGTCCTCCTTTACACCTCTCTGAATGGCCACTCACAGTGAATACCCAATGCACTCTTGAGTAATGCATAGGAGGACCCCACTATCCTGGGACATATTTTGTTGAGGAAGGCTATGACCACAATGCTGTCACTCTGAATGAAATGTGTTTTTCTGTAACAGGGATTGGAACTGCTGAAGAGTTAGATGCACAAAGTAGAACTCCAGCCAGTTTCTACCGTGTTCAACCTCTTGCCATGACCACGTATCTTAGTCATTATGTTCTAAGCAGTAGGCATCACACTCTGTGAGACTGATATCTGTGATCAAAATGACCCTCTGGAGTCATCCTACAAGAGGGAGACTTAATTTACTATAACCTGGAGACAGGTGTATCAACAATGTCACTAGTAGTCTTGTAAACAAACATCCAAGGGGTAGATGCCAGATCAAACAGTTAAGACTTTGAACTGAACACATATGTTGCCTTAAACAGAAAGAAGAAATTGGCTGTGAAGGCTGGATAGGCACACAAAGGTATGTTTCCAAAATACAGGTACCTTTTGGTAAGATAAAATGTCCATGGTGAAGGGTCCTACAAGATGGATTGTAGCACTTTCAATGTCTTGCACACGGTGTAGGTCTGTTCCTAGCCATCTGCATGAACTTTATGAAATTGTCTCCTCTGATGGTTAGGATCTGTCTGTGGTCAACCTTTCCCACAATGGATTGGGAAAAAAAGTAGGAGAGATATTCTCCCACCTACCAGGAAGGAGTTGGTTGAGTATCAGTAGTTTTGTTTCAATGTCTTAAAAGAGGAATGGTTGGGTCAAGACTGAGGATGTGGCTAATAATAGTTATAGCGAATTCTAGATCAGGACCAGGCAGGACAGAAGATTTAAAAAAATCTTTTGGTCTAGAAAAATCATCCAAAGTACAAAAAGGAAAGGGAGGGATTTTGGGGTTGCTGCTACCTCTTGTCCTTCCTATGGGCCATAGGCAAAACCTTCTTTGTGGCCTTGATCTACACAAAGACAACATTAAAGGCATCCCCAAAGAAATGTTCTCATACAGTAATACCTCATTCAAAGTCTGCTTCATACAACATCGGATTCATACAACATCGCCTAATTCCTTGAAAAAAAGTTGCCTCATACCAAGTCGTGTGACGTTGTATGAGGCATTGGGGTTTTCCCAGGTTGCATTGTGCCTGGGCAGTATAAAAGGCAGGACACATGCATGCATTGCTCTTGTGGGTTTTTGCATGAGGCAAAGAGTGTTTAGGAGTGGTTTTGAGCATGATTATGAATTTTTTTGATTTTTTTCGTCAGAATTTTTAGAAGCATTCCTGGGATTTTGGCAGCTTTTTTCAGGTTCTTGGACAATCAGGGTTGTTTGACAAGTTTTTGTAATTTTTTAGCCTTTAGACATTCTTAAAGTTCTGCCATTTTCCTGTCTGTTTCCTTGACTTTGCCCTGAAGTCTGTGCTGTTACAGTACAATGTATCTCTATGGAAATGACGTTGTATGAGGCATCGCAGCAAGGATTTGGATGTTGTATGAGGCATCGCGGCTAGGATTTTGCATGCCTCATACAAAGTCCAAATCCGTATAAAGTCCAAACTTGTGGAACCAAGTTTGGACGTTATATGAGGTATCACTGTATAAGGAAATGCGGACAAATTCAATCTCAAGGAAGTGCCAGCATCCCAATGCTTCAGTTACCAGGACTCTTTGAGATAATTCTGGCTTCAAATGCAAGAGTCTTGTTTGGCATCTGCTGTGTTAGCAAAGGATACGTACAGCTTAAATAAAGACCTCCGTAAAATATGAGCGTCTAAGTCTAGATTATCTAAAAACCCTCCACAGAAAGCACAGAGGCTCTGGCGATAAGGAAAACATTGACTAATGATGCGGTTACATTACTACTCAGGAGTGATCTAGCTTGGGTTGCTTTGGAACGATGGGGCTTGATTAGATTGTTCCAAAGCCAAGATTGTGAAGTGGCTTTAGTGAGACACTTTCCAATACTGGCAAATCAATCCCTTCTCTTGCTTGCCAGAGTGCAGGGAAAATGTTCGAGTGTACTGATGTGATATTCTAGCGCTCACACACCCACACACACCCACACCCCTTTTCTTTGCCTTGCCTGTCAACTATCTGAAGAGTTGGGAGAAGTCATTCAAAGGAAACAGGAGCCTCCTACCTTACACTCAACATGGACAGCTTGGTACCGGTTAGGAAGGGTTGGGAATGCACTAACAAAACATTGTGTAGTTGATTTGTTTCCATCCCAGCTACAGAGCAGGCTAAACTCTCATGTGGCTGACTTTGTAAGGCAAAAGCCTTGCACACCTTTCTGAGAGCCAGGTCAAAATGTTTCTTGTTTGGCTCTTTCCGAGCGCAGAGGCATCGGGACCACAAAAGTGGAGGGGACTGGGGCGAATGGAGGAACGAAGCCGGAGGGGAGGGGGAAATGCAAACTAGTTGCTGAGTTGGTGGTGGAGAGAAAAAAACATGTCTGTTCACCTGCTGTGAGGGTGACTGGAGAAGCTCCCTCTGGGAGTCTTTGAGGCAGAGCCGTAAGGAACAGTTTGAGGCAGTGATATCTTCTGGGCTCCAATCGTTTGGAAGGCTATTGTCTGAAACGTGTGTGTGTGTTCTCCGTTCCAGTGACCCCCGATTTGGTTAAATTTTGCTCAAGAAGAGGAACAGAGGTGTCGATTGCTTTGTTATCATCCTCCACTCGCTTAGAATTTTTCTCTCCTCCTTCCTCCACTGATCAAGCCTGCCCCTTTCCTTAGCAGGCACATGTGAGACTTGAGGGCTGCAAGAATCTTGTCACCACCATCTGAAGAAATCACCATACCTGTCAAGTATCCCGTATTGGCCGGGATTTCCCGTATTTCAGCACTCGTTCCTCCCCTTTCCTGCCGCCATCCTGTATTTCGAATGGCGGGGAAAGGGGTTACTGCGCATGCGCACGCCCATCAGAGGCAGTTCTGTGCATGCGCAAAGGAGTTGTTGCTGCGCATGCGCGCCTGGGCCAGAGCAGGTCCTGTATTTTCCAAAGCTGCGCTTGGCGGGTATGGAATTCGCACTGCCAGAAAGCTGCTCCATTTCAGTATAAGACAATTTCCTATATTCACCAGGCCTCTCCAGGTTTAGCAGTGAATGAAGCCAGGAAGGTGGCTTCATGTTGGCAGCCCAGGGTTTGATTGGGACATGAGAGAAGAAGAGAATGAAGGCATCAGGTTAAATCTCCCACTAGTCTTGCTTATGATAAAGAAAATCACCTAACCGTCTTGAGCCCACAGTCCTCTGATCTGTTTTCAGTAACTTATTTTACCTATTTTGTCATTTTGAGTTCTTGCTCAACGGGAAGAAGTAGAAGCAGTGATAGATTTTACTTTCTTAGGATCTAAGATCACTGCAGATGGAGATTGCAGCCATGAAATAAAAAGGCGACTGATGCTGGGGAGACAAACTATGAGAAACCTGGGGAACATAGTTAAAAATAGAGGCATCACATTGCAAACAAAAATTCACATGGTCAAAGCAATGGTATTCCCAGTGGTAATGTATGGCTGTGAGAGCTGGACAATTAGGAAAGCTGAGCACAGAAGAATAGACGCCTTTGAAATGTGGTGTTGGAGGAGAGTTTTGAGAGTCCCCTGGACAGCGAGGAGAACAAATAGGTCGATCTTAGAAGAAATTAACCCTGGCTGCTCCTTAGAAAGTCAAATAGTAAAGATGAAGCTAAAGTACTTTGGACATCAAATGAGAAGAGAGGATTCACTTGAGAAGGCCTTGATGCTGGGAAAGGTGGAGGACAAAAGAAGAAGGGGGAGGCCAAAGATGAGATGGCTAGATGGCATTGTAGACACAATGGGCACAGAGCTGGGCAGCCTGAGGAGGATGGTGGAGGACGGGTGCGTGGTGGGCAATGGTCTATAGGGTCACAAAGGGTCAGAATTGACTGTGCGACTGAACAAAAGAGTCTAAATCTGAAAACAGAACACAAGTTCTTTATGTGCAGTTTTAATTTTCTTTTAAACCTTGTGTAACATTTGTAATAACATATTAGGGAACTGCTAATATTTTCACACTTTGTTAAAAAAAAAGTGTTACGTCTTACAATAGGCAGCAGAAGCCCAACATACCACCTGCAGTTGTGTCTAGTAGCCTGGGTTCTGAGATCATCATCCGCAGCACGTGGGAATGCTGCATCCCACTTAAGTAGACTTGCAACTCAAATGCTAACTCTTCTGCTAGATACAACGGAAAGGGAAACCTGGCTACGAGCACAACAACTACAACGTTTTGGGAGAGAGGGAAGTGCCATATACACAATATTTGGCTAATGAAAAAGAGGTAAAAAGAGGCATCTAAAAAGGTAAATTCTATTTTTACACTTAATTTGAAATATGTACAGGATCCTCTAATCCAGTTTCTGGTCACAAATCCAGTTTCTGGTCACATGCAAGTGACCTGAGTGACTCCGTCTTCCTGTTCGAACTGTCCGTCGTCGAGCTCCCTTATCATGCCATCAGTACTGCTGAATCCAGAAAAGCCTCCATACGGGCCGGATCCCTCCTTGGCCCAACTCTGCGTAGAAGATGACAAGTGAAACCCGTCTGCCGCCTGCGGATTTTCTGTAAAATGGGAAGTAGCTGTATCTAAGCCAACACTCCTGCTTGAAACTTTGCCCTTTTCTTCTCTCAGTTGTCTGGTAGTTTTCTTCTGAAATGAAAAGGGGTGGTGTGGTGGTGGATTCGAATTAGGAAGCATGCACACAAGAGTATGGAATGAGAATTGGACATGAGCCTTCAATTTCAGAAAGCAGCAGCAAGAATAGACGGATATTTTCAGAACTTACCGCTTATTCCCACACACTGGCTTCCTCTACAGCGATAGAGACTCTGACATCTATTGTGTGCAGCTGACGCTAGGTCATATTCTGGCACGGACTTTCTCTTCCCCTTCTTCCTAATTATGTGCTTCTAACATAGAAAGAGAGCCAAGTTCCCAGGAGACGGAAAAACCTTTAAATGATGGAGAGTTAAAGGGGGACTCTCTGCCAAGGAAGGTCTTAGCCCAGCACTCTTACGTTGTAGTAGAGACAAACAACTGGTTGAACAAAGCATTCGATCCAGCACTCCAGAGCCAAGGGGAAAGGTTTCCCTTGCTCGAAAGCCAGTCGTATCCAACTCTAGGGTTCAGTGCTCATCTCTTTTAAAGTTGAAGAGCCAGCGCTGTCTGCTTCCGCACATGTTTCCGTGGTCATGTGGCAGGCATGACTAGACACCGGAGCGCACGGAACGCTGTTTACCTTTCCCATCGAAGTGGTCCCTATTGATCTACTTGCAATGTCTTGCTTTCGAACTGCTAGGTTGGCAGGAGCTGGGGCAAAGATGGGAGGCTCATTCCGTCCTGCTGTACCTGCTCATAGTTGTAGGCAACCAGTTGCTTTTTTGTCATTTTAGATCAGTGCTGGTCAGTAGCGACAGATGATGGGACTTATGGGGGCTTGGCAAAAAAACTGGGCTCAGAAAACTTTTCTCCTTTTGGTGTTAAGCAATTTTTAATCTGAGGGAATATGTATTTAGGATCCTTCCATTCTTCAAAGTCATTTTCAGTCAAGATGATAAATTGACATTACAGTATCTTAGGTACGCATGAAGCCTTACACTGCTCTTTGGAGATTACAAAAATGATTTGTCCTGGCATACAATCTTTTGCAGGAGCGTTAGGTGTAAGTGTAATTTGTTTTAAATGGATAATCAGATAATCAGATTTCTATACCTGTAGATTACTTAAGACAAATTAGTCCTCCACTCTTGTTAAACACATACCATTTATCATAGAAAATGGGGACAATATCTGCGCTTTATTATAAAACAGCTGCATGTTTAATAATACATGCTGCTGTATTACTGGGATAACTTTAGAATAATTAGTTAATTAGGATAATTAATTAACACCCTATTTTTAATTAATTAATAACCTATTTTTCTTCTGAAAAGAAGAAAAATGGGAATTCAGGGCAGCTATAATGTGAAGAGGGAATGCGGTGGCTAAGATGCTGAGCTTGACAACTGAAAGGTCAGACAGGTCAGCAGTTCGAGACCCAAGTGCCGCAGGATGGAGTGAGCTCCCACCAATCTAGCAGTTCAAAAGCAAGAAATTGCAAGTAGATAAATAGGGACCACTTTGGTAAACAGCGTTCCGTGCACTCTGGTGTCTCGTCATGTCCACGGAAACATCTGCAGACGCAGATAGCGCTGGCTCTTTGGCTATAAACAGAGATCAGCACCAAACCCTAGAGTCGGATACGACTGGCTTTTGAGCAGTCCATGGTCATGTGGCAGGCATGCCTAGACACTGGAGCGCACGGAACGCTGTTGCCTTCCCACTGAAGTGATCCCTATTTATCTACTTGCAATTTCTTGCTTTCGAACTGCTAGGTTGGCAGGAGATGGAGCAAAGACAGGAGCTCACTTCCGACCTGCAGTACTCGGGAATCAAACTGCTGACCTTCCGCCTCCCAGTCAGTGTCTTAGCCACTTGAGCCACTGCAGTCCTACAGAGTACTTCAGCTTAAATGACAAAGGCCTGCCCAAATTAAAAGGCATTTTGCCTGTTGGCAGAAGAATACCTTGAGTGTGGAAGGAAGCACAATTTTCCTTGGTATAACATTTCAGATCCTAGATTTGCAATGATGGTGAACTTTGGCACTCCAGGTATTCTTGGACTTCAATTCCCAGAAGCCCAAGTCAGCATTCCTGCTGATCAGGGCTTCTGGGAATTGAAGTTCAAGGACACCTGGAGTGCCAAGGTTCGCCGTCACTGGCCTAGAACTAGACACCCAAAGCATCCTAAGTTGTGCAATGTTTCTATTGTGACTATTCAGTGAAGGTAGCTGGACAGCTCAGTGATTTAGGTGGCTGTGGAACCAGAGGCTAGAGGTTCAATTCCTCACTGTGCCTCCTAAGAGAAGAACCAGTTTGTGTAGTCAGAAGCAAGCTACACAGTCCCAGGGCACCACTAAAAGAGCAAACCACTTCTCTGCCTAGAAAACCCTGGAAAGGGTCACCAATGTGTAAGAAAGGACCTGATGGCGCACAATTATATTATTATTAATCAGTGAAGACAGACCGGATGACAGCCTCTCCGACTATGTGAAATGGCACTTACAGGAAGATCCCAATTTTTAAAAATTTGCAACAGCTGAAAGACAGCTGGACCCAGTGAAGAGAAAAGGATAGGTCAACACGGTTGCAAGGCTTGTTATGCGGATTGAATGCTTCTGGAAGTTTTTCAGCCTTAAAGGGCCAGATCAGGACGCTTTGCAATAAATACACACACATATATTTGTTAGAATTTGCTAATGGAGGTGGGCTTTGAAAGTTTCGGAACTGTGGCCGATAAGAGATGTCCCCCAAAGGAAGATGTTTATAACCTGACCCGCGATAACATTTGTGCATGGTGTGTTACTGCCAGTCATGGATGCAGCAGTTGTGACCATCACCACACCCTCCCCAGAAAACAGCTGTGTTAATGGTCAATGTGGTTTTCGCACTGATCATAAACACCAACAAATTACCCAGTTGGCAAAAAGATCGTCCGAGGTCAGCAACTGCACAAGCTATTCTGAGTATTTTTAATGTCTGGATCGTACAGCTCATCCAAGCCCTTGCATAACTTCATACAATATGCTTCTTATTGTGGAATGGCTCACTAGGGGGGGAAGGGAGCGTGATAGCGATAATGAAGCTCTTTCTTTCACAGACAGCACCAGGCATCATTTGTATCGCCCCGGATTCCAGGGGCATGCCCATATTCTTCAAGCAATTATTTTCTAGGACATCCAACTCAAATCTTAGGAAAGGGTGGAAGAACAAAATCATAAAGCGCTGCACAACATTTTTTTTAGTGTAGCTGTTAAGTAGCAAGTGCACAGGAGGGAAAAAAACGGGAATAAAAACCATCTAGGCAGGCAAACTTACCAGTGGTAATTCCATTGACATGGATCACTCTAGACATAGCTTGTCTATCACTTGTTCAAGACAGCTGGCTGAATTCCTCTCGTTTCCCCCAATCACACTGCAGCTCACCATTATATTATGTACCATCAAGTTGGAATTAATTTATAGTGAGCCCAACAGGACTTTCAGCTATAAGATATCTAAGGAGTTTTTACCAGTTCCCGGGAGTTTCCCTGGCTAAAAAGGAATTCAAACCCAAGTCTTAGTCTGTCACTCTATCACATTAGGTATCACAACTCATTGTAACAGTTCCTTAACTTTCAATAACCTTTTTTGAACGGGGAACAGGGAGCTACGGTGGAGTGAGCAGCTAAGAAAACCCCACTGCTTGTCAAATTCTGAACCCGTCCTTCTGGGTTTTGCTTAGTTCTCTTTTCCTAAAGCCTAAACGTGCAAATATGCAATGGAAAAATGCAAATTAATCCGCTGTGAAGCTGCAACTGGGAAGTGAGGTTTCCCTAGGTTAATTTATTTCAGTTAGCCATGCAGGAGCCAATAGCGGATGGAGAAGAAATCATCCTTGTTTGCAGTTTATTGACCATTTGTATCTCCTCCTCCCCATATCTTGTGCCTGGGTTGCCTCTTCCCTTTCTTCTTCCCTTTTTCTTTAAAGGCTTGCTGTCTTAATGCTAAGACAGCTGGATGACGAGAGAAAGGGAAGGAATCATAAGCAACAGGATGAATTTTTCTGTGCAGCTTTATTTGCACTTTGTCAAAGTATTTCTGCTTTGGCCATCCAGATTTGTAAGACGGTTAGGGCACCTTAAAACTTCTTATTCTCTTTGTACTAATTCCTCATTCTTTTTTCCCTTAGTGCTACACTAGCACTAGATTTGCGGAAGGAAGGTGAAATTAGATCCAGCCACCAGTTGTGGGAAGAAGAGGAGTCAAATGGCAGCCAATTAATTATTATTAAGTATCATAATCAACATTACTATTAGTTTATTTGTACCCTGCCCTCCTGGTGCAAGCACCACTCAGGGCGGCTAACAGCAAAAGGAAAAATACATTACAAAAAACAATTAAAACATTTGCAGCTAAAAACATTGCCTAAAACCCCCAACTAAAATCAGAGTTAAAACACATAAAACTAAAAATTTATCATTAAAACAACCCTCACCCTCCTTCCACCCACATGAAAACAGGATTACCAGGACAGGAAGGATTCCCCACACGCAGGCTAAACAAGCCAGCGGGATTGGGTAGTGGAGCCCATCGTGTCCCACACCCACTGGCATAGCCAAGTCTTAAGCATTTTTCTAAAAGGGAGTAATTAGGACTGGAGATGCAGTTCTGGTGGTAAGACAGGGCTGGGGCAGACACGGAGAAAGCTCTCCTCCTGGTCCCAGTAGGATGTACTTCTTTTGCTGATGGGACCACTACAGAGCCCTTCCTGTCTGCCCTCGTAGGACGGGCTGAATACCTTGGGGTGACATGATCTCTTAAGTACCCTGGTCCAATGCCATGAAGCACCAGGCACATTACTGTCCTGTTTCTCTCACTGCTGCTGTAGCTGACTTGGAATTGGCCTCCACAGAAATTCAAGCAACCACAACAATTGGACTGATGTAAATATTGTTTTGATTGCAAAAAAGTAGAAGCTCCAGAGGCAGAGTAAAAACTGTATATTTGCGTGGACCTGTATATCATATAAAGGTAAAAGTTTCCCTTGCTCGAAAGCCAGTCGTATCCGACTCTAGGGTTCAGTGCTCATCTGTTTCAAAGCCGAAGAGCCAGCGCAGTCTGCTTCTGCAGACGTTTCCGTGGTCATGTGGCAGGCATGACTAGACACCGGAGCGCACGGAACGCTGTTACCTTCCCACCAAAGTGGTCCCTATTTATCTACTTGCAATTTCTTGCTTTCGAACTGCTAGGTTGGCAGGAGCTGGGACAAAGATGGGAGCTCATTCCGTCCTGCAGTACTCGGGAATCGAACTGCTGACCTTCCGCCTCCCAGTCAGCGTCTTAGCCACTTGAGCCACTGCAGTACCTTGTATATCATATAGTCAATGGAAAATAATGTAAATCAGGCTGTCCCAAATACAAAGCATTTCCTGCATTGCACCCTAAGCTGGCCCTCTGTGGAAATAGATTAATGTTTGGGACAAATGATGCGGCAGGTGAATTAACAGTCATTTTAAAACATCTGTAACCGCCACCCACCCAGCATTTGTTCATATCTACTCCATTCACCATGCTTACCTCAGGTGTATGAGCAGTTGCATTCCAAACTACAGGCCTCTGAAGGAAAACTATTTGTTTAGTGGCCAGATTCCCCTCACTGAAAAAGTAAAGAAACTCTTTTTAGAAAGTTTAGACAAGACGCACAGAGAGATAAACAGCTTTATAAAAGTTTGGTCTTCTCCCGAAATAGTTACAGATAAACTTTCCTTTCTTCCGAGATGAACTGGCCAAAGTAAGGAAAAGTTGCTTCTCGACTGATCTTGCAGTTGTTATTTCTAAGATTAAATTTTTGGACACAATTGCTACAATAATAAACCAGTTTGCTTGCTTGCTTTCAAAAAGAATGATTGCTACAACCTTACATACTTTAGTCATTCCTCCAGAACAGTTTCCTCTCAAAGGCTGCACACACAGAACATAACCTACAAGCTCTTTTTAAATACTGTATTTTCTGGCGTATAAGACTACTTTTTAACCCCGAAAAATCTGTGCCAAAGTTGGGGGTCGTCTTATAGGACAGGTACTTAACTGCAGCTTGTTTCCCCTTGCTTCATATGTCCGGCGCATATGGTGGGGGGTGCCGCGGCCGAGTCCCTGCTCTGTGCGGAGAGTATGAAGCAAGGGGAAGCAAGCTGCACACATCTTCCTGTACCTCAAGGAGGAGAACGTGAGCGTGGATTGGCTCTCCACCAGAACCTGCCCATTCGACTCGGAGGGCTGCGCATCTTTGGGTTGAGTGTGGGTTAATTTTTATTTGGTGTGCATTGGAAGAGAGGTAGTCTTATACGGCAAGTATATTCCAAACTCTATATTTTAACTGGAAAAGTTGGGGGTCGTCTTATACGCCCGGTCGTCTTATACGCCGGAAAACATGGTATATGATCAGAAAAAGTGTGTGTCCATGCTCTGAAGCTTCCCTGCTTTTGAAAAGAGAAAGACCAATTTGCCAAAAGTTGTGTCTTAAACCGTTGATATTTCCAAGGAGGTAGCCTGTTAATTTCTAGCAGGGAAATAACGAATACTCTTGCGGCATCTTAAGAGTTTAGTAGACTTCATACATCTGAAGAAGTGGGCTGTGGTCCACAAAAACCTATGCCAAATAAAACAGGTTAGCTTTTAAGTAACAAGAGACTTTTTGTCGTTTCTAAACTTTTGGGGGAACTGGAAGAGCAATTTCTAGACTCCAGAAACAGAACAGAGGGAACTTACTGAAATTTCTCAGTACATGTATAGATGTACATGTATACATGGGGTCACAGCTACAATACTTTCTGTTAAAAATAACACTATAGTTGATCACTGTTCCAGAGCCTAGAAATCCTCATTACTTAGACGATGCAATAATTTCTCACAATGCCCTTAACATACATTAGGATACCACTTAGCTACATAGTCTACTACAGTGGAAACAGTGGGCTTAAATGCTTTTCATTCTGTCTCCAATTATATTAAGTACTTATTAGAAGATGCTCTTTATCTAAACCGGGGTGCCCAAACTTTTCAGGCTGCGGGTCGGTCATGTGGTTCAGGGGGCTGGTCACTATGGCCCAGGGGCCGGATTTGGCCCCCAATGCCAAATCAGCCGGCCCACAAAGCCCTCGTCACTCTTGGAAGCGGAAGTAAAATGCGCCCGTACGGATGATTTGGCCAGATCCGGACCCCTGGTCATAGTCTGGGCACCCGATCTAAACAATGGTCTATTGTTATTCTTTACATATAAGATTGGACATGCATTTCTTGAGTTTCTGTCACTGTTCGTATTGCACATGTGCACCAAAGTGATTTTCAGCCACCTTTAGTAAAGAAAGTAATGGCCATTATATTTAAAAACTCAAGGCTGTTCTTGACCTGGTACAAATGGGACCCTGTTTCCCAAAAAAAGACAAATGTCGCTTACCACTGGGTAGTTTGCTATATGGTAGCATGTAAGGGAGGAAAAAGAGGAAGTGTCAGTCGCATGGATTGTGTTGGTGAAAACAATGGGCCACAACCATTTTGTATATAGCATTTGCACATTTTCTGCTGCTGTGGATTCATTTTTCTATGCTTTTCTATCATATTTCCACCCTTAACCAAACATCCAAACATTAACCAAACTCGTACATCTTATCCAGCTTTCATACAAGCAGAACGTAACGTACGTCATAGCACTAAATTGTACAACCAAGAATTAGGCCAAAATCCTTTTGCAAAATATTGCATAAGGGAAATCATGTAAGGGCTTTTCATGTTTTGCAGGCTGTCACGTACCTGAACATTTCTAAGCATGCAGCAGACACCTAACATGGTCACATATACTGCTTATCTGATTATTAATTTACATCTTAGCCAGATTTTCCCCCGCCTCAAGCCAGTAGTTGTTCAGCTTCTCCTTCTCTTTACTGTGCTTCTCCTGCCTCTGTGTGTCAAGTTTCTGCAAACCTTGAGATTTCCCCCAAGCACCAGGATAGTTCCTTCTTGTTTCTCAGTGATCCCAGATTGATCCCATACACCCATGATTTGGTATTGGAAAGTACTGTATTATTAAATGTTCAAGCCCTTAATACCATTCATTTAAGCATAAAACCAAAGCTCCCAAACAATTCCTTCCTCTTTTACTCAGTTGTGACATTTTGCATGTAAGTGCTCTCTCTCCCTCTCGTTAATGACTTACATAATGATTTTATGCTAAAACCCATGTCCCAATTTACACGATTTCCTATGCGTTTGCTTTGAGTTACATAAAGATTCTTTTTCCTATGCGTTTGCTTCAATTTACATAAAAAATTCATTTTTCCTATGGGTTTGCTTCGAGTTACGTAAAAAAAAATCATTTTTCCTATGGGTTTGTTTCCAGTTACAAAAAAATTCGATTTAAGCAAAAGCCTACGGAATGGACTTTTTTTTTCATAAGTAGGGGTTTTACTGTAGTTATTTTTTCAAAGTTACTTTTCCTATATATATTTTAAAGAACTCGAAGCATTGTAGGCAGCTGGCTGTACTCTGAGTTATCTTTACAACAACCTTGTGAGCAGACTGATGGTTAAAGACTGATTGACCTTAGATCACTCAATAAATAAACTTCATGCCTAAACTGCAATTTGAAGGAATTTGGAACTTTCCAGTCTTAATTCAGCAGTCCAGACAGTACACTACCTTTACTTTCAAGCTTAACCATACAGCTGTTAGCTAAAGTTGGGTCTCCATTGAAGGAAATTAGCTTTAATTTAGTCAGTCTTAACTTACACCTCTGATTTCAAAGGACACATTACTAGACATATTACTGAAAATGAAGTTTCAGTCCCAGAAACTGTCCGAGAAACAAATTTCTTTCTGTATTTTCACGTTGCACCAAGTGCTGGATTTTCTGATCTAGTTCCAGAAAAACAATTAAGGCATACGGAGATAATAGCGTTACACTTTTTTTGGTAGGAAACACTGTTCTTGTTTGAGAGGGATAGATTGTTTCTTGTGCGATCTATCCAAACGAGACTCCGTTATCTGATTTCTAGCTTTGCCACAATTTCTTTTTCGTAGGTGTGCCTCTAAGAACTGCTTCATAAAATGCTGCAAGTGCAGCTTCTCCTGTCATGGAGAAGATAAAGCGCACATCTGTTGAACACCTGTATGTCTGGGAGGAGGTTTGCCAAGAACAGAAAAGGAAATCACTCTTGATAACACTGTTCATGGCCAGACTATTTTTACACTCTTGAGATTTGGGTGCTCCTTGGGGTCTTTTCCAGCTGTACTTTTATACTCCTATAACCCTTTTCCTGGAAAGTAAGGCTATAATGTACAGGCTTGCTTCAGGAGCCAAAGGCCAAGAATCAATCGCTGTCTCCTTTCTCAGGGTTTATAGCAGTGATGGTGAACCTTGGTGCTCCAGATGTTCTTGGACTTCAATTACCAGAAGCCCAAGTCAGCGCTCCTGGGAATTGAAGTTCAAGAACACCTGGTGTGCCATGGTTAGCCATCACTGATTTATAACCTCTTTTCATCTCTTTGTGGTCTCACTCTGCACAACATGAAGTCCACCTACTCTCCTTTTTTTGAGCTCTGCTTGCTGTGGGCAGCCACACAACAACTTCATACAACGGAAGCCCACCATGAGAAAACCACCCTGACGCTCATTTTTATCAGACCATAATCACCTGATAGCAGATGTGGAACAGCTATTGTATGTTTAGGAGAGGTTGACATTCTCTCATCTAATCATAGAAGTCTGGCCAGGTTATCCTGCTATGGTAATAGAGTAGACCATACTGCCAGTGACTCAACGCCTGACTCAGTGTCAGGCGGCAGTTAACTAACCTGACAACCCTGAGGACTAATGGCTTTGGCAAAGTCCACAGGGAAGGGTGATGGTCCCAAAGTGGATTAAATCCCACTTGAATCCATCTTGATGGAGGGCAGCAGCTTCATCAATACTGGTGGCCTGGGGCTGAGGAGGACTTTGCATGCCAAAAGGGCTCAGGACCAAAAAGTGACTCAGGGAGTTGGATCAGTGGTATGGGGGTCAATCTGCAATGCGGAAGACGGATGAAAGGCCATGGCATTATATTCTCAGGACAGTCTTCATGGCTGATCGCCATGATGACTGCCAATATTTGGAATCAGTTACGGCACAAGAAGAAGAATCATATATGCACCCTATTTTTCATTAAGAATATATATTGTGATATGCATATGCTGTATAACGTTCAGCTTAGCCCTAAGCATTGTTATACAACATTGGTGAAGTAGTTAGTCCTCGTGTTTGATTACTTAAAACAGCTTGGTAACTCTGATTAGACAAGACTGGGGAAGTTACAGAAAGAGAAGAGTGACAGAAGTGGGAGACCTCATATGTATCTTCCTAAAGGTTGTAGGGGGAGAGGCAAGGATATAGAGATTTCTCAGGGAACAAGTTACCTTCTTTGTCTGTACATTCTCCCACAGAGACACAGAATAATCAAACTGTTTAACTAGGGTGAAACTTTCATTTCAAAAAGAAGGAATGGTTTTATTTAGATCAGGGTGGCCAAACTATGGCCCGGGGCCCGGATCCGACCCTCAACACCAATTCATCCAACCCATGCCACCCTCGTTGCTCCCAGAAGCGGAAGTAAAATGCACCTGTACGGGCGTGTTTTACTTCCACTTCTGGGGCGATGAGGGTGGCGTGGGCCGGATGAATTGGTGTTAGGGGCTGGATCCAGTCCCTGGCCATAGTTTGGGCACCCCGAACCATGTGACCAGCCCACAGCCCGAAAAACTTGGACACCCCTGGTTTAGATGGTAAGCAACTCTAAAACGTGCAATGTGTGACCTTATTAAAATGCTGGACACGGTAATGTCCAGGGATTTAATTCACAATTGAATTGAAAGACAGTGGGGTTTCTACTGAATTTCAATGAGGGAGACAAAGTACATGAAAAGAAGCTGTCTTACAGGTCGTCTCATTTTTTCTTCTTACTCCATTACCAAAGAATATGTATATGTACATTTAGGTAAAATAACAAGACAAAATAGCACAATTAATTAGAGCAATTAATTATCTTGTTAACATAGGTTTTGACACTTTTGACAGGTTTTTATATTGCTGCTTGTAGACTATATTTAGCTTATTTGTTGAAGCTGGCAGCGTTAAAACTGTGGTGCTTGTCTGTTTTCCCCAGATGACAAGAACTTAGGAAGGGAAAAGCAAGCCCACCAAGTCTGCAATCGGTAGGAGGGAACTGTTTCTCCAATGCTATAAGCAATTAGAAAACCATCTTATTTACTATGGCTACATTAATCATATGGAATTAGATGTTTATCTGCTTATTCTTTCTTTATTCATATCAGGACATTAAATTGCACCATTTAAAATTATGGATGTATATGAAATATGGATAAAATGTAAACAAATAAAAATGTTAAAATTATCAAACTGTTTTTGACCAGAAGCAGGCTACTTCAATAATGTTATCTCAGCTGTTTATTATAACGTCTTTGGTTCACACAGTATGACATAAGCTTCATGCATATAAATGTTGCATGTACAGTATTGTATTTCTCCAAATTCAAATAAAATTTGTCCTATATCCAAGTAGCCTCTTTTTATTTGATCTTCCTACTTCTCTTTGAAGTTTATTAAGTGACTTCCAGATGGCCCAGCCAGTATTTTTTCCTGGTTGGAGATATTCTTCTGCATTCATCAATTTGCCAAATATGGTGTTTTTGCGCTCTACAAGTTTAGCCCAGCCACTTCTGGTTTAAGATTTAGAACTTGAGAGGTAAACAGAAAACTTTCCCTTGATTTTCACTGCTATCTAAGAAGCTCATGTCTTGCAAAGTGTATGGGTCTAGTACTGTATTACCTCGTTTTATTTCTTGTTGGCTAGCACCTCTCATTGTACTTCTGCAGGGGCAACACCAGCCAAATAATGTTTCCCCCCCAGTGGCGGTAGGTTTCAGGCAGCTAGTAATAACCTTGCATGATTCAGTAAGAGCTACATCCACTGTTTTTGGCACTTGCTGATTTATACTATACTAGCATATTTTGCCCGGCGGTGCCGGGCTGTTTTAAATTGTGTTGGATAGTGAAGGGTTTCATTTTTTTTCTTGTACAAATGGTGCTGGGCTGTTTTAAATGGAGTTGAAAGGTTTTGTGGCTTTGAGGCGCTGCGTCCACCTGCGGCGGACTTGCGCTCCCAGTGTGTGTTTTATTTTTATTTTTTGTGTGCCGGCTTCCTTAGTGCCAGGCTCTTTAAATTGGTTTTTGAAGGTTTTTGTTTTTTGTTTATGCAAATTTTATTTTATTTTTTTATTTTAAATTATTTTTTTTTAATTTAAAATTTAATTTTGGTTTATGCAAATTTTATTTTAATTTATTTGATTTAAATTATTATTTCTAATTTAAAATTTAATTTTGTTTTTTTAAATCTTTATTTTTACGCATTTTTTATTTTTTGTTTTGGTGTTTGGGTTTTTTGGAGTGAAAAGTGATTTCTGTTTGTTTGTTTTTGGTATTTTTTGAGATTAGTGTGAATATTTTTGAATTTTTGGCTAACTTATTTGATTTGTTTGGGAATTAATCTTTTATTTTTAAATATTTTTGAATGTTTTTTCTCTTGTGGCCTCTGGGTGGGGGTGGTGAGCTTTGCTTCTTCTCTACAATTCTTCTCTTCTGTCCTCTGGGTGCTTCCGGTAAGTGTTTCCTTTCTTTGCTCATTTGAGTTCCAGTCGTCATGAAGTCAAGACGTCACTTGGTAGGCTCTCTGTTGTTTTTTTTTGTTTTTTTGGGGGGTTGAGTTTTTTTTTGGGGGGGGGGTCTGTGTATTTTTTATTGTTTGTTTTTGGCTGTTTTTGTGTTTGCTTTTTCTATTTTTGATGTGTTTTTGAGTGTTTTTGGTTTGTGTTTTTGTGCTTACTTTTTTAGGTGGGGGCCTTTCGTTTCCATGGGCCATGCTGGGTGGCCCGTGGGAACGAAGCGCAGTAGCGGCGGGGGTGCCTTTCATTTTCACGGGCCATGTTGGGTTGCCCGTGGGAACGAAGTGCAGCGGCGGCGGGGGTGCCTTTTGTTTTCACAGGCCATGCTGGGTGGCCCGTGGGAAACGAAGCGCAGTGGCGTTTTTTTTAATTCTTTTACTTTTCGCGCACCAGCTGCCTAAGCGTTCTGCGCGCTCATGGCGCGCAGGATGCTGGGGCTTGTAGTTTTGGCTGCGTGTGTTTGGTTACTGGAGCGTTTTTTCCTGCGGCTTTTTTTTGATTGGCCGCGGCGCGTTTCCGAACGTTCCTTTTGCTGCGCCGTTCAGCCTGATTGGCTCTGGCGTGGCATGGCGCAAGGAACGTTGGGAATTGAAGTTCCTTTTTTTGTTTGCGAACGCTCCTGCCCCCGGGCCGAAAATTTCAACCCGACAGTTACCTGCGAATCCCGCTTGGGCGAGTGCACAAAGGCTCAGACGGGGCTAGTGGGGCCTGGTGCAACATCCTTTGTCACATTCCAACGGTTAACACACCATTTTATAGGTATAGATGAAACTAGAATAGCACAGTAGAGTAGCACAGGGACAGAACTGTTGTCCTTATTATTTGTGGCTGTACACCCTACTCTGGCCCAGCCAGTTTCCTAAATGTGCTATGGTAACTTTCTGTTTGGTGTTTAGACAATGTGTTTTGTAGGTCAGAGTGATACCCAAATACTTTGGGGTACAGCAATGTTCCAAAATCTTGCCATTCCAGCTAACTTGGAGTGTGTTCTCTGATTCTCTGCTTTTTAAGTGGAAAGCACAGACCTGTGTTTTTAAACCAATCCAGCTATTCTAGTTTGTAAAATGCTGTTGCAGTCCTCAGGTGTTGCTAACATCCTTTTTCTTTTCATATAGCTGCTCTGTCAAGTCACTGGCTTGGCTGTTCTGTGCTGTTTGGGTCCCTACTTGGGCCACCTAGATTGTTTTACCAAACTGTATCTCAACTTGGTGAGACTGCAGTGGTTCAAATAGTTAAGCTGTGGGCTGAAGACTTCCATCTCCTCGCCGCAACTGTGTCAAGGCCAGCCCCTCCCTGGACGCCCTCCTCCTAACCCTCGTTACCGGCTGGAGTTGAAGGGCATAAAACGTCGACAGAGTGGCCGGAACTGCTGCGCGCCAAAGACTTCCATCTCCTTCCCGCAGCTGTGCCAGCCCCTCCCCGAATGCCCTCCTTCAAGCCCTCATTACCAGCTGGGGTCGGAGGACTTGAAAAGCCACTGAAGCCGCAAGGACATTGAGCCCCGGGCTCCGTCGTGAACATTGAGTCCTGGGCTCCGTCATGGACGTTGAGCGGCAGAGGACACTGTGTTATTGATTTGTTATTTGCTATTTTAGTGTTTAAATGGCATTCTATTGTGTAAATTGTATTTTATGTATTTCATGGTATTTTACTGTATTGATGTATGGATATGTTGTAAGCCGCCCAGAGTCGCATTTTGCGAGTGGGGCAGCATATAAGTTGAATAATAATAATAATAATAATAATAATAATAATAATAATAATAATAATAATAATAATAATAATAATAATAATAATAATAATCTGAACTCACTGACTGGAAGGTCAGAGTTCGATTCCCAGGTACTGCTTGATGGAGTGAGCTTCCATCTCTGTCATAGCTCCGCCAACCTAGCAGCTCGAAAGCAAGAAATTGCAAGTAGGTAAATAGGGACCACTTAGGTGGGAAGGTAAACAGCATTCTGTCCACTCTGGTGTTGAGGCATGCTACCACATGTCCACGGAAACGTCTGCAAACGCAGACAGCACTGGCTCTTTGGCTATACACAGTGATGAGCACTGAACCCTAGAGTCGGATACGACTGGCTTTCGAGCAAGGGTGACCTTCTCAACTTGGCACCTAGGCCACTGTGTCTTTTAACTGCAAGGAATATTGCAGCTTCAAACAGCCAGGTTCAGAGTGAAAAATGATTCACTAAAACAATTCTGACATGTCAAGTAAGAAAGCTACATAGCACATTTCAGCTAATTTGACAATGTGACAGACAAGATACCTTTTTTTCAGCCAAGAGATAGAAAAGAAGGTACCACTGATATGGAATGAAAAGGAGAGATGTCATAAATAAGAATTAAACACACAGTATCACAACCATTTTATCAGCCTGGTAGAACATCCTAATAAGTAAGTAGTATTCACTTTTATATCCCTGTATTTCTGATTTTTAGAAACCCCAAAATGTATTTGGAAGCTGATGTAGTACTGTATCTTAGACAAGGTTAATCAAAAGTATATTACTTTCAGCTCAGAGGAGTTTATGCTGTAAAAGTGTACAAAAGATTGTACCTTTGTCTAGAACAGAAATAAGAAACGTGACCCAGGTCAGCATGTATAAATGCATTTTTCAAGGTTTGCCCAAAACCATCCTGCTGAACTCTGATTGCAAATCAGTAAGTCATCAAAGTAAGAAAAACATTGGAGAGCACTGCAGTTCCAGCAGAGGGAGTTATACAGGCCACAATGGGTTCCAAAAGGCATAAATCTGTCCTCTGGGCTGGTCAAAATTGTCCATCCTCTCATTTGGAAACAGCTCTGTCTTGATGGTAGTATGCTATGTGACTTATTTTTACTGCCAAATTTATTGGGATGGAGTCAGATGGCCCTTGAGGGAAAAAAGAAAAGCATTCTACTCTCCTTTTCAACCCTTCTCCAATCCTGTCTTACAATGTTCTGAAGGACCCACTGTCCAACTCCCTCAAGAGTTGATTTGCTGGGTACAAAAATGTGGTGTTGGAGGAGAGTTTTGAGAGTCCCCTGGATAGCAAGGAGAACAAATAGGTCAATCTTAGAAGAGGTTAGCCCTGACTGCTCCCTGGAAGGACAAATAGTAAAGATGAAGCTGAAGTACTTTGGACATCAAATGAGAAGAGAGGATTCACTTGAGAAAGCCTTGATGCTGGGGAAAGGTGGAGGGCAAAAGAAGAAGGGGGTGGCCAAAGATGAGATGGCTAGTGTAGACTCAGTAGGCACAGGGCTGGGCGGGCTGAGGAGGATGGTGGAGGACAGGGGTGCCTGGAGGGCGGTGGTCCATGAGTCGGAATCGACTGTGCAACTGAACAACAAAGGTAATACAGGGGAATAGAGACACCTCGTGACTGCTTTTATGTCACCAGAACTCTACTTGCTCTTTTCTAGCTCGACTTAAACAAAAAAGACTGGCTTTGTACCTTAACAGTAGTTCTTCAAATTATCATCCTTGAATTTGCACTTATGGGTTATTGAGCCTGTGCAAGGATTTGGGCACAAGTTTCCAGAGCTTTTGGAGAAAAATATTAATATTAATATCACTAGGCTGCCCTCCTTATTGCGCATACTCCAGAGCAGACTAGTTAGATTACAGTTCTCCACTGTCTGCCACTAAATAAATCCTGTGATTGTGGGGAGGATGGGAAGATAGTGCAAATTCTCAGATGACCCCATGAAGAACTGTAGTCACACGTACTTTTGATAGAAATGTTACATTCTGTGAATAAAGTCACCTTGTCATTGGCGAATTGAAAAAAAGGCTGGTCAAAGTGCTGTGTTGTTAACTCACTGCTGTTTAAGATATGGCAACCAGAAATGTCCCTTTATAAGATAATAAGTTCAGTCATGATGTTGCCATGGGTTCAAAGGGTGCATGGGACAATTGCTTTAGGACTGGGTGGAAAGATTATTGAGTCAGTGGTGCTCTTCTCTCTGGATATGCATTCTGAAAACCCTCAAGAAACTTCTTCAGAATGGGATCTCTAGTCTGTGCCTGGGAAGATGTTGGCTGCCTCAAAATAATTGTGGAAAGGTAAACTTTAATTGATGCAATTGTCAACTTGGACTGCTTTAATTAAGGAAGGAAGAGAATAGTTTTGAGTGATATTGACTGTCTCCCTAGATTTTTGCCAAATCTGTAAATTTTCTCCACTTTTATGCATATGCCTTGAAGATGGATGGTTTACAACACTGGTCTATGATCAATTTTAGCATTTGGTTATCCTCCACATTGTCAGATTCAGTGTCTAGAAATCCAGATGCTGTAGTGATCCATCCTTCATTATGAGTAGGTTTTGAACTTTTGGTAGTTGAACTATTTCATGGGCCATCAATCATAAAATGAGGAACCAGGACTGGTAAGGTAACCACAAGGCAATGACTATGGCATTTGATCTTTCTTTGCTTATTTTCACAATTGTTTTGACTAGAAGACAGAGAGTGGATGGAACAAATATAAGAGTCCTTTGTTCCCTCATGAAAGTATGTCTTTTGGAGTGCTTCTCTGTTGTGTTCTCAATACTATGCCTTTAAACAATCACCAGCTGTATCAATGTAACCCGTTGTAATTAGGACGCGAGCTAATGACCACCTGGTGGCAATAGCGAGCGCCCAGCTCACACGGTTCCAATTCCCCAAAGAACTACAGCGCGGGAAGATTCCCGCCACTACCTCACCTGGACAAGAAGGGCGTGACCTGAAATGACGTCACGCCGACAGTAGCCAATGGGCTACCGTGGAGCCACATTCAAATGTATAGCCACTGTATATATTGAGCTGTTCGTCCGCCATTACCACATGTTCCCCCATACCACCATGCAATAAAGATGTGTTAAGCCAATCCTTCGGCTGTTCCTGTGTCTTGGTTCTCATACACTAAATTCTCCTCGTCTACTTTGGAGTAGAATATTTTGTATTTTCTGGTCTTTTTTTGTTGCAAAGACATGCACCACCACTGTCTACAAACGTTTTGAAAGGTTTCACTGTCAAGTTCCTTCTCATGGTCTTGAGTCATTTTGCAGCTTAGTTTGTCTTCTAACCAGATTTGACTCCCAAGATTTTGTGATTGCTTTTTATGTCATTGGGTAGATGTGGTGTTGCATACACCATTCCAAAAAATCCACTGCTAGGTATAGCAATCTGTGAGAATGTGTGCCTTCCTACTTGTTGACGTAGACCATTGCTGCCCCTAATTACCTGGACAGCCTTACCTGTGATGACAGTTTCAAGCATCTTGAATGCTGTGTATATCTTGAGGAATTCTAATTTGTTTATGTATTATGACAATAAACAGATTATGTTGACATTGTTTATCTGGACTTTCAGAAGGCTTTTGACAAGGTCCCACACCAAAGGCTCTTGAATAAACTTACCAGTCATGGAATAAAGGGACAGGTCTTGTCCTGGATCAGCAACTGGCTAAGGGACAGGAAACAGAGGGTAGCACTAAATGGACACTTCTCCAAGTGGAGGGAAGTAAAGAGTGGGGTCCCCCAAGGTTCAGAACTGGGACCCCTGCTTTTCAACCTCTTCATAAATGATCTAGAGGTAGGAGTAAAAAGCAAGGTAGCCAAATTTGCTGACGACACTAAATTATACAGGGTAGTGAAAACTGTGAGAGATTGTGAGGAGCTCCAGAGGGATCTCTTGACACTGGGGGAGTGGGCAAAACAGTGGCAAATGACCTTCAACATTAGTAAGTGCAGAGTGATGCATGTTGGGGCAAAGAACCCCAATTACATTTATAAACTGATGGGGTCTGAACTCTCTGCGACAAACCAGGAAAGGGACCTTGGTGTCCTGGTGGACAGCTCAATGAAGGTGTCAACCCAGTGTGCCTCAGCAGTGAAAAAAGCAAACTCAATGTTAGGGATCATTAGGAAGGGTATAGAAAATAAGTCAGCAAGTGTTATTTTGCCTCTTTATAAATCTATGGTGAGGCCCCATCTGGAATACGGTGTACAGTTCTGGTCGCCATACCTCCAGAAGGATATTATGGAGTTGGAGAAAGTACAGAGGAGGGCAACCAGAATGATTAGGGGACTGGAACACCTTCCTTACCATCTGAGGCTGCAACGGTTGGGCCTTTTCACTCTTGAACGACGGCGTCTAAGAGGTGACCTGATTGAAGTTTATAAAATCATGCACGGTGTGGACAAAGTGGATAAGGAAAAACTGTTTTCCCTATCGCACAACACTAGAACTAGGGGACACTCCATGAAACTTTTGGGTACTAGTTCTCAAACAAATAAGAGAAAGTACTTTTTCACCCAGAGGATTACTGGTCTATGGAACTCCCTGCCAGAAGAAGTGGTGACAGCTGTCAGTCTTGACAGCTTTAAGAAAGGATTAGACAAGTTCATGGAGGACAAGGCTATCAATGGCTATAATTATGGCTACCTAAGGACAACCTCCGGGTTGGAGAGATAGGCAGGATCTCTCTCAATGCCATTTCCAGGGAATCCTAAGCAGGTGAAGGCATCTCCTTGGGAATACCCTGAAGGAAATGGTGAGCCACTGTGTGAGACATAATGCTGGACTGGATGGGCTGTGGCCTGTTCCAGCAAGGCTGTTCTTATGTTCTTATGTTCTCTCTTTTTAGGACTATAGTAACCCTATTGACCAAAACAAAAGGCAAAACAAAAAAGCAGGCTAGATGATATAGGATGCTTAGCACAACAGAGTGGAGGAAGGGGAGGGACAGGAAAGGGGGAGGGGAAATGCAATGTTGCAAGGAACAATACTGCATAGGGACATGGAATGTGAGATCAATGAACCAAGGTAAACTGGAAGTGGTAAAAAAATGAGATGGAAAGAATAAGCATTGACATCCTGGGCATCAGTGAGCTAAAATGGACAGGGATGGGTGAATTCAGCTCTGGAAACCATCATGTCTACTACTGTGGGCAAGAAAACCTTAGAAGAAATGGAGTAGCCATCATGGTCAATAAAAGAGTGAGAAAAGCAGTAATGGGATACAACCTAAAAAATGACAGAATGATGTCAGTCAGAATTCAAGGCAAACCTTTCAATGTCACTGTGATCCAAATATACGCACCAACCACGGGCGGAGATGAAGCCACAGTGGACCAGTTCTATGAGGACCTACAAGACCTCATAGAACAGACACCAAGAAATGATGTCCAAATTATATTAGGAGACTGGAATGCCAAAGTAGGAAATCAAAAAGTGGAGGGAATAACTGGCAAATTTGGTCTTGGAACACAGAATGAAGCAGGGCAAAGATTGATAGAGTTCTGCCAAGAGAACGCACTGGTCATAGCAAACACGCTCTTCCAGCAACACAAGAGGCGACTTTACACATGGACATCACCAGATGGCCAACACCGAAACCAGATTGACTACATACTCTGCAGCCAAAGATGGAGAACCTCCATACAGTCAGCAAAAACAAGACCTGGAGCAGACTGTGGTTCAGATCACAACCTACTGATCACAAAATTCAGGCTTAGACTAAAGAAAATAGGGAAAACAAGGAGACCAGACAGCATCCCTAAAGAATACACAGTGGAGGTGATGAACAGATTTAATGGCTTAGACTCGGTAGACAGAGTGCCAGAAGAATTATGGACAGAGATGAGGGACATCATGCAGGAAGCAGAAAATAAAACCATACCAAAGGAGAGGAGGCATAAGAAAGCAAAGTGGTTATCTGATGAGGCGCTTGAAATAGCAGAGGAAAGAAGGAACACAAAAGTAAAAGGAGAAAGGAAAAATACAATCATTTGAACACAGAATTTCAAAAAAAAAAAGCAAGGAGAGATAAGGAAAACTACCTAAAAGAACAGTGCAGAGAAATGGAGGAAAACAACAAGAGGCAGAACCAGAGATCTTTTCAAAAAAATCGGGGAAATCAAGGGAAAATTTAGAGCAAAAATGACCATGATAAGGGACAAAGACGGAAAGGAGCTAGCTGATGCAGAAGAAATTAAGAAAAGATGGAAAGAGTACACAGAGGAACTCTACAAAAATGACCTCAACACCACTGATAATCACAATGATGAAGAATTTGAACTTGAGACAGACATCCTGGAGAGCGAAGTCATAAAGGCCCTAAAGAGCACTGCAAACAACAAAGCTAGTGGAGATGATGGCATCCCAGTTTCAAAGCGCTAAAAGATGATGGCGTCAAATTACTGCATTTAATATGCCATCAGATTTGGAAAACAAAACAGTGGCCACAGGATTGGAAAAGATCAGTATACGTTCCAATCCCAAAAAAGGGCAATGCCAAAGAATGTTCAAATTATCGAACAATTGCACTCATCCCACACGCCAGCAAGGTGATGCTCAAGATAACACAGGATAGACTTCAGCAGCATGTGGAGAGAGAATTACCAGAGGTGCAGGCTGGTTTCAGAAGAGGCAGGGGGACTAGAGACCACATTGCCAACATACGCTGGATCATGGAGAAAACAAAGGAATACCAGAAACAAGTTTACTTTTGTTTTATTGACTACACTAAGGCATTTGACTGTGTGGACCACAACAAGATGTGGCAAGTAATTAAAGAGATGGGAATACCAGAGCACCTCATATGCCTCCTGAGAAATCTGTACATGAAACAAGAAGCAACGGTTAGGACAGAACACGGAATGACAGAGTGGTTTGGAATAGGAAAAGGAGTAAGACAAGGCTGCATTTTGTCACCCTGCTTATTCAACTTATACACAGAGCACATAATGTGCAATGCAGGGATGGAGGAATCACAATATGGGATTATAATTGCTGGGAGAAACATCAACAATCTGAGATATACAGATGATACCACCCTAATGGCAGAAAGTGAGCAAGACTTAAAGAATCTCTTGATTGGGCTAAAGGAGGAGAGTGCAAAAGCTGGCTTGAGACTCAATATCAAGAAAATCAAGATAATGGCAACAGGCCCAATCAGTTCCTGGAAAATAGATGGGGACGAAGTAGAAGCAGTGACAGATTTTACTTTCTTAGGATCAAAGATCACTGCAGATGGGGATTGTAGCCATGAAATAAAAAGGCGACTGATCCTTGGGAGACAAGCTATGAGAAACCTGGGTAACATAGTGAAAAGCAGAGACATCACATTGCAAACAAAAATTAGAATAGTCAAAGCAATGGTATTCCCAGTGGTAACGTATGGCTGTGAGAGCTGGACCATTAGGAAAGCTGAGCGCAAAAGAATAGATGCCTTTGAAATGTGGTGTTGGAGGAGGGTTTTGAGAGTCCCCTGGACAGCGAGGAGAACAAATAGGTCAATCTTAGAAGAAATCAACCCTGACTGCTCATTGGAAGGTCAAATAGTAAAGACGAAGCTAAAGTACTTTGGACATCAAATGAGAAGGGAGGATTCACTTGAGAAGGCATTGATGTTGGGAAAGGTGGAGGGCAAAAGAAGAAGGGGGAGGCCAAAGATCAGATGGCTAGATGGTATTGTAGACACAGATGGCATAGAGCTGGGAGGACTGAGGGAGATGGTGGAGGACAGAGGTGCCTGGAGGAAAATGGTCCACGGGGTCGCAAAGGGTCGGAGTCGACTGTGCGACTGAACAACAACAAAAATGAATTTCATACATACAATGGGCACTCCAGCCATTTAAACTGGCATCCATATTTACCAAGATTGTTGGTGCCAGCAGTCCGAAACGTCTCATCATATCTCTTTGTTCTTTTCCTCCACCGATCAAGTTGATGTGCTAACTCTTCTGTTACATGAAGCTTTGTGTTCTTTTTCGTTAACATATTGTAGCAACTGAGAAACCAGGTCTGCAGTGGTCTCGTTTTGAAATGTGTATGCAGTATCACTGTTGCTATAGATGCAACTCCATCCATTATTTTATACGTTCTTTACTCTCGATTCTTCTTGATGTAGGCAAGGGTGAGGATGATTTCTCTACATTCGCTTTACTATATCCTGCAGTGATTAGATCATATAAACACAAACTGGAGTAGTTTACTGTAATTATTTGGTTGTACAAATGGTTTGTGTTTTATTGTCGTTTTGGTGTTGCACTTCCAAATTAAGGACCTTCACCATTCGAAGCACCAGTTTAGTTTATGTGTGGAAATTCCCAGCTGTAGATGGCAGACTTGTGTCTCTGACATCAGTGGCTGGGGAGAAACAATCATATCAGCAGACTCATCTGGGTCTATGTCATCCTCTTTTGAGACAGTATTGTAATCCTGACCTAAGTTAACTTCTTTTCATTTTTCAGGCTGTTGATGTCATGCAGCAGACACTGGATGTATCATAGACTTGGAAAGTAATTCTTTTTATCTTGCC
The DNA here is from genome assembly GCA_035047305.1 of Bradypodion pumilum. NCBI lineage: Eukaryota > Metazoa > Chordata > Lepidosauria > Squamata > Chamaeleonidae > Bradypodion > Bradypodion pumilum. The sequence continues at coordinate 288,713,612 of JAWDJD010000001.1, read as the reverse complement.
CCACCCTGATTTTTAACTTTATTTTGTCATGTTTAAGTGCGTCAGTAGAACTATGTAGTCTATAAGACTTGTCATCAATATCATCTTTTTCCTTGGATCCATGGGTGCATTTTCTATCTAGTGGTTTGTTCAGAATCTCTGTATCTGTGGTAGTCTTGTCTTCCGATTCTGTATATAGGCAGAGAAACTCTGGTTGGTTTTGTAAAGTTCTTTTCACTGCCGCCTTCAGTAGAATTTTTTTGTGGAGACTGGGCTCAAGTTCAGTCATTTCTTGATGTTAGCTTCAATTTTAGATGCAGTATTTCTTCTTCTTTGATGTCATATGAGTTTTTTTCAACATGAAGCCAGATTGTGTTGATGTTAGTTTTGAAACTAACAATGAGGTTTCTGGCTCAGAATGTTGAAGTATTGACATTTCTTTCTGAATTTTTGGATCTTGAACATTGGGAGTTGTCTCCATCAACCTTTGAGTTACGTATTTGTGAGAGTGTATTAACTTGAAGTGATCTTTCCAAGAGAAAAGACTGTAATCTTTGTTAATCTTGAACAGAACAGGGGTACCTCAGTTAACAAACAGCTCGGTTAACATAAAAATCGCGCAACAAAAGGAAATCCATAGAAAATAGTGGCTCGGTTTACAGAATTCCCCCCCCCCCGAATGGATTAATTGGTTTTCAATGCATTCCTATGGGGCACCACATTTCAGTTAATGTATTTTGGTTTTCAATGCATTCCTATGAGAAATTGCATTCAATGCATTCCTGTGGGAAATTCGGCTAAAATAATTTTCACTGTAACAAATGTCCCGGAGAACACATTAATTACGTTAACCGAGGTCCCATTGTATTGGCATGTTTGGGGCTGGTGCCCCTGACTGTTTGCTGTGGTCGCTGATGAGCGGAATTTTGTTAGTACTGCTCACACAGCATTTAAATTGGTCCACAGGGCCCATAAAATGGCGAAAAATAGTTGGAGCTTGATGGGGAGTCGGGAAGGTTTACTTATTTATAAAATTATAAACAGATATCAATTTACTGAGGAGTAGGAAAACTAAAGGAAAGAATGTTTCAAGGAAACATTGCAAGAAAAAGGTAATCGCAATTGTATTGTTGTGACAGAACGTTCTCTTTTTGCAGCGGCAAAAAGAAAGTGGTAGTTAACCACTCAGCTCCAGAGTATGCATTATGCAGGGAAAGGAACAGCCTAATGATGTTAGTGTTTTTTCCCCAAGAGCTCTGGAAGTTTCTGATGGCATCACTGCGCAGGTGCAATAATCTACAAGTGCCATTCACGGAGACCACAAAGAAGAATTTTTGTTTCAAATTAACAGTCTGGTGAGGGAGACAAGCCTTACCACTCACTGAATTCTCTGCTCAGAATGTTGTACCAAGTGATGGCAGGGGAGAAATTATTTTCCTTGCATACAGCAGCAAAAGGCCCAATGTGCTAAACACAATCAATATTCTGCTTCAGTAAAAAATTGACTTCAAAAGCTGATGAAAACATGAACCTGTTAGATTCAAACATGCAACCTGCATTCTCAAGAAAATCCACTATGATAATGAAACCATCACACACATACTAATTAATGGGACACCCCAATTTTTCCTCATTCTTGTTACTATGCAAAGCTTTCAGAATAATACTGTGTACCTAGTCATTACTATATACCCATCGTGGTGAACCTATGGCACGTGTGCCAGAGGTGGCACTCGGAGCCCTCTCTGTGGGCACCCGTGCAGTCACCCCAGCAGTTTGTCCTGCCCCTCTGCCCAACAGCCCAATGGGAGCACTTCCTCCCTTGCCCCCAGCACAGAGTTCACCCCGTCCCTCTACCCAGCAGCCCAATGGGAGTGTTTTATTCCTCCACTGTTGCTGTGTTGGCACTTTGTGATAAATAAGTGGGTTTCGGGTTGCAGTTTGGGCACTCAGTCTCTAAAAGGTTCTCTTTTTCAATCTATTCACCTTGGAATATGCTTTTTATACATGAATCAGATAACACCCATTACATAAATCACCATGCTACCTAATGCACCTTCAAGATTTCCTTTCAGCAAGCAGCTATATATGTGCAGAAACAGACTGTTGAAGTGCCATGTAATGTGAAACATGTGTCGACAAATGCTGGACATTTGTCATCTTGATGCAACAGCTTGGTCTTGGCACACAACTTGTTGCAAGAGGTCAAAAATACATGGGTCAAATGGCCAACATAAGAAAGCTGGATTCAACCCCCTTCAACAGTTTATTGATTAGTTTTAGCATTTCCTGGAGAAAAAAAAAGGTCTGTGTTAAGTCTCCTGAAAGTCACACAGTTGAACTATGGTTATTAGGTGTATCATTACTGTAATGAGTTGTACATGGGGCTGTTTTTGAGGATAATCCAAAAATGTCAGCTGGTTCAAATGCTGCCTGGAAGGCTCCGAAGGACATTCGGCCGCGCCGAAGCTCTCCTGGGCCCCCGCCATCGGCCCAGGATGGGAGCCACCTGCGGACACCGATCCCGCCTCCCTCCGGCCCTGCCTTGACTGGAGGGATAAGAGGATGCCGCGCCGCAGCTGGGATGCCGCACAGAAGCTCTCCTGGGCCCCCGCCATCGGCCTAGGATGGGAGCCACCTGCGGCTCTCTCCCCTGGCCAAGTCGGTCAGGGGAGATGGGAGCATTGGCGCAGCTGTGCCTTGTTCTCGGTGGGGACTTTGGAAGCTGCTGCCACCGAGACGCTGAAGCCGACACACCACCTCGGCTCTCTCCCCTGGTCTGTGGTGAGAGTGGGGGGGGCATGGAGGGAGACAGAGGGACTGAGGCTGATGCTTGCCGCAGCTGGGGAAGTTGGGCTGGGCACCATATGGGATGTGAGCTGTGCTTCACCCCTTGGGGATTTTGTTAATATTGATATTGATTATTTCTGATGCTTTGTACTTATGTATTATGTATTATTTCTGATGCTTTGTACTTATGTATTATGTGATGTATTGATATTGTGTGTTTTCCCCCCCAGAATTTCTCTTGATGTAATTGAACTGTATTGTTATGTGTCATTGTATTATTATATTGTATTTATTGTCCGCCATGTAAACCGCCCTGAGTTGGGTTGTACCCGAGTGGGCGGTATATAAGCGCGAAAATTAAATTAAATTAAATTAAATAAGACACACTCCCCCCCCCTTAAAATACACCAGAAAAATGGAGTGTGTCTTATATGCCAGTAACAGCTCCCTGGCTAGTGAAGTTTGGTGGCTAAAGGATTGGTGGCTGGAAACAGGAAAGGGCTATTTTAAAGCAACCGCCCCCCTCGCTGATGCGGTTCAGCAGTCGCTGCTGACCGCAAGGAGCCAGATGAAGGGCAGCTTCCAAAGGAGCGATCTTGCCCAGGTGAGCCCGCTCTCCTTGCCTCCTGACAGCCAGTGACAGGGAGGGAAAGCAGGCGGGATCACTTCTTTCAGAGCGATCTTGCCTGGGTGAGCCCGCCCTCCTTGCTTCCTGACGGCTGTCAGGCAGTGGGAAGGGAAAGCAGCTAAGCAATCTTGCCCGGGCAGGTCATCCCTCCCCACCTCCTGACAGACAGTGACGGTGGGATCGGCTGGGCAAAAGGCTTCCAAAGGAGCTCTCTTGCCTGGCCAATCCCACCCTCCCCGCTTCCTGGAGTTAAAATGTAGAAAATTAATTTTTTCCTTTAAAATGAGTCTAGAAATGGGGTGCATCTTATACTCCGATGCGTCTTATACACTGGCAAATGCGGTAATTCATGTTAAACATCACAAACAGGAATATTTTTTGCTGTTAACATTTAATCTGAAAATGTTTAACTAATTGAATTACAAATATTGACTCACTAACGATACCATTAGTTTTGAAACAGAGTGGGGTTTACTTTGATGGCATGTAGCTTGTTATCATTGACTTTTAATAGCATTTGTTATTGGCATCTTCAAAAGCAAAGTTTTTGGTGTTTTGAAATTGCTTTCCTCAGGCTCCATATCACCTTAAATGGGCTACAAGTCCTATAATAAAATAGCTAACTAGGCATGGTGATAGCTGTCACACTAGAAATGGTGTCTGTCCTAACACAGCATCTTATGTCTCAGAGAAAGAGAAAATGATGCACTTTCAATTCTACACAGAGCCAATAATGTTTCTGACAACTTTAAAAGTCACTTCTTTAGCCTGCTCAGCTTTCCCTATACAGTACTTACTCTTCCACAGACTACAAAGGCCACTGCAACCAATTCCCACCTCACCCACCACTTGGAAGGAATGTCCTTGGAACATTTGCACAACTGAAAATTACCATCTTCCGGTCTCCCACAGGTAATGTACTTTGAAAAATACTTTCAAAGTTTGTACTTGGAGTAAAACCAGCAAACAGAAGAATGATCTGCATGATCTCCAAACATTTCTTAAGATATTGGGGTAGCTGTTCTAAAGAGATGAGAGTTTTGGAATGATTGCTTTAGCAAAATGACTGGAAGAGAAATCATCCGCCCCCATCCCACCCCAGCTTCCCTGTTCCCTACCTGTCACTGCAAGAGAATGAAGGAGGCAGATTGCCTTGGCAACAACTGAAATGATGAAGCAGAAGCCCAGAATTGGCGGGACTACAACTTCCCACCCACCTCTGGCTTTCCTACTTCATCTTAAAATACAAGATATAAAATCATTAACAACTTATCACATTAAAAAGAAGAGACAGAGAAGAGAATTTAACCAATATTTAAAACTACTTAAAAGAATAAGAGAAAAGGATTCCCCCCCAAAAAAGAAAGATAAGAAAAGAAACTCGTGAGCATAAGAAGTGTATCTTGGACTCGCGACTCCTGTTCGATGAGCAGGTAGCAGTCGTGGCCAGGAGGGCTTTTTGCACAACTTCGTGTTATACGCCAGTTACACCTGCTCCTAGATCGGGACTCCTTGCTCATGGTCACCTCCAGACTTGACTATTGCAATGCGCTCTACATGGGATTGCCCTTGATGTCCATTCGGAGGCTGCAACTGGTCCAGAACGCGACTGCCCGCGTGGTGATGGGGTGTGGGGATTATGCCCATGCCTTGCCACTGCTTCGGGAGCTGCCCTGGTTGCCAGTGTACCTCCAGCTGTAAAAGCCCTACATGGTAGTGGGCCAGGATACTTAAGAGACCGTGTCACCCTGAGAACATCTGTCCGTCCCACCAGAGCAGACCAGAGAGGCTCTCTCATTGTGCCATCTGCTAGGGAGGCTCGTCTATCTAGCACCAGTAGGAGGGCCTTCTCTGTGTCTGCTCCGGCCCTTTGGAATTTCCTGACAATTGAGCTGCATCTCCAGACAAAGTTGCTGTCCTTCAGGAAAGGACTAAAAACCTGGCTGGCAAAGCAGGTGTGGGGCACCAGCGATGTGGTGACCCCTGCCTGCTGGCTGATTTAGTAAGTACTCTCCCTCTTTTAACCTGTAGGGGCCGGAGTAATTTTTGGTGGCAGTTTTAATGGTTTTTTTTATTGGTTTTTAAAATGTGATTTATTTTATTTTCTGTGAGCCGCCCAGGGTCTTCGGAGTTGGGTGGCAATATAAATCAGAAAAAAAAATAAGTAAAATCTCAAACACATGTGCATACTATTAAAATTAACAGTACAGGATTGCAGCCTGACAAATTTTATTACTGCACCATAAACTACAGCCCATTTCATAACATCAAAATTAACACAGAACATACCAGAAGGATACATTTTAACACAGATAATTGTTAGCATTACACTTAATGCATGCTATAAAATATTATATACGTTGGTGCTTTTTCTCACTTGATTAGAAAAGTAACATATTTAATGATAACATACATCCATTTTTATATATTACTAGCATTTCTTGGGTGTGGTTTTTTTGGATGGGGTGGTTTGGGTGGTGGTGTTTTGAATTTGTTGTTTTTGACTTTCTTTGAATTTGTTTATTTATTGTATTGTTTATTTTGTTTTAATTATTTTTGACTGTTTTTATTTTTGTGGCCTCCAGGTGGGGCTGTGTTTAAGAGTACTGTGTTTGGTGTTTTTTCAAATTGTTTTTGATTGTTTTTTACTCTTACGGCCTGAAGGTGGTGCTGTGGTAAGAGTTTTCGGTTGTTTTTTTAAATTCAGTTCGTTTCAGTCGGCATGGAGGGAAGATGTCTCCGTAAGTGCTCTCGGTGTTTTTTTTTGTGGGTGGGAGGGTTGTGTGTGTGTGTGTGTGTGTGTGTGTGTGAGTGAGTGTGAGGTGGGTTAGGAGGGTTTAACATGGCCTTGCCTTGCTGGCCAGGCCACATTTAATCTTTGCATTGGGGTGGGGTGTTTGTTTATTTATTTATTGGTGTTTTGTTTTTTACAGGGGGGCTGGCCGGTGCCTTGCCGTAGCCTAGGTTGGGGGGGAAAGAGGGGCTAACACTCCCCCCCCAAGCTACGGGCCGGCTTGTGCTAGGCTCCAAGGCTGTGGGGGAAAACATTGTTTTCCCCGCTGCCTCGCTGAAGCATGGGTCGGGGGGGAAGAGAGGGGTATCCTCTTTCCCCACCCCCATGCTACGGTGCCTTTGCCTCCCGAAGAGAAGGTCTCACTTCTCTCTGGGTTGGCTGGGAACGGAAGGGAGAAGCACCGGTGTGCCATGGCGCCCCCAAAGACAAAGGAGAGGCTGGTGCTTCTCCCTACGTAGAAGGCCGCACCAGGAGGGAAAGACTTTTAAAGACCCAGCCAGAGCCAGGAGGTAAGCGCGGTCAGTGGGGGTTAGGAAGGGGGGCTAGGTGGTGGGGCTGGGGCGGCGTGGTTACCGGGGCCGTACAACATATTAAAAACATATAAAAACATATTAAAAACCCCAAATCACCCACCCACCTACCCCCATCCCATTCATAAAAGAATAAAAAGGGACAAGCAACACAGAGGGTGGTAACTTGAAATCAGCCAACAGGCTGGGGCCATATTCCCATTAAGGCTCCACACCTTCCCCGCCAGCCAGGTTTTCAAACCTTTCCTGAAGGGCAGAAATTCTGTCTGTAGCCTCAGTTCTACTGGCAGGAGGTTCCAGAGGCATGGTGCGGACATGGAGAAGGCCCTTCGTGTGCTAGAGAGACGGGCCCCTCTAGCTGAAGGCACAACTAGGGAGCCCCTCCGATCCACTCTGGTTGTATGGACAGATACTCTTGGGGTGATGCGGTCTCTCAGGTATCCTGGCCCACTGCCATATAGGGCTTTAAAGGTCAAAACCAGCACCTTGAATTGTACCTGGAGGCAAACTAGTAACCAGTGCAGCTCCCAAAGTAGTGGGAAGGCGCGGGCATAGCGTCCACACCCCATCACCACCCGGGCGGCTGCATTCTGGACCAGCTGTAGCCTCCGAATAGTTGTCATGGGCAGCCCCACGTAGAGTGCATTACAGTAATCTAGCCTGGAGGTGACAAGAGCATGAGTGACCCTGAGTAAGGAGTCCTGGTCCAGGAGCAGGCACAACTGGCAGATTACTCAAAGCTGAGCAAAAGCCCTCCTGGTCACAGCCGCCACGCGATCTTCAAGTAGCAGCCGCGAATCCAGGAGGATCCCCAGGTTGCACTCTGGGTCTGTCTGGGGCAAAACTGCCCCATTCAAGACCCAAAGCCACTCAGTCTTGCCAGGATTCAGCTGAAGCCCGTTGTCCTCCATCCAGACCCCGATGGCCTCCAGGCATCCAGACAGGACTTTGACCACATCACTGGGATCACCACGGGCCTAGATGCACAAATGAGTGTCATTCGCATACTGATGGTACCACACCCCGTGGGAGCGGATGATCTCACCCAGCTAGAATACTACTCATACTAGCATCCTCAACTGGAAACAGAAAGGAGAAGAAGAGGGAGCTTCTTCTGACCCTCAATTGCTGTTTCTAGTCCCTCTGAGGCAAAGTTGTTCACCTTAACCAAGACTTTGACAGCTACAGAAGAGTCTCTAACTATTATAGCCACTGTCTGAAGACATCACTAAACATGACTCTGAATGTATCTAGAAGCAACACATCCATGAGAGAAAAAAGACTTCCTATTTATTCTTAGTTTGTTTCAATCTCCATTTGACAAATTAACTTGTTTTCATTTTTAGTTTGGTCATTTGGGCAACAGCATAGATATATGTGTCTATATGTGTCTTGATCCTAAAACAATGAAGTCAAATATGTTTTTTCATTGTTAAGAAATGGTGGCAGACAAAAAAGTGGCCTAGCAGCCATTGTAATATGCATCAACTGCCCAAAGGAGCCATTTCTCACCTTACGAACCAGTAGAGCCACATCTTAAGGCAAAAACAAAGACACAAAAAACCAAAGGGGAAGAAACCAATGCAATTATCACTACTCAAAAGTAGATGTAGCAGTAATTCCCTCACCCAACATGAAGCTCTACTGAGTTGTTTTGGAGGAAGGGGGGCAGAGATGATTAATTTACATTAATTAATGTTTAATTGCAGCTCCTAAAGAAATTTGACACTAAATCAAGGCCAATAGCGAGGGGGGAATTCTGCTTCTGCATGATTCAATTGATTTTGTACAAAATGCATACTCAGGTGTCGGACAACCCTACAGTTACTGGGAGAAAAATGAATTATTTTCATTTACCTGTCTAGTCGGATAATTGGTGTAGGCAATACACATGTTAAAAGCCAACCGAATTCAGCCAAAGTATGCAGTAATGGGCCATAATCCGTTTTGACTTCATTTCCCTATTTCAGAAACACAGAAATGAAAACATTTTTAAAAATTTGTATGCATTTTGTGAATGCAGATAATAGTAGCTTTTACCCCATTAATGGATATTATCAGTCACTTTTATTTCTGTGGAAGTAGACTTGAGTCACAAAAGCTCACATTAAAATACAGCAACTAGCCTTTAAACTGCCACAATGTTTTTGCCATCTTATTTTTTCCCTTTTGCTTTACTCTCTCTCTCATAACCTCATTCTATGTGTAATATAAAAGGTAGAAGGCACAGTAATTAAAAAAGGAAAAGCTTATACCAAGAGACATTAAAGTAAGAAGTAACAAAGTTTTGTAAGACCACCATGATACAAGTCAGAATCTGTACTTGTTCATTTCTTGGAAAGCTATCATTTCAAAAACATGTTTAGTGGAACTTGCTACCACAGATAGATGTTCTCAACAGCATAGTAGCCAATGCCTTTAGCCAAAAGCTATGCCAGGGAATTCTACATTACCACAGCACGAAATAAATCTCAAAACCATACATGGTTTCCATCTTTGTCTGTACAGAGCACTTTTGAGTAAAATATTTCGGGTTATGCCTTCTTTAGTTGCTTTGGTAAGAAGTAATAATATATACATTATTGGCAAACTCCACATCTGAATCATTACATAATCTTAAAGGCGTTCCTGATAACTGCACTATCAGTGTTTCCCTAGTGATGATCTACCTTTCTCTATGCACATCAGTTAAAGAGAATTTTTGAAAGCTTGAAGGCACATATGCATATACTGTATAGAGAATAACTGTTTTATAAATGACAGCTGTTTCTAACTGACACCAAAACAAGGATGTGCCATTTGTGTTGTTTGGTCTCCAATTCCCAAAATTCTCCAAGAATCCCCTGGCAAAACTCTGGAAGTTTCTGCCCAGCGGCTGTAACCTGCAGATACCCATGTTTCACTCACGAGGAGCAGAGCCTATCTTTCAGGCTGTATGACTTACTGCCTTGGGCTACCTGGTCAAAAAAGAAAAGTGCACCGGTGGTTCCTAGGGAGTCACAGCTCTATACCTAAAGAACAGCAAGACTATGACTGCCAAGAAGCATCACAGCAATTTCCTTTTTTGTATATTAACAGGGACCTCTTTTTTTATCCACAAAAACAAACCCAAAAAAAACTGATCACAATTTATAACAGCCCGTGTGTATAAATAAACATTTTAAAAATCACAATTACAGACTAACCTCATTTGTACAAACATTAACAAAACAAAAACCTTCCAACACAATTTAAAACAACCCAGCACCGCCGGGCAAAATTTGCTAGTTGGCTATAAATGGAGATGAGCACTGAGCCCTAGAATCGGATAAGACTGGCTTTTGAGCAAGGGCGACCTTTACCTTTATATTAACAACCGGAAGCAAAGCCCAAGACAGCAATGGAGCCTTAGAGGTAGGTCCTATCAAGATAACTGAAATACAGATGTTTGTAAATGTGAGTTTGTGGAGTGGAACTCACAAAATTCTGTCTGGAGATTCTTAGAGAATTCCAGTAGTCCAACCCCCACCCCACCCCCGACACACACACCTCACATCTATTTAAATAATATATATTTTACAGAAATGCACATATTGATTTATTGATCTGAACTGGTTTAAGAAAAACATATCTGAATCCAGTGGCATATATATCCTTGAGATCTATCTATATATACCTAGCAAAGGTGTGGGTGGCATGTTTGGAATGAGCTGCCACACCCCTTGACCAAACCCCGTGAAATTTGGCACACATGTACCTTGCGCACATGAGCAGGTCACTGTTGGGGTCCCGAAGCCCGTGGGGTGTGTGAAGCCCCAAATTGATCCATTAGTCCTCAACCAATCACAAGGGCTGACCAGGTCTAGGCCTTTGTGATGTCATGCCTTTTGTGACGTCTTGCCATACCTGTCAAGTAATCCCGTATTGGTCGGGATTTCCCATAATTTTGCGCCGCTTTTCTTCATTTCCCACCTGGAGCCGCCACCATCCCGTAATTTGGCAATGGGGGGAAAAGTAGTTACTGCACATCCCTTCTGTGCACGTGCTGCACCAGAGCCAATCAGGCTGAGAGGCGCAAGCAAAAGGAACATTCAGAAATGCGCTGCGGCCAATCAAAATCAAATCGCAGGGAAAAAACAACGCACTAGCCAAAAAAGCAAACGCCAAACTACAAGCCATTGGGAATAGAAGTATTTTCTTTTTGTTTGCGTTCGTGGGTCTCCTGCCCCACTGGCGATTTCTCAACCCGACAGTTACATGCGAACCCCAGTCGGGCAAGTGCATGAATGCTCGGTCAGGGCTAGTGGGGTCTGGTGCACGATCCTTTGTCACATTCCAATAGTTAACGCACAGATTCATAGGTATAGAAGAGCCAGTGCTGTCTGCATCTGCAGGCATTTCCATGAACATGTTGCAGTCATGACTAAACGGAACACTATTACCTTCCCACCTGTTTATCTATTTTCAAGTTCAGCATCTTAACCACTAAGCCACCGCGGTCCCTGTTGTTAATATACAAAAAAGGAAATTGCTGTGATGCTTCTTGGCAGTCATAGTCTTGCTGTTCTTTAGGTATAGAGCTGTGACTCCCTAGGAACCACCGGTGCACTTTTCTTTTTTGACCAGGTAGCCCAAGGCAGTAAGTCATACAGCCTGAAAGATAGGCTCTGCTCCTCGTGAGTGAAACATGGGTATCTGCAGGTTACAGCCGCTGGGCAGAAACTTCCAGAGTTTTGCCAGGGGATTCTTGGAGAATTTTGGGAATTGGAGACCAAACAACACAAATGGCACATCCTTGTTTTGGTGTCAGTTAGAAACAGCTGTCATTTATAAAACAGTTATTCTCTATACAGTATATGCATATGTGCCTTCAAGCTTTCAAAAATTCTCTTTAACTGATGTGCATCTGCAGGCATTTCCATGAACATGTTGCAGTCATGACTAAATGAAACACTATTACCTTCCCACCAAAAGGGCGGTGGGGGGGGGGGGGGTTGGTCTTTTTTTCCACGGGCCAGGCTCGATCTCTGGCCGGTGGAAAAAAAAGGGCGGGTGTGTGTGTGTGTGTGTGTGTTCCTTTTTTCGCGGGCCAGGCTCGATCCCTGGCCCGTGGAAAGAAAAGGGGGGTCTCTTTTTTCACGGGCCAGGCTCGAAGCCTGGCCCGTGGAAAGGGCATGGGGGGGTCTTTTTTTTATGGGCCAGGCTCGATCCCTGGCCCGTGGAAAGGGCAGCGGCGGCGGGGGTTTTTTAATTTTATTTTTCGCGCGCCAGCTGCCTCAGCGTTCTGCGTGCTAATGGCGCGCAGGATGCTGGGGCTTGCAGTTTTGCGTGCACGTGTTTGGTTATGCAGCGGTTTTTTTCTGCAGCTTTTGATTGGCCGCGGCGCGTTTCCGAATGTTCCTTTTGCCGCGCCGCTTAACCTGATTGGCTCTGGTGCAGCGCAAGGAACGTTGGGAATTGAAGTTCCCTTTTTTCTTGTTTTCGTCCGAGGGGCTCCTGCCCCCCGGCCGCAAATTTCAACCTGACAGTTTCCTGCGAACCCCGAGTGCATGGAGGCTTGGACGGGGCTAGTGGGGCCTGGTGCAACATCCTTTGTCACATTCCAACGGTTAACGCACCATTTTATAGGTTTTGCGCAGAAGGAGATGTGTAGAAGGTTTCTCCGGATGCATAGAAGTGACCTGAGCAGAACGGTTTTGCGCAGGTCCGTTCTACACATGCGTAGAAGGCTTCTACACATGCGTAGAACGGACCTGTGCAGAACGGTTCTGCGCAGGTCCTGTATTGTCCGGAGCCGCGCTTGACAGGTATGCGTCTTGCCCAAACCTGGTCAGTCCTTAGGAGTGGTCAGCCAATGTGACATCACAGGGCCCCGCCCCTTGGCCAGGCAGGCCAGCTGGCAGGGCGGGGCAGGAGTCCAGTGGACAGAGGTCAGCCCAGGAGAAGGAGCACCTGAGCAACGCAATCCCGGGAGGTAGGATAGTGCACCCCCACCCCACCGAAGCCAGGCACCCCTGCTAGTAAATCTATAAGGATAATAGTAACAGCTTAACCCCAAAAAGTAAAAAAGGGAAATTACCTCAATTACGGTCCATTGTTCCACAACAATTGAATCATTTTCTTTCCGGTTTAAACCTGGGACTCTTGAATGTTCCTCTTCAAATACAAATAAACCTTCTAATGATTTAGGCAAGTGTTCACCTATATTTTTTAAAAAAGTGGTTCTTTAAATTTTAAGATAAACTGTATCTTTATTTACTTTTGATATTAATAAGATTAATAAATGTTTTGTGCCCCTATCTGCGTTCTAAAATCTCATTATCAAAGAATCAGTCATTTCCACAAGACCAGGAAGTTTTTACTAATCTGCAACCAAAACTCGGGGTACACTGAAAGAATAATATAAAGAAAACATGCAGCACATCCCTTAGCACAAATTGGTCATGGTCACAAATTGCACATCCCTTAGTCATCCCGGCCACAAATTTCAACCCGACAGTTACCTGCGAACCCCGTTTGGCCGAGTGCATGGAGGCTCGGACAGGGCTAGTGGGGCCTGGTGCAACATCCTTTGTCACATTCCAACGGTTAACACACCATTTTATAGGTATGGATTAATTTAATGGTAACTGCTTTAAGTTTTCTATACCCTTCTGAAAGGGAGCTGCTGGACTAACATGGTTCAGTAAGAACATTAAGAGTTTTTTCTTAATGGCTGCCTGGTGGAAGTCCTTTGTCTCTTTGAAGCTCTCTAATCTCTGGCCTCCTGAAAGTGCCTGTATGTGTAAACCAGATGCCAAGACTGGGTGAAATGTTCTATGTGAAAGGTTAGGTCAAGTCAGCTTCCGCCACCCTGGCGCTAGATAACAAAGTGTATGCCTTCCTGTGCCTTTAATTTTGCCCCGGAAAAATTGCTTATATCTTTTGCTATATCGTGCTCTTTAGTTTTGTATAAACCATGTGACTGCCTAATGTACATGTGGGTTTAGGATTTTAGGAACAAATATGAGCAGGGATCCTTTGTTTGCTTGGTCTGCCTTTTGCACCCACATCCCTGTGTATGTGTGTGTCCATCTCCACACAAAGACTCTTCTAATATCTTAAAAGACAAAAAAGCTTAATTGATATGAGTTTTTACAGACTCCAGCCTACTGAGAAACCATATGTTGGAAGACCTTAAACCCAAAGAATGCCTTCAGAGAAGCAAAGAAATCCATTGTATACACCTGATCAGCAGGTATACTGACTTGGGCTTCTGGGAATTGAAGTCCAAGAACACCTGAAGAGCCAAGTTTGCTGACCCCTGGTATAGAGACCCAAGATGATCTTTCCAGGTGGTAACCCTACATATACTCAATGGCAGAGCCCTTGTCCTAAAATCCATTCAAGAATGTCTTTGATTTTTGGAAAAATCAATACCAAGTCAATTCCAAGTCCTGGGGCTTATGTAAATTCTATGAGTCATTGAGTTTACTTATGTTGGGATTAGAGGTAAATACTAGCCACTGTCTCTGGCTTGTCAGAAGGCAGTGCTGGTGGGAAACATGTCTGCATGGCTACATTAAGAGTTAAGTGATCATCAGCCTCTCTGGAATCAGTCAGACATGACTTGGTTACATTACATCACGTACATACTGTTCACAGTAGGGTCCATGCTGGAGTTAGCGTGGCAAACTGTGGCAGCAAGACTGTTAACCAATGTACAAGACTGATTATTCCTCTCCTATAATGGATAATCGGTACTCACTGCTAGTTGTTTTCCAGGCTGAATTTAACGTGGTTGGCTTTAATATATAAATGGTTTAGGTCTAGACTAGGGGTGGGGAACATGCGGCCTTTTAGGCCCTTAAGTGCAGCTGTAGTTTTGATTTTTTGAAATTATTAAGTACATAGTAGTAAGATTTTAGAAAATAATGGACATTTTTAGTATATCTAATTAATGTTCCTTGAATGTGGCATTATTTGATTACAGCTAATCTAATGCAGCATTCCAAGAGGAAAAGGTTCCCCACCCCTGGTCTTGACCATCTGAGGGACCATCCCTCCTACCTGACAGCTATAAAGATCTTCACCTTTCCAAAGAAAGATTTGCTTGCAGAGGGCTTTTTTGCAAGGTCTTTTCCTTTGCACTCACACCAGACTATGGGACACTCTTCATTCAGAACTAGAGGTGTGCAGATGTATGTGTTTGGACTATCACTCCTCCCTTCTTTTTACTTCTAAGCAAGCCTTCTCGTCTCGGTCGGCATAGCGATTCTGGAAGTTGGAGTCCAAAAGCAAAAACCTGTACACTTCAATTCATGACCAAGATTTATCCCCACTTTCAGTTTTCATAAGAGAGTTGAGACATGCAGCTCTTTAATTGGCCTTATAAACTGTGAACAACGTCATCACTCTTATTAATGTTCAAACATGGGCGGGGGGGGGGGGAATCCTCTTCCTTCTATTGTATGCTGTTTTCACTTTTGTTTTCAATATTCACATGATGCACACATTCATTCATCATCATCAGTGACAGGAGCTGCAACTGTCCATGCTTGGCTAACACGTTTCTAAGTGGAGTTACTCAGTTTTCACTAATTAATTGGAGGCGTAGTTAAGAGTGGTAATGGCCACTATCATGAATGATATACATGAAATACAGTGGTAGGTCTCTCTTTCCCTCTTTTGCCTATTTCTATTCCCACTTCTTGTCCGCACTGGTGCTTCTTCTAGTGAAGCTGGTAGCCAATATGAGGCTGTGACATTTTAATACCTGTATACAGTAAAACCCCGAGTTACGAATGCCTTGAGTTATGAAAAATTTGAATTATGAAAGGGGTTGTTTTTTTGGGAAAAGATTTCTTTGGTCCGTGACTTTCACCCAAGCCCAGAGCCTTCGCTGTGACCGAAAAAAGTGGTGGTTGTGGTGGTGGACACATTTTCAGCCAAAGCAAAGGCTCTGTGCTTGGGAGAAAGGTGCAGACCAAAGGAATTTCCCCCCCTTCCTTATCCTGCAGCACCGGCGGATGGGCCGGGGACAGCGGCAGAAAAACCCACGAGGACAAATTTTACGATGTCCTCATGGCTCTTTCTGCCGCTCTCCCTGGCCCGTGTGCTGGTGCTGCAGGCTAAGGAAGGGGGGGGGATTCCTTCGGTCGCCACCACTCTCCCAAGTCCTGGGGCTTGGCTTCAGCCTAAAATGTCCCCTCCACTTCTTAGGCTACAGCCAAGCCCCAAGACCAATGGGAAAAGATCGCATTGGTTGCTGTCCGTCTCCCAAGTACTGGGGCTTGGCTGTAGCCTAAGAAGTGGAGGGGACATTTTAGGCTGCAACCAAGCCCCAAGGTTTGGGAGAGTGGTGGCGACTGATAGGATCATTTCCCCAGACTGATGGGAAAAGATCCCATCGGTTGCCATCTGTCTCCCAAGTCCTGGGTTTTAATTGTAGCTTAAAATGTCCCCTCTACTTCTTAGGTTACAGCCAAGCCCCAGGACTTGGGAGATGAACGAATTTTTCCTCCCACCTTTCTTTAGCCTGCGGCTGCGGCGCCAACAAACGGGCTGGGGACAGCAGTCACACTGGCTCCCCAAGGCTTCTCTATGGGGATGCCTCGAGTTATACCAAAAACCGAGTTACGAAAGGTTCCAGGGAACCGACTTTTGGCGTAACTCGGGGTTTTACTGTAATAACATTTTAATGGAATACAAACAGTATGCAAGGTAGGGGGGAAATCAACATCGTGTTGGACCAGTCCTGGTGAAGTTTTACTACTACTCTGCATAGAAGGGGATAGGAAAAGTGGTGGGCTCCAAAAAAAATTATTACTACACTGTGGGTATGGTAGGTGTGGCCAGGGGAAAAGCCCTGCGTTGCACCCGAATTAGGACTACTTTATTTCAAAACTTGGATGGGCGGGGCCAGCCAGAATTTCTGCTACCGGTTCTGGTGAACTGGTGCGAAACTGCTGAAGCTCACCACTGGATAGGAGGGAAGAGATAAAAGAACCTCCTTGTCCAATGAATCATAAATGCATCTCCAAGCAAGTTCTTTCCTTTACCTGCAGAGGAGCATTATTTCTTGTATTGCCTGTTGTTTCTTTTGGCAAACAAATTTACTTTTAGATAACCCCAAAGAATGCAAATGTCCTTGAACATGTGGCCTCTACTCCTATTCATGGACCTAGAATCATCTGAAAGACCAGATGAACAAACCCATGCGTATCACATCAACACTATTGCTGCCAACATGTTCTTCACCAGTTAGCTATATGTCTTTGTCAACCACTTTTGGAATCTGTGAGCTTCTTCATCTTTTTCAACACAGAAGTCTAAGTCAACTTGGGTGCTGAGGTTGACCTTGAAGTAGAAGGCCTATCCTTGAGATCAAGAGACAATGTCTGTTGTGTGGATTTAACTGTCTTTGGGGTTGGCTCATATTAAGTCTTAGCTGAAGTTGTCTCCAACTGGGCTGACAATATTTTTATGGCATTTTTAGTGAATTTATAGGAAATGTGGCAGTTTCGGGTTTGATGCCTCTCATTCAGGCAATAAAAGCATTTAAATTGTCCATTAATGAGGGCAAATTTATTAGTGCTGGTGACACACTTCTTACATAGCCCTGCAGGGAACATAAGTATGACTTACAATACATTCTATGGAAAAGCTCTAGCAAACGCTCGGAAAAGTATATGCTCAACGGTGGCTGAATGGAAACTGGGAATTAACCATAAGGTGAAGGAGGAGTCATAGTGCTGGCAGTTATACTAACAGACCTTTTATGTCCTGAGGAGCTTCATGCAGGCACAGAAAGAGCCCACGTGTGATTCAGAGAGTATAAAGAAGAACCACAAGCTATGTTAACTGTGTTAACTGTCCAGTTAATCTTATGTTCCTTTTTCACTTTTCAAGCTTGTGGGGGCCTTGAGTCAGATCAGAACCACTACGTGGATAGGGGAAGCTTAACTTTTTATCTCAATGCCACTCCCTATCCCACACTAAATTTATTATACTTACTTTTAGAGGCTTCCCAGCATACAAATGAGTCAATTAATGACAATCCTTGCTTGTAATAAAATGTTGTTAATTCTAGCCAGTCAGCATCCATAGTACTAATCACAGGCCCTTTCCTTGACACTTTTAGAGACAGAACACCATCGCGATAGGTCCAGGAGGTGGAATCATCTTCAAAGACATTGAAGATTGTATATAATTTGTTATCTGCGGAAAATATATTAAAAAGCAAAGAAGCCTGGAATAAGGATACCACATTTAAGAAACTAGTAACACGGGAAGAGAATAAGTTTCTGAAACATTTATCTAGAAAACATTTATTTGTTTGTTTGTTGACTTATGTTAATACTCTTTTATACTGCCCTGGACAATTTATGCTTCGAAGACCAAATGCATAACAAAAATAATCAGCACTCAAAATATAAGAACACCATACAGTAAAAAGCACTGAGCAGCAGCGTGAAAAGGTAAAAATATTCTCAAGCACCACTATGGAATACTGTGTTCAAGAATAAGGGGGTGGGAGACAACTAATTGAAAGAAATTGAAATAACTGAAGCTAATTGGCCAAGGGGGGTGTTATGTATTGAATGAATGTTGCAAGGTTCCCTTTAACAGAGTGTAACCAGTCAATGTTTCCAATTGTATCTAATCAGAGACACATTGTAGCAAGCTGTATAAGGATGCGAGCTAAGTGGCCACAGGTGGCAGTAGCGAGCATCCGGCTCACATGGTAGATTCCCCGAATACCTGAAGAGCGGGAAACCTTCCCTCCACAGCGCACCTGGAGAAGATGGGCGTGACGATCTATGACGTCACACGGACAGTAGCCAATGAGCTACCACACCAGGATATTCAAATGTACAGTGTACTATAAATAGAGCTGTTTGTCCGCCATTACCTCATGTTCACCGTGACCATCATGCAATAAAGTTGTGTTTAGCCTTGTTACGGCTCCTTCTATTGTCTTCGTTGCAAGACACCAAATTGGCAACGAAGGTGGGATGGCGTCCCGAAAAGTGAACATCGCGCCCCTCGACACCACGAAGCCAGAGAAATGGGAACTCTACGGACAGCAGTTCCTATATGCAATGGACCTCGAGGGCATCAAGGAGGTAGCCCAGCGCCGAGCATTCCTGCTGGCCCAGTGCGGCCTGGAAACGCTAGAGCTAGCAACGAACTTCCTGATGCCGAGGCCGCTCAGGGAGGTACCCCTAGACGAGATCCTCACCGAGCTGAGGAAGCACTTTCGCCTGAAAGTGTCGGTGTTCCCGGCAAGGCTGGCCTTTCAGCCGCGAGGCCAGCGGGCTGGTGAGTCCGTGGCCGATTTCGTGGCAACTCTGAGGGTGGCTGCCGTGCCTTGCCGGTGGGGAGCGTCCCTGAGTGAGGTGCTGTGAGACAGACTCCTGCTGAGCCTGCGAGATGAGGGGGCCAGGAAAAAACTACTGGCCAAGGACGAGAGCATCTCCTTCGAGCATGTCCTGCGCATCGCCCAAGCCGCTGAGTCAGTGCAACAAGGCAAACAGGTGTGCTGGGCCAGGATCACGGCGGCTGGGGGCCCCCCCCCGCCAGCGGTCCCAGTCCACAGCTGTTCCTCCCACGGAGAGCAGGGGCCCTCCGAGTCCACCACGTCCACCTCTGACTTCAGCGAGGATGACGACGCGCAGTGTACTATAAATAGAGCTGTTTGTCCGCCATTACCTCATGTTCATCCTGACCAGCATGCAATAAAGTTGTGTTCAGCCTTGTTACAGCTCCTTCTATTGTCTTCATTGCAAGACACCAAAGGGAGATATTTAAAAGCCTCCTTGAATAGCAAGGTTTTACAGGTATACTGGTTTTTAAATAAATTCAGGGAAGGGGCCTGGTGCAGCTCAACTATTTCAGAAATAAAAAAAATGTCCAGCTCCCCTCTCAAAGATCCCAATGAATACTATTTCATTTCAAATGGGATATTATACTCTTAGCATGAATACTAATATGTTGGGTGATCCCAGGCTGACAGACATTTTAACAGAAGCACTTTATAGGTGAATTCTTTCTTCTCCTTATACAGAGCACAATTATTTCATTTTGAGTTTCCTCCCACTATATAAATACACTTACCTTGTCAGAACTGTTTTCCAATTTTTCCAGTTCTTGTAGCATATTTCTATTCTGAATGTTCTCATTTCTACAATTATTCTAATTATTTTATAATACTGACATCTTACTTGGTATTAACAGCATACCACTAGGTCAAGTAGTCATGTCACTGATATGCACCCACCTCCGATTTCCACTTTAAAAAAAATGGCAAATAGAGGTTGAAATCCGACTGCTTTTAATTTATATCATGTAAGGCTGATAATCTCATTTGCTGTTGCAATTTTGGGGGAAATAATTAAAAAGTTGCAATCCCTTTCATTGTGCAGAAGCTATTTGACGTCATTGGATGGAGTTCTTTATTTTCCGAAAATTGTAACTGCTAATAAAGTAATTCGGGCAATGAATTTTTTTGCAAAATAAAGGCTTCTGTCTTAGCCTGTAGCTCCCAAACAACAGAAGGGAACCCATGGAAAACCTGGGATCTTTTGGGGAGGGGGATGTCTGGTAATGTTTTATTTCTGAAAAATCACCATAGCTGATGACATTATCAGTCTTATATGGTGTGCAATTAAAGCAACAGGATTTCAGATACTGAATTATAAAATTGCCAACAAAATAATCTGTTCAACCCTGATATATTTGTTTTGAAACCTTCTCCATTTCCAGTGACTTCCACCATATAACTTGTTCTCCAAACCCACCCCTTGCTTTTAAACATTTTGAAGAGTCATTTTTCCGGCTCATTTTATCTACTACCTTTTATCATATCAGATATTAGGAATACAAGTACTTGACAACAATAAAGCAATGATTAAAGCAAAGCAAAGCAATCACACTTATATACCACCACATAGTGCTTAGTGCACTCTCTAGGCAGTTCACAAGTAACATTTTGCCCCGAAAACATTCTGGGTACTCATTTTACCGACCTTGGAAGGATGGAAGGCTGAGTCAGCCTTAAATCCTGGTCAGGATTGAACTCACAACCTTTTGGTTGCAGTATAGCAGTTTAACCACTGCACTAGTAAAGGTAAAGGTTTCCCTTGCTCGAAGGCCAGTCGTATCCGACTCTAGGGTGCAGTGCTCATCTCTGTTTCTAAGCCGAAGAGCCAGTGCTATCTGTTTCCGCAGACGTTTCCGTGGTCATGTGGCAGGCATGACTAGACACCGGAGCGCACGGAACACTGTTACCTTCCCACCAAAGTGGTTCCTATTTATCTACTTGCAATTTCTTGCTTTCGAACTGCCAGGTTGGCAGGAGCCAGTTGCGCCCGCTCCTGGACCAGGACTCCTTGCTCATGGTCACTCATGCTCCAGACTAGATTATTGCAACGCGCTCTACATGGGGCTGCCCTTGACGACCATTTGGAGGCTACAGCTGGTCCAGAATGCGGCAGCCTGGGTGGTGATGGGGTGTGGGCGTTATGCCCATGCTTCGCCACTGCTCCGGGAGCTGCACTGGTTGACAGTTTGTCTCCGGGTGCAATTCAAGGTGCTGGTTTTGACCTTTAAAGCCCTATATGGTAGTGGGCCGGCTTGCCTAAGAGACCACATCGCCCTGAGGTTTGTCCGTCCAACCAGAGCGGACCGGAGGGGCTCTCTAATCGTTCCATCAGCCAGAGGGGTTCGCCTCTCTGGCACAAGGAGGAGAGCCTTCTCCATGTCTGCGCTGGCCCTCTGAAACCTCCTGCCAACAGAGCTACGTCTCCGGACGGAATTGCTGCCTTTCAGAAAACAACTTAAAACCTGGCTGGTGGGTCAACTGTGGGGTGCAGGTGGAAGAGTAACCTCCATTGGGTGGCTGGTGTAGAAGAACTCCTCCCCATGGTGCCTTTGGATCCTGCACCGCTTGTTTTAGGGGGTGGGTAGTTTTAACTGTTTTTAACATTTTTTTAAAATTGTCATTGTGAACCGCCCTGAGTCAGCTTTGGCCGAGTGGGCGGTATATAAATTTGACAATTAAATTAAATTAAATTAAAATTAAATGAATCTGCCCAGGTGCTAATCTTCAGTGAAGCCTACTGCTTTTGTAAGAAAGGATTCTTCCATCTTTTAAAGATAATGATTCAATTCATGCAGACTACATAGGCAATATATTTAAATACCTTCTCCCTTTCTTAATTTAGTTGAGTTGGGACTGCCTTCTTTTCCCTCTTGAAAAAGAACCTCTTGCAACTGCCCACCATCTGGCTGAATTTCTTCTTCTACTCCACTTTCAGAGGACTGGCCGCTCAATGTCATTCCAACTGAAGTTTTAACATTTGCATCTGAATCATCCCTCCTTTGTTCTTGGCTCCATCTGCACTGTGTTGACTCAGACTCTGCATTTCCATCTGTGTCGGTGCCATTGCAGATTTTAGACTGAGAACAAGGCTGTGTTAAAAACCCAACAAACTTCATTCCTCTTTTTGCGGCATCATTGATCTGTATTTTTCACAAAGATATAAATAAGCTATGCAAGCTTAGAAATTATTAATTATTATGCTTTTATAAATAGATACATGGATATAAAAGAATAAAAGTAAACTGATTTCTGAAATGGCACAATTTTATCTTACCCTTAATACAAGCATTATAGGTTGTTTCCTAAGTATATACACAAAGTAAAATGGACATGTGATAGTATCAGTCATACAAGGTAGATATATACTTTTGGTTATGTCTGCACACCTCTTCACTTAAGAAGAGTCTTATGTGAAGTGACCCTTTCATCCCCTATAAACAGAAACAGGTGGTACCTCTGGTTGGATAAGAGTCCTTATATTTTGACAGTGAAGCCAGGTAGCTAATTTAATGATAGAACAAGACGTGGAAGGATTGTACACCTTAGTCCTGTTATGTGCAAGAAAAATGCACACTGCCCTGTTGTGAATATGCATCCAGGATGTTGGTTTTCCCTAACTGAATTCACTTTAGCTGACTCAGACAGGCATCAGCAGAGATCAAGAAATTGCCAATCAGCTTCTGTTTGCAGCTTGTTAAAGCAGCTTCTTCTGTAACTATGTAGATCTGAAGGAGCCAGAGCAACAGCAGAAACTACCTTAACCAGTTACAAAAAACAGCTGATTGGCAATTTCCTCCCCCTCTCTCTGCAAGTGCTCCTTTGCTTCCTGGCTCCACTCTGTCAACCACCAGGACCCCTGAACACGCTTCCCTGCACGTTGCTTGAATTGATGTGAATGTATTTGCTGGCAAAAAAGGTAGAAAACCCAATGGTGGAAGAAAAAAATATACAGATTGTAGGGCAAAACTCCAAATGAGTTGCAATGGCATGTATGTTGTGCAGTCAATAGAAAATAAACTTGACCATCCCAATTCTAGAATATTTTCCATATTACTTGCCAATGTGGTCAACCTCTTAGAAAGGGATTCAATCCTCCCTTCTCCCTTGCCAAGTCTTTCCCCTCCCCCAATTGGTTGTTCTTTGAAGCTGTGTTAACTAATTAGTTCATACTATAACAGGTTGGAGGTCTTTAAAAGGAGGCAACTTGTTTACTTTTATCAATGAAGCCA
Source organism: Bradypodion pumilum (assembly GCA_035047305.1). NCBI lineage: Eukaryota > Metazoa > Chordata > Lepidosauria > Squamata > Chamaeleonidae > Bradypodion > Bradypodion pumilum. Next base: position 288,690,319 of record JAWDJD010000001.1, on the reverse strand, counting down.
GTGGTTCAAAACCTTTTTTTGCCTATACCCCACCTAAGCCTCGCCACTGCTTTGGGAGCTGCACTGGCTACCAGTGTGCCTCTGGGTGCAATTCAAGGTGCTGGTGATGACCTTTAAAGCCCTACATGGTAGTGGGCTAGGATACCTAAGGGACATGTATTTCAGCGCAGCTCACTGAGGGATCCAGATGGTGCAATTGGCACATGATTCAGTTCAAGCTGCTCACCACTGTTGAATTCATCCTTCACAACCTAACTCAATGAAGACAATCTGGGATAGCAGGGTCAAGGGCTAAAAATCAAGTGGCTCCTGTAAATAGTACAGGTACATATTCTGCGCTGCCAAGTAGCATCTGACTGACAGCAATCCTAACAACATTTAAAAAGTGAGCTGACTGTCAGACAGGGTCTGTCTCACTGCTTTGTGTGCTCTCCCCCACCCCAAAGTGATTAGATGACTTGACCGCTAGAACAAACCGATCCATCCTCAGGGCACCTTTTTGAGCCCCTGTCAGAGACTTCTACAGTACCTTTATGGTAAAGATAGTAAAGGTTTCCCTTGCTCAAAAGCCAGTCGTAATCCGACTCTAGGGTTCAGTGCTAATCTCTGTTTCAAACCCAAAGAGCCAGGGCTGTCTGCTTCTGCAGACGTTTCCGTGGTCATGTGGCAGGCATGACTAGACACCGGTGCGCACGGAAAGTTGTTACCTTCCCACTGAAGTGGTCCCTGTTTATCTACTTACAATTTCTTGCTTTCAAACTGTTAGGTTGGCAGGAACTGGGACAAAGACGGGAGCTCATTCTGTCCTGCAGTACTCTGGAATCGAACCACTGACCTTCCGCCTCCCAGTCAGCGTCTTAGCCACTTGAGCCACTGCAGTTAGGTGCAGGCTAGTTTGGCCAAATTCCAGTATGTGTGATCACTGGGAATGGAACAAAGCAGAGCCTTGCAGCTGTCAAAGCTGCCAAGGCCTTTTCCAGTGTCAATCCCCACTATCATGAAGTGGCTTAATAAGCAAGCCACTTCTGGACATTGATACCAAACACACCCGGAACAATCACAAGTGAACAAAATTTAATATTCAAGCTAAAAGTTGTGAGATATACAAAAATCGTGTCACACTGAACTACTGCTTGAGGGGTCTAAAACCATCATAATGTATACCCATACATGTACAGCACTATATTTCGGGATACAACACCAAATCTATAACATGCAAAAAGGGACAGTATCAAAAGGAGTACCCCTCCCCTCTCCTTCAAAACGAAACTGCGTGAGCCGAAAAGGTACAAGTTTCAAGCGACAATGATTTAAAGTTAAAGCATAACAACACGTTCGTGTAAGCAAAGTCAATATGTAGTTTCAGAATCTTTTTCTACGTTGCTGAACGGCACGAAACGTGACACATCAGATAGTCCGTTAAAGTCCGTTAAATACTGATGTCCCTCCGGTATGGCGACATTTCGGAGACTTCCTCAGAGTCTATCGGAATAATCTTTCTGGTGCGTGAACCTCATGGGTTTATTCTTATTGTGTTCACACGCCAGAAAGATTATTCCGATAGACTCTGAGGAAGTCTCCGAAATGTCGCCATACCGGAGGGACATCAGTATTTAACGGACTTTGCATCCTCCTTTTCTGGGTTGAGCCGATGTGTCTTCTATCTGATGTGTCACGTTTCGTGCCGTTCAGCAACGTAGAAAAAGATTCTGAAACTACATATTGACTTTGCTTACACGAACGTGTTGTTATGCTTTAACTTTAAATCATTGTCGCTTGAAACTTGTACCTTTTCGGCTCACGCAGTTTCGTTTTGAAGGAGAGGGGAGGGGTACTCCTTTTGATACTGTCCCTTTTTGCATGTTATAGATTTGGTGTTGTATCCCGAAATATAGTGCTGTACATGTATGGGTATACATTATGATGGTTTTAGACCCCTCAAGCAGTAGTTCAGTGTGACACGATTTTTGTATATCTCACAACTTTTAGCTTGAATATTAAATTTTGTTCACTTGTGATTGTTCCGGATGTGTTTGGTATCATTACTTCATCATATTACACCCCGGCCGTCTTTTTTGATCTCACTTCTGGACATTGGCAAAATTGAACACCCCCCTTCCTCCTCTGCAGAGGCAGGGGAAAAAATGAAATTCTTTGCCTCTGCTAGTCCATTGCTGATGTGCTGAATCACTTAGATTTTTTTTTTTAAAAAAAACATTATTTGCCTTGTGTAAAAGGCTGGGGACTGCGGTGGCTTAGTGGTTAAGATGCTAAACTTGATAACTGGAAAGTTGGCAGGTCAGCAGTTTGAGACCCAAATACTGCATGATGGAGTGAGTTACTGTCTCTTTCCCAGTTCCTCCAACCTAGCAGTTTGAAAGCAAGAAATTGCAAGTAGATAAATAGGGACCACTTTGGTGGGAAGGTAAACAGTGTTCCGTGCACTCCAGTGTTTAGTCATGCCTGTCATATGTCCATGGAAACATCTGCACACACAGACAGTGGCTATAAACAGATATGAGCATTGAACCCTAGAGTCAGATATGACTGGCTTTCGAGCAAGGGCAACTTTTACCTTTACCTAAAAGGCAAATCAAAACTGGAGCTGCAGACAGCTTCTTGATACACGCAAGGCAAAGGCTTTTTAATCTAAGTAATTCAACACATCAGTTATGATCTAACGAAGACAAAAAAAGTTCGGTTTCACTTACCAGTGATAACTTTTGTTCTTCGAGTATATAGTTTGTGAATACACACTATTGGGGTTATGCGCCTGCGCACAACGCTGATCGGAGGCTTAAAAAGCTATTGGTCAAAAGATTTGGCGGTAAGACCGCCCACCCTGAGGCGCCAGTCCGCCATTTTACCTCAGTTCCATACTTAAGCCAAGCACAGGATAAACCAATTGATCTCATCCGTGCAGCTCAAGAGGGGAGGCAGGGTGGGTAATGTGTATTCACAAACTATATACTCAAAGAACAAAAGTTATCACTGGTAAGTGAAACCGAGCTTTCTCCTTCGTATAGTTTGTGAATCCCCACTATTGGGAGATTAGCAAGCTCACACTCACTTGGTCGGTGGGCAGTCGGATGAGATGATCCCACGATGAGTATGATGGTCAGGTAGAGTGAACTGTCAAGGGTGATGAGCCCGGAGCCCCCTGGCGAGGACGACACGACCAAGTCTGGCGTCCGCAGTGGCTCTGGTGTCCACCCTGTAATGTTGGACAAATGTAGAAGGTCTGGACCAGGTGGCAGCCTTACATATGTCCTCAAGTGGTGTGCCCTCCAAAAAGGCAGTGGATGTGGCAACCGCTCTCGTAGAATGCGCCCTGACATGCGGCGGAGGTGGCAGTGAGGCCGACTCGTAGGCCAGGTAGATGGTAGACGTGATCCATTTGGAGAACCTCTGGGCAGAGATGGGTTCACCCTTGGACTTTCCTCCATAAGCCACAAATAGACGCTGTGACTTCCTGAACTCCCTCGTTCTGCTGGTGTAAAACAATAAAGCTCGTTTCACATCCAGCGTGTGCCAAGTCTTTTCTTGGGCGTTGGTGGGGTTCTGGAAGAAGGTTGGCAGCGAGATAGTCTGTGCCATATGAAACTGGGAGACTACCTTAGGAAGGAAGGTGATATCCGTGTGCAGCATCACGCGGTCATTGAAAAACTGAAGAAACGGTGCGTCTGCCCGCAGAGCAACCAGTTCACCAGCTCGTCGAGCAGACGTGATAGCCACCAGAAATGCCGTCTTCCACGTGAGGAGACGAACATCCGCGGTAGTCATAGGCTCGAAAGGAGTCCTGGTGAGCGCGTTGAGAACGGCAGACAAGGACCATTGTGCTGTTGGAAGCCTGACCGGCGGGAAGGCGTTCCGCAATCCCTTGAGGAAACGCTTTACCGTATGGTCGCGAAAGGCACCAGAAGCAGGCGAACCAGCTGGAGAGTGAGCCACCACCGCTGCGAGATGGACCCGGATCGAGGTAATGCTAAGGCTAGACTCCGCCAAATGGAAGAGGTAGGCCATGATGTCCTGTAGTCCCACCTGTGGAGGGGACGTCTGCTTGGATGCCAGGAAAGCACAAAAGCGTCTGTATTTGGAAGCATAAGACTTGTCCGTGCTAGCTCCAAGATCCTGGACAGTCTGGGGTTATCCTCCATGCGGTGAGGTGGAGGCTGGGTAGGTCCGAATGGTGGAGCTGGCCGTGCTCCATTTGGAGAAGCGTTGGTGATTCCGGCAGCGTGCGATACTGTAACAACATGTGTAACAGTAGCGGAAACCAGGGCTGGCGAGGCCATGCTGGAGCCACGAGAATTGCGTTGGTCCGGTATTGGTACATCCTGGTGAGGACCTTCTGAACCAGGGGAAACGGGGGAAAGGCTTAGAGGTAGTCCTGATCCCACCGTTTCATGAAGGCATCGCCCTCGGAGTTCAGTCCGATGCCTGCCCTGGAACAGTACCTGTGGCATTTCCTGTTGGACTCCGACGCAAAGAGGTCGATGCTCGGAGTCCCCCAGGCCCCGCAAAGGGACCGAAATACCTCGTCGTCCAGCTCCCATTCGTGGGTCGTCGAGGTGAGACGGCTGAGGTGGTCGGCCAAAACATTCAGCTTGCCCTGAATGTGTACTCCAATCGGAAAGATGTGTCTTTCCAGGCACCACTCCCAGAGTTGCACCGCAAGGTAAAGTAGGATGGTGGACCTTGTCCCTCCCTGCTTGTTCACGTATGCCACCGCTGTGGTATTGTCCAAGGCCACTTGAACTACATTGCTGGTGAGTAGGGCCTCGAAGGAACGTAGGGCCTTCCAAACGGCCAGCAGCTCCAAATAGTTGATATGGTGCACCATCTCGTGAGGCGACCAAACTTTGTTGACCGTTAGAGTCCCGCAGGCAGCCCCCCAGCCAAGGTTGCTTGCGTCGGTCAAAACCTGCAACGAAGGTTGTGGGGGGTAAAAACTCTTCCCCGTGGCCACATTGAGTGGCATCGTCCATCACAGTAGCTGGTCCATCAGTTCTGGAGACGGAGTCAGCCGTTTGGACTGGCTCTCCCTGAGTGAGTCGAATTCGTGGAGGAGCCATGACTGCAGGGACCGGAACTTTAATTTGGCGTGAGGAATTACCGCCGTCGTTGAAGCCATGAGGCCTAGAAGTCTCTGTGCCTTTTTCGCCCTGATAAATGGTTTGTTCCTGAATTCGCTTACCCCTTGTGCAATGTCCAGTAAGCGTTTCTGGGGGGCGAAGGCTCTGGTAACTAGTGAGTCGAGTACTGCTCCAATGTACTCGAAGCGCTGAGAAGGAATCAACTTTGATTTGGTGAAGTTGATTCTGAGGCCAAGACTCTCCATGAGGTGAACCGTGAACTGCGTGTCCCGAATGGACGACGAGCTGGTGGGGGAGACAATCAGCCAGTCGTCGATGTACGGGAAGACCTTGATCCCCTTCTGACGGAGGAAGGCAGCCACCGGAGCCATGCACTTGGTGAAGACTCTCGGTGCCGTAGCCAGACCGAACGGTAGGCACCGGTACTGGTACACAGAGTTCCCGATTCGAAACCGGAGGAACCGTCTGTGCTCCTCAAGGATGCTGACATGGAAGTAAGCATCCTTGAGGTCTATCACTGTGAACCAGTCCACTTTGTTGATGAGGGGGAGGACGGTCTGTAGGGTCACCATCCGGAACTTCCTGGTGTGGATGCACTTGTTCAGGCGGCGCAGGTCCAGAATTGGGCGAAGTCCTCCGTCCTTCTTCTGAACCACTAAGTACCTCGAGTAGAAACCGTTTTCCCAATTGGTCGGTGTTACCCGCTCGATGGCTCCCTTGGACAGAAGAGTTGATATTTCTTCCTCCAAATGGGGGGATGAGGTGGTGAAACGGTGTCTTCCTACCCGAGGCACTCGCACGAACTCGATGGCGTAACCAGCGGACAAGATCTTCAAGACCCACCGGTCGTCCGTGATGCCTGACCACACCTGGAGGAAGTTCCGGAGAGGGAGGTATGGGAGGTGGAGCGAGAGAGACTTGGCCTCCGTAGTTTCAAACCCGGGACTTGGATTTTGCGTCGGACCGCTTGCCCTGTCCGTGAGGTTGGTAGCGAGGCTTGTGTTGGCGCCTCTGCTTGTAGAAACCCGGGCCTGGGCTGGTCAGTCGAGCCGCCCTGTTGCTGTGGGTTCCCCCGATACCGATGCGTAAAAGGTTGGAATCGCGGTTTGGCAGGCTGAGCCGGCGTGGTGAGCCCCAGGAACTTAGCCGTCGAATTCGTCTGCCGCAGTTCGTTAAGCACCTTATCGGTGTCTTGTCCGAACAGGCCTTGCCCATCAAACGGAAACTCTTCGATGAGCTTCTTCATGGCGTCATCGAGAGAGGTGCCCCTGAGCCAAGCACGGCGACGGAGCAGAATGGCAGAAGACATGTCCTTGGCCGCATAATCGTTAATGTGCCTGGCTGTCCGCATCTGCTGCTCTGCCAGAAAGTCCCCTTCTGCAGCCAGCGCGTCGAATCCTTTCTGGGCAACGGCAGGCAGTTTAGCAGCAAGGATCTTTACTTGCTCCCAGAGGTGGGACTGATAGAGGTCCATGGCTGCTGAGCAATTAGCGGCTCGCAGGAAGAGGGAACCGGTGGCGTAAAACTTACGGCCCACCGCGTCCAGTTTCTTCCCTTCCGGAGTTGAAGGTACCGGAAAACCGCTGACGGCCGTTTTATGCTGGAAGGCCTTGACCACCAACGAATTCGGCAAAGGGTGCGCCTGGAGAAACTCAACGTTCTTGTCCAAGACCCTATACATTCCATCGAGTCTGGACGAAACGGAGTGCGACGACTTCTTCCATGTTGCCTTTGCTGACGTCAACATGGAAGGAAGCATGGTGATGTGGTCCGGTCGAATCACCTTTTTGTCCAGTTTGGCGGTCATTTGGTCCTCGCCCTCCAGCGGCGGTTGGTCCACCTTCAGATTAAGAGCGGTCCCCAAACGAGTGAGCATCGTCGTGAGGGAGCGTTGATCCTCACCACGCGGTGGGTCAATCGCGCCGATAGCCTAGTCCGGCGTCTTGTCGGCATCGACATCTCCCTCGTCCTCCTCCGAAGATGCGCTGGAATCATCGGAGGACGAGGGAGAAATCCTGGTATCCACGTCGGGACCGCGCCAGTACGGCCTGGGCGGGTCGACGGGCTGGGAGCTCACCGCATCGATGTCTGGACCACACCAAGACGATATGGGTGGGCCAGCGGAGCGAACGCTCGACCCTCGAGAGGTCGGCGGAGCGACAGCAGGACCAACATCCCTGGGGCTTGCGGTGATCGGCACCGGAGCCGCAGAGGCTGCAGGCATGGAGGCCTTGAACTGTTGGGCGAACGATTTCGCCATAGCCTCGAACATCCCTTTGAAGAATTCCACCTGGGACGCATCCACCGCCGATGGTTGGGACGAAACGGTGGCTGGCGAAACGGTGGTCGGAATGATCGAAGACGAAACGGTGGCCGGAATGGTGTTTGCCGGTTCGTCTATTGTCGGAGTCCTAGGCCTCGGGGAGACAGAAGCCTGCCCCGTGGGTGGACGGCCCCTCTCACGAGGCGGAGAGGAGAGTACCTGCAGTGGGCGAGCTGGAGCCCCAGCCCTGCGACCTTTTGCAGGAGATCCCGAAGAGGATCGTCCGCCCCACTTCGAGGATCCGGGTGAAGGACATCTTGCGACCGAAAAGGGAGGCGAGGGCCCCGGAGATATAGGAGGGCGAGGCGTAGGTGGGAGTGATCGCCTTTCCTCCGACCTATGTTTCTTCTTCTTCTTCCCATGTTTATCCTTCTTTTTCTTCTTTCTGATGGAGAGAGTGGAAGAAGAAGGAGGTAGCGGCAGAGGCCGAGAGGGCTGAGAGGCACCAGCGGAGGTGGAAGCAGCCGCGGCGGGAGCCAAAGCGAGCTCCATAAGGTGCGCTTTCAACCGGTTGCTCCGGTTCTGAACTGCGTCGTGTAAAGTCCTTACAGTGAGCGCAGGATTGGCTCTGGTGCGATTCTCCCAGGCAAAAAAGACAGAGGCTATGCCCGTCAGAGGCAGGGAACTTCTTGAGGCAAGCAGAACACTTCTTGAAGGCTGCAGCCATCAAAAAATTCTTCCGATGGAAGGTTCGAGAAGGCGAGCACCCCGAAGGGCAGGCCAGCCGCCACCCCCTTGAGGGGGGAAACGGTGACCGGAGCGAATAGGTAACTGAGTCCACCAGAAGGAAGAAACAGCACCGGGGTGGCAATCCTGCCCAAAGGACAAGATCACCGAAAAAATTGTTAAAGTTCGTCAAAGACTTTCCCTCAGAAAAGACGAAAAAAATTGAGGAAGCTCTCAACAATCGTTCTGCTGCTAAGGCGGAAAGAAGAGAACTGAGGTAAAATGGCGGACTGGCGCCTCAGGGTGGGCGGTACGGTGGGCGGTCTTACCGCCAAAACCTTTGACCAATAGCTTTTTAAGCCTCCGATCAGCGTTCTGCGCACGCGCATAACCCCAATAGTGGGGATTCACAAACTATACGAAGGAGAACTGAATTTTACTTCTGCCACTCTACAGAGAAGCAGGGGAAGTATTCCAACTGATGACAACCTCAAGTTGCTCAATTTTTAAACCACTTCATGATACTGTATTGGAAATTGACAGAAAAAGGAGCCAGATTAATCACTTGAGGTCTGTATGTTATTTGGATGTGGGGCTTGCACCAAATGGCATACTGCTCTTCCCCCAATCTCAAGTGACCCTATTTAGACTGCATCAACCTGCTCCAAAAGAGCCAGTGTTGTCACAGCCTGAGATGTTAAAGGAATAGGTTTAACTACCACCTTGGTGAGTTTCCATGACCTAATGGGGTTAAAACCTAGGTCTCCTGAATCCTAGTCCATCACTCTATCCTTCACATTGCTGGATAAATAGTATACCTAGACTGGAATCAAAACACACCTTTTAACACTCAAGGCATTATTTCTGTAAACAGTAATACTAGAAAAATATAAAATTAAACTCTACTACATTACAAGATCAAAATCTACAAAACAGGGGGGGAGAACAAGGAATTGTGAACATACTATACCTTGTCTAACAGTTCTTTTATCACTTCGTTTGTCAGTTTTTCATATATTAAAGGACATTCCTCGATCACAAGCCTGGGATATTTTTGTCCTCTAGAAGATGATGAATACTTTTGGCTGGAACAAGGAAAGAAAGTTGCCCTTGTTACAGTTTGCTGCATCCTCTATAAAATACTAGCACACACTTATTTTATTCTAAAAAATGTGAATTAAATCATGGCCACTCTCTTTGGGGTGAACACACCAGTAGGTGTTGATTATAAGCTGCCTAAATGTGGTGCATAAAGAGCACCTCACTTAGAGACTAACTCGCTTAAAGAGCAGAATTTTCTCTGAATGGTTGCCTCGATTAACAACTAAAACCAACCAAAAACTCGCTTAGCAACTAAATCAGGGTTTGCAACACTCCCCCCCCGCCAGAAGTCACAGTTGGTCACTTACAATGGTGTTTCATTTAAAGAGCAAACTCGCTTAAAGAGCAATCCCATGGAACACATTATGCTCTTTAAACGAGGCACTACCGTACTAGGAATACTATGGGTTAACTTTGTTATTAAATTTTTATCAAATACACAAAGGCACAAACACATAGGTAAAATTAAAGGTCCTACAGATAAGCAAGCAATTTCATGGAAAATATTTTAATTTTAATGTAAATATGTTAGTGGCAAGACTCAGAAGATTTAATTTATGCCTCACTGTGGAGAGAAAAATAGAGAATCTTATGAATTAATCCCTCCTATCTACAGAATGGTCTGTCAGTGGAGTGAGAAGGGCATGATTTAAAAAAATTAATAACAGATCTGGGAAGCACATCAGCCTTTCCAGTAAAAAAAAAAGATGAAGACCAAACTTTATCTGAAAACTGTACTGTTCCAATAGCAATAACATTTAATACTTCATTTCATTTCTAGAGTTGCAGGTTCTTCATTATAAGATTCTTCTTCAACGGAATCTGTCATTCTTTTATCTCTTTTTTATAGGTCTTCAGTACACTGTATCCATCTTCTTTTTATTTCCTCCTGGTCAGATAGCAAGCTTCCCTGCTGGTCCTTCAGTATTCCCAATTAAAGCTTACATATCCCTTTAACTTATTGGCTCTTCTGGAAGGGATCTCTTGTTCTCCCCTTTTTGTTATTCCTTGCACTGGTTAATCTAATATTTCTCTTTGTCTCTACATGCCAGTTGCTGAAAAACTGCATTTAAATTTCTGACTCTGTTTCTGTCACCTTTTGCTTCTCACCTTTCCTTCTCAATTATAAGCACTTCTTCTGTTAGTGATCCAATTTTTTTCCTTTTTAGTACAGGAATTGTCTTTTCCCATTCTTCCCTAATAATGTCTCCGGTTTCAACCCACAATTTTTCTGGTCCCTTGTCAATTGAGTTTAGAATTCTACGAGTCATTTCCTGCTTCATTTCTGCCCTATAGGCCAAATTTTCCAATAATATTCGGTTCTGCTCTGTTCCCTAATTTTGTGTTCCAGACATCCATTATTTTAAGCATATCTTGTTTTAATGTGTGTTCATGTGTTTTCCTGGATGCTTGCATAAACAATTTCAATTTCCTTTTCAGCATCTTTGCTTGGAGCATAGACTTGGACAATGGTTATACTCATAGGTTTTCTCCAGAATCTGATATTTTTGGTCAGATCTTGAATTAAAACCCCAACTGTCTGTGCTGCATCTGGCCTCAGTTTCAGAGTCATTCAATTTATTCTGAGTTGGTCATTTCCAGAGTAGAACACTTTGTGGTTTGTCTGAATGAAAACATCCTGTTCCAGTCCACTTTAATAATAATAATAATAATAATAATAATAATAATAATAATAATAATAATAATAATAATAATAATAATAATAATAATAATAATAATAATAATAATAATAATTATTATTATTATTATTATTAATTTATATCCCGCCTTCTCAACCGAGGCCGACTCTAGGCGGCAAACAACATAATTGATACAATACAATAATCCCAAAATACAATATAGCAATACAAAAATAATAATAATCAGTTCACTGATACTAAGTACTGATGTATAAATGCTCCATTTCTTGCTTAATGGTTTCCAGTGTACTTTAGTTCATACTCATGTTCCATAATTGTATGTGTTGTGCCGCATCAGATTTTCATTTCACTCCTGTGCATGTCAGCCACTTCACATCCTTTTGGCTTCAATTTAATGCCTCATTAACGGTACAGAGTTGTGTGTTGTATTACTGAACTGTTACTGAGTTATTACTGTTACTGTTTTTCTATTGTATTTTGGACTTTGTTCTCTGCCACATTGTATTTTTGTTTTTGCTATATTGTATTTTTCCTTACCACATTGTATTTTTGTTTGATGTGTTGTGAACCGCCCTGAATCGGCTTATGGCGAGTACAAATCAAATAAACATAAACAACATAAACATAACATATACATAATCATAATTTCCTTTGCTCTTCCTCAGTTCTGACTAAGTGCTTTCTCGGGGGGGGGGGGGATTTCAACTTCTGGCATTATGTCTTATTTAATTTTGTTCTTCTTTTTCCGTGTTATGTCTCATTATAGTTTTCTTGGTCAGTTTAGAAAAGGTTTACTATTGTCACTTACTGTACAGTACTAACACAAGTTAGTTTGAATGTCCCTGCCATTGCCTCCTATGCCAGTATCACTTTCAGCTACTGCTGCTGCCCAGTAGCTGTTACTACCATCATTCCCCAACTATCCAATCAAAAGAGTACAGCTTAGAGCAGAGGTAGGCAACCTACGGCCCGTGGCACCAAATCATCTGGCCCGCCGCCCTCACCCATGCCGGAAGCAGTGGAAACAGCCATAAACGTGTCCACGGCAGTCGTAAATGGGTTTATGACAGCCATAAAGGCGTAAAAATGCGTTTATGACAGCAGTAAATGCAGATGCAGCTGTTGTAAACACTTTTACGACAGTCGCGGACGTGTTTTACAACAGTGTTTACAGCGCCAGTCCGGCCCCCTCAACTGTCTGAAGGAGCATGACCCAGCCCCGATTTTAAAAAGGTTGGCAACTACTGGCATAGAGGAAGGGTCTTCTTTTAGCTCTGCTGGAAGTTCTGCACATAAATCTTTATGACTGCCAGACTTCTCCTGCAATTCCTTCTATGACTCCAAGTGTTGCTTTAAGCGCACACTTTGTGCTGCACTTTGTGCTGTGTAGAGGTATTGCCTCTGGCAGGACTGCTCTCTTTCAATAGCTACTCTTCAAGTGCTCCTGCCTCCTTCCCTGCCAGGAACCCTACCGCACCAGCAGTATCATTAGTCATATGGCAAAGTTTTTTTCCTTGTTTTGTCTTCTATTTAGAATTGCAGATTTCCCCCCATTTTTTCCCTTTTGGTAGGGTGGGATTCTGTCTAGAATTCATTGCATAGAGCTAAAGTGGCAATAGGGAGAACCAAATGAATAGGAATATACCTGTATTCCTTTAGTTACTTTTACATGATACTGGCGATTAAAAACAGCTAGTTTCTTGCTGAAATGACAACACTAAGGAGAGCAAGAGATTCTTACTTCTAGGGTCACAAGCAGGTTACATACTGTATTGCTTTTGCTACCATTTCTCATGACTGTCTTATGATCCAACTGTGTATGAATTAAACAAGTTTTTTATTATTGTTGTTGTTTCAAGACAATCCTCATAACTTGGCAGGATCATGTGGCACAGTCTAGTATTCATACAGATATTATTAGTCCTGTTATTGTAATGTGAGAAAGTGAGATCCTATAAACAGATGCTGAGATTAAAAGCTTTTATTATTTGATTCATTTCATCTCACTTCCAATGCAATGAGGGCAGTATAAACTGCAATATTCTGATCTGAAATTCTTAAGGTGTTGCAGATTCCTTTTTGTTTACACATTAATTTAAACTGCTATAGGACAGACCTAAGTGTGTCTACATAGTTTTTAGGTACGTCCCCGCCACTATGTGGAGCGGAGTGTCCTCAACTATCTGGTCTGGTGGGACCTGCTGTGCAGAAGCGAGAGAAGGGAAGTCCCTTTCTAGCGACTCAGTTGCACATGCCTAAATTATGTACATGCATGTGCATGCACACAGGATAAAACATGAGATCCAAACGGGCCATTCTGATGTCATGGGGATGGTCTCTTAGTACAATTGCAAAATCATTTGTGTGCATGGAAGAATGAGTGAAAGAATGGGAGCCTAGTCATCAACCGGAAGTGGAGAGAAGATGAATGTTCAAGCATTAAAGCCACTGAACACAATATAATCTCCTATTCCAGTACCACTCATTCTGAGGGTTGTTCTGCTGCTTGGTGACCTGGGAAAACATAGTAATCCCTAGCCCAGTGGTGGCAAACCTATGGCACGCGTGCCAGAGTTGGCACTTGGAGCCCTCTCTGTGGGCACCTGTGCAGTCACCCCAGCACAGATTTTGCCCTGCCTCTCTGCCTAGCAGCCCAATGGGAGCACTTCCTCCTTCCCCAGCACAGAGTTCACCCCACCCCTCTGCCCAGCAGCCCAATGGGATTGTTTCCTTCCTCCCCTGTTACTGTGTTGGCACTTTGCGATAAAATAAGTGGGTTGTGGGTTGCAGTTTGGGCACTCGGTCTCTAAAAGGTTCGTCATCACTGCTCTAGCCACTTCCTATCACCTGGCAACCCATGCGTATATAACATATATGTGTTACCTATGGATATATACACACAAGCACACATACATGAATACTGACAGGTTGATATCTCAGTGTGTTCAGAACTTAGCAGGGGAGAGTGGAGCCAGGAGTTTAATTCCCCAGTGTGCTTTACAAGAGTACAGCCAGTCTGTGAAGCCTTGGCAGTCTCAGACCATCTCCAGAAGTTAATGGGGCAATTTCCAGGTTGTGATACCTGATGTCATTTTTTGTATTTTTCTCTGACCTCAGTTTATTTTTCCCTGTCTTTGTATCCATTGCTACATAAATTTACTAATAAAAGATACTACTTCATGTAAGTGATGAAGTCTATTTCACTGCTGAAAGTTAGGCCATATCCTAAATATATCAGTCTTCCAAGACCTCTAATATACAGGTGAAACTCGGAAAATTAGACTATCATGCAAATGTTCATTCGTTTCACTTAAAAGGTGGAGAAAATATATGAGATAGACTCACTACATGCAAAGCAAGAGATGTCATGCCTTAATTGGTTATAATTGTGATGATCATGGCGTACAGTGTACATGAGATTATGTGATAATTATGGGGAACATGAGATTGGGGGGTTGGGGTTTTCATAAGCTATATAAGCCATAAGCATCAATATTATAACAAAGTAAGGCTTGAACTATCTTGCTTTGCATGCAACGAGTCTATCTCATATATTTGTTTCACCTTTTAAGTTGCATTACTGAACTGAATGAACATTGGCACGATATTCTAATTTTCCGAGTTTCACCTGCAAGTTAGATAAATGGATTCTAATCACATTCTTAGTCCAAACTAGAGCAGACCCACAAGCTGGAATTCTGCTGGCAACTCAAAAGTGTAACTCCCCCATGGGAGTGCTCTGTAGGTACCACTGAATCTGGCTCGTAGTTTCACAACCTGGAAATTGCCCCATTCGAAACAACAGGCTTTTCACCTGCATAAAGGTTTAGTGAATGCCCCACTTGTACAAAAGCAGGGAAATCACAGCAGCACACAATGTGTTGCACATGTGGTAAAAACAAACAGGGCTTTGAAGTACTGGACAAAATCCTATAAAGTACATGCCTGTAAAGGTGTTCAAGCGTAGGGTTGTGTATCTTTGCTTACTTCTCACATGTGAAAATGGAACATTTCTAACATATCACCCAGTTTTTTGCAAACAAGAGGAAACTGTGAAAGTTTTTGTTCTAGGCCAGTGATGGCCAACCTTGGCGTTCCAGGTGTTCTTGGACTTCAATTGCCAGAAGCCCAAGTCAGCACTCCTGTTGATCAGAGCTTCTGGGAATTGAAGTTCAAGAACAACTGGAGTACCAACGTTTGCCATCACTGTTCTAGGCTCTGGCAATAAAAAGCCAGAAACGGTTCGCAGTTTGAGGGGGAATTCAAGAGACTTTCCCTCTCCACAGAGCACCTTCTATGCCACAATGTCAACTTAAGTAGAAACTACACAATATAGACTACTTTGATCTAGGTAATCATTTACCATGGCACATACCTCACTTTGAGACGTGATAGTACCACTCGATACATATGACATGCTGGGAAGTGTTTTCTCCTTCCAGCTGACAGCAAAACAGGGTGAATAGCCACCACCACATATCCTCTAGTATAATAGACTTCCACCTTTTTTGCAATATCCAGAACACAGCTGATCTTGATTGCTTCTGGATTTGCAGAACCTAGATGGGTTAAAATTATAAACTTCACATTGGATATAAAAAGACTAGTTGTTGAATAGGTTCCATTTATAATGTCTTTCCCCACATCTACCTGCCCATCTATCAAGTTCATGCTGCACTGTAGGAATTGCTTGTAGGTATCTGATAAGAACAAACTACACGTTGTGCACACTCTTCTCCCAGGCAAGAAACATATGTTAGCGTCTGTAATTAGAGCAGAAAACTCTTAAACTGCAGACAGGTGACTCAGGCAGTCTTTCTATTTCCGAAATTAAAGTTTTTTTTTTTAAAAAAATCAGGTTAAATAGAAAGTCACTCAAAGAAGCAAGCCAATCTGCATTTTACAGGTTGGGAAAGAGGCTTGTGCTGTGACACTCAGATGCTTACATCAGTTATGGATCTCCCTTTTTCAGACAGTCTCTACTGTCCATTTCTCTACTCAGTTACACTACTCACACAATTACACAGAGATGATGACGAATTAGTGGCTAGTAACTGTTGCTGGAAGAAAGCTATACAATAAAAACAAAAATTATAGTAGCAGTACTGGTTGGAAGCTAGGTATATCGCAACAAAAAGTGTTTAAAAAAACAAACAAACTTAACATCAATATAAGTATGTTACAGGAGTTAAGCATAACATACATGTCTGCACATAAATATGTATTTTCTTTCTGCTTCTTCAACAGAAGGTCAAGGGTTTGGGCAAGGCACTGAAGTGCTGTTCAAGAAGCCTTATGCATCTCCTGTTTCTTTTCATATATCGTTATGCACCGTTTGATTATTTTCAATCCTATTTTAAAAGTGTCTCCTTTAATTTATTAAAATAAAAGCAAGCCAAGGTCCACTCTTCAGGGTTACAGTCTAAATCCATGTCTCATAATCAACATGTAATATTATGTGTCTTCAAGTTGGAGCCCACTAATAACCAATCTAACAGGACTTTCAAGGCAAGTGAGATATTTAAGGAGTGATTTTGCCAGTTCCACACCCCTAGCGAGTTCCCATTGCTGAGTAGGGATTCAAACCCAGGCCACCTGAGTTCTAATCCATCACACCACAATGGTATCCCCATAATCAACATACCAGAGTTCAAAAGCTTTCTGAGGAAAAGATGGTTAGCAAGAGGACATTTGCTGCTGTGTTGCTCCAGAGTGTACTGTCTACCCTTGCAAAAAATTGAAAAAGGCTTGTGCCCCTAACATTTGTCCCACCATGGCACGCAATGATGCCAAGCTGACAGTCTTACTATTTTCTCCAGCAGAAAACTCCAATGGACTGCAGTCCCCTCCATAAAAAGGAGTCCTTCCTTTTGCAGAAGGGCGACTTTGGTTCCTGTTCTGCATTTTTAAACCAAGTTATGAAAATACTTACGTTAATGACACAAAGCCTGCCTTCTCTTCCTGCATTGAGTCACTAAAGATTTGTATTAATGTGTAATTATTTTTTCTTCACAAGAGATCATCCCCACCAAACAACTTCCAGATGCTTGTATCCATACAATGGAAAATGCTACTTTCTGTGCAGCCAAAAAAAATGCAGCGTATTTTAAATCAGCTACCAAAAAGTAAGGCTATTGTCTGGCATATTATTTATGTAAACTTTAGGCACACCCAAAACGTGATTAACAGCATACTGTTGCTTACTTCTACACTGTCACACACAGACATTTCTGTGCCTGCAAATAAAAATGAATTAAAACAGCACAGAGCAAAACGCATATTGTGAATTAAAATGTAGTACAACATTATGTGTCCTGAACCTATCAAACTTTTAGGTGGTGGCTCAGTGGTTTAAAAGCTCGCCTTGTTAGCTGGAAGGCTGGCAAGTCAGCAGTTCGAGACCCGGGTACTGCATGACGGATTGAGTGCCTATCTGTGTCGTAGCTCTTGGGGACATGAAAGGAGCCTCATTTGGGCATTCCCTGAGCGGAGTTTCTTCCACAAAAATCTTTTCAACCCAAAATAATTTCTGACACAAACTTATTGTTATTATTATCAAACTTTTTAGGTGTATATTCCTAAAAGATATATTAAGGAAATGATTGTAATAGACAGTTGGGACAACTGTGACCGCAAACAGGCTTTTAGAATTGGTTTTCTGCTAAGAGATTCTCTGAAGAACTGAAGCAGAGTCACAGAGAAGCTTCACAAATGTGTTTTTTTTCTTCAAAATATGTGAACCCATGTAGCAACTGCTGACTGCCAAACAGAGCAGACTGTTCTTAGCAGGAAGCCATCTGGGGTTAGTAGTTTATGTTTTCAAGTTTTCTGGGACAGGGAGTCATTCCGTTAGAAACAAGACAGCCCACAAAAGAAGGAAGTAGCGCACGGGGGGGGGGGGGGGCACAGTATGCCTCTACCAGCATACATTTAAATTTTACTAACTCTTTAAACAAAGAAGACTATTTTACAAAAGCATTTTGCACTGGTTCCTTCAGAACGGCCTTTACACGGGGCTGTCAAGTAGGGATTTCTGAAAATCAACGGAATCTGGTTTTCAGCAATCCACAGAAAAATGAAGAAATGCTTACTTCTGAACAGAGACACCAGTAGAATTTATTATACATGTACACATCAATATATCCCAGCAATCACAGGCATGATTTAATATTTACTTCTGAAGAGAAGTTACTGCTGTTCAATATGTATCATGCATTTTCTTCTACCCAATCATATGAAACATTTACAAACAACAGTCTTTCTCCATTTAAGCTTACAGAGGTTTCAAACAACTTATACATACCTTCTAATGCAAAATCTAGCAGTATGTATTCATAAGCAGAGTCTGTCTTTGTTTCCACTTGTGGTCTCTTTAGAGTCGAAAATATTTTTCCAGGGCTGCTATCCTCTGGGTCTTCTAGTTTTCTTAGCCCACACCCCATAATAAGATCTGGTGTGTGTGTGTGTGTGGGGTGTGTGTTGAGATTTGGGAACGGCAAAGTGGAAGACAGCACAGAGGTTGGAAAGGGAATATGCCCCTCTTCAGAACTATTTCTCTGACTAGAGTGGGGGGAAAGTAAGATTTTCTTCTAGATGCTGTTTGCCA
Organism: Bradypodion pumilum; assembly: GCA_035047305.1. Taxonomy (NCBI): domain Eukaryota; kingdom Metazoa; phylum Chordata; class Lepidosauria; order Squamata; family Chamaeleonidae; genus Bradypodion; species Bradypodion pumilum. Next base: position 288,671,866 of record JAWDJD010000001.1, on the reverse strand, counting down.
TTAGCCATAAATCCAAAGAAGAAAGAATACTGTGCTCCAAGCTAGAAAAAAGAAGAAACTTCCAATCCATGCTGGTATTGAGTCATCAAACTCACAACAACTTCAGGCGACAAAAACTGTATGGCTCCTTAGAGGAACATGCAAAGTGCTACATAAAAAACAGAGCAGAGATTTTTCCATGCCACGTCAGTTTCCAGCCAGCCCCCCTGGCCGTGTTCTGTTGCAAGAGAGGGCACCAATGAGTGCTTTGTCTGTCCCTCCCGATGGACTGACTGGGATGCGAGAAAATAGCCAAAATAAAAAGTTACTGCAAAAGTTCGGGATGAATTCTTACAATCAGAAGGCCTGCCTTTTAAAACAAGTAAATGGATTTTTAAAACAAAAACAAAACACAGCAGTCAGTCAAAAGAACAGGAATAGAGAGAGATGAAATCATTTCCAGAAAGGAAGTCAAGCCTCAAGAGGAAATTGCTTCTGGCATCTCAAAAAGGAGCAAAGTTAAATGGAAAGCAGTTCCGACGTTTAATTTTATCCTTAGTTCTTTGCATAGGACAGATGAAAAACCGCACACTGTTAAACTAGATCAGCAAAACACTCCCCTGGGAAAATATACATATAAAGAAATATTGTGATAGAGAAATTAAAAAGAAATAATTTAAAAATGCAGTTTTTTTGCTAGTTTCTATTCAAAAACAGGAAGATTGTGAAAAGAACTGTAAACCAAAGGGAAGATCTGATTTATCTATCTATATTGTACCTATAAATCCAAGGGTTAACCGTTGGAACTTGCTATACGTTTCTGCACCCGTCCATCCTATCCCGTACCAAGCCTCCTGCAGTCGCCCGAAACTGGTCCGGAGGTTACTGCAGGGTTGAGAAAGGCACCAGTGGGGCAAGAGCCCCACGTATGCAAAAAAAGGAAAAGAACTTTTAGTGTATGAGAGTCAAGACACAAGGCACAGCCAAAGGCTGGGTTAACTCAGGTTTATTGCATGGTGGACAGAGGGAACATGAGGTAATGGCGGACGAACAGCTCTATATATATGGTAGTAACATATTTGAATGTGGCTCCACGGTAGCCCGTTGGCTACTGGTCCGCGTGACGTCATGGTTGGTCACGCCCTTCTTGTCCAGGTGTAGGTAGCGGCGGGAAGCTTCCCGCGCTGCGGTCTTTGATGGGTTTGAACCAAGAGAGCTTGGACGCTCGCTGCTGCCAGCTGGTGGTCATTAGCTCGCGTCCTATTACAGGGTTTATGTGATACAGCTGAAGGTTACATTGTTACTCATCGGCAAGGTTACATTGGTTCAGATACATTGATATCACATGTAGAAGGTTACACTATTAGGACACAACACTCCTCCCCCCTAGGATGAGACGAAGTCTCTCAGCCAAGATGGCTTATTTCGAACACGCTGGGGTCTCGGCGCGGGCTGCCCTGCCCCGGCTTCGCTCCCTCCTCCTTGCTCCCTGGCTTCCTGCCCTGCAATCGGAGAGGATGACTTGTTAGTGGTTTGCCGCGGCTCTGCGGCTTTGTTGGGAGGTGTGTGCTTTGTTTGGGAAGAACCGGGGGCACTGGGGGCTAACGAAAAACCCCTCTTCTCGCTTGGATGGGTGGGGGAACACTCCGAAAACACCCCCCGGCTAGCAAAATCAAAATCAAAATCGGATTCGGGGGAAGCGGCAGCGGCGGCCGCACACTCCTTTTCCCTCCCCCCGGGCTCGGATAGAACTGGGGTATCAAAAGGATATGAGTCGGGCTCGCTGCTTTCCCCCCTGTCTCCCCCTTGGGCTAAACGGGTGGGGGAGAACCCTATCGCTGAATCCTGTCGCTGTGCCCCACTGGTCGGCCCCTCGCTCACTCGGTGCCTCAGTTGGTCAGCGTGCCTCCTCCAGAGGAGGCCGGTGCTAGTTTCCACCCGATAGGACACTGGCCCCGTCTGTTCTATTATCGTCCCTGGCACCCAGGCTGGGTCTGCGTTGGCATAGTTCCTGCAGTGTACAGGATCGCCTACGCCGAAACCTTTCGATACCGCTAACCCTATGTTCTTCCCTTTGTCCTCGACCCTCGACGGGTCTAGCCTGGACAAAAGCGTGGTCAGTTTCCTCCGCATCAGCAGCTCAGCCGGCGAGTATCCAGACGCTAAGGGGGTCACTCTATACGCTAATAGAAATTGACAAACTTGGTGATTTAGATCTCCCGAGCCCATGCGCCGCAGCGCATCTTTTGTGGTGCGCACCAACCGTTCCACTTGGCCATTCGTGGCCGGGTGAAACGGCGCGGATGTGACATGCCGAATTGCATTTGCCTCCATGAATGCTGCGAACTCAGCGGACGTGAAACAACTGGCGTTATCGCTGACCAAAGTGTCGGGTAAGCCGAACGTGGAAAAGACCCTCCTTAGCTGGCGAATGGTAGTGGCGGAGAATGTGCTCTTTACCGGAATGACCTCCAGCCACTTTGAGTATGCATCCACCACCAGGAGAAACATGGTTCCCCGGAATGGGCCAGCAAAATCTACGTGCACCCTGGACCACGGTCCCCTTGCTGCGTCCCATTCCCTATGCGGTAGGCGGGCCACCTCCGGTCGAGAGCATTGACATGCCTCACAAGTGCCAACCATCTGCTCTATGTCGGCGTCCAGCTGGGGCCACCAGAAGTAACTCCGGGCCAACGCCTTGGAGCGGACGATTCCCGGGTGGCTGACGTGCAACAGCTTTAGCACCTTCGGCCGCAGGGACGTAGGAACCACCACCCGTTGGCCCCACAAAAGGCACCCCCTCTCTAAAGACAATTCTACTCGCTTTCGGAAAAATGGGTCGAATTCCGCGCCTGGGGATGACGCCGGCCACCCCTTCTGCACCCACGAGCATACTTTCCCTAGTGTTCTGTCCTTTCCGGTCGCCCTGGCAATGTCGGCCGGTACTATCGGGGGTGACTCCAAGACCTCTATTAGCAATACCTGGCGGTCTCTTCTTACCCCTGCCTTCTGGTCGTCCGACAAGGGTAACGGCGACCGTGAGAGCACGTCTGCATGGCTGATTTCCTTCCCTGGCCGGTATTCTAACTCATGTTGATATGCGTTAAGAAAAATAGCCCACCGCAGCATCCTCGGGGACAGGATCTGTGGCGTGGGCTTATTTGCAGTGAAGATTCCTAACAGGGGCTTGTGATCCGTAACGATCTTGAACGGCCGACCATACAGAAAATCGTGAAATTTCTTGGTTCCCGCTACTATCGCTAGTGCCTCCCTATCGGTCTGTGCGTAATTCCGCTCTGCTTGGGACAGGGACCTTGAATAAAACGCTATCGGGGCCTCCCTTCCGTCGTCTAACACGTGGCAAAGCACCGCCCCCACCCCCACCGGGGATGCATCGCAGACCAAAACTATGGGCCGTTTGGGGTCGAAATGAGTCAGGATTGCCTCGGATGTGAGGAGTTGCTTTAACTCTGTGAACGCTCTTTCTTGCTCGTCACCCCACAGCCATTTTTCCTCTTTTTTAAGTAGCCGATGGAGCGGCTCGGCAACAGACGCCTTCCGTGGAAGGAAGGTATGGTAGAAATTGAGAAGCCCCAGAAATGACTGAAGCTCGGTTTTGGAAGTGGGGCGAGGGGCTTTCTTGATGGCGGCTACCTTAGATTTGGACGGCCTAATTCCCTCGGGCGTGACACGGAACCCTAAAAACTCAACCTCTGTTTCGAAAAATACACATTTGTCTTTTCTCAGTCGCAGCCCCGCTTTCTCGAACACGGCCAGGACCTTATCCAATCTGTGGGCCAGCTCGGCCTTACTCCCCCCCGTTATCAACACGTCATCAAAATATGGCAACACCCCCTCCAACCCCTTCAGGAGGCGTTCCACTAGCGATTGAAAAATGCCAGGTGCCGAGTTCACGCCGAACTGTAACCTCGACACCTGGAACGCCCCCTTATGTGTGACTATTGTTTGTGCCGCTGCTGTGGCGGGGGTTACCGGGAGTTGCTGGTAGGCCTGTGCTAAATCGAGTTTAGCGAAACACTTTCCCCCATTCAGCCTGGCCAGAAGGTGGCTGACCACTGGCACCGGGTATGCATTAGGGCGGATTGCCTTATTAATGGTACACTTATAATCAGCGCAAATGCGCACCTCCCCGTTAGCCTTCAGTGCTGTTACAATTGGAGTCTCCCACTCCGCGGAATCCACAGGAACGAGAATTCCTTGACCCACCAGTTTGTCCAGTTCCGCCTCTATTTTGTCCTTAAGCGCGAACGGTACCCTGCGCGGTTTAAGTCTTATCGGGCGGACCTCCGGGTCTAAGTCGAAGGCTACAGGGGGTCCCTTGAACTTTCCCAGTCCACTTTTAAAAACGGCGGGGTGTGCGTCACACACTGCTTGTATTGGGTCCTCGCCTACTGCATGCACCCCCCCTATGAACAGGCCTAAGGGCTGAAACCACTGTGTTCCGAGGAGGCTACAACTCCCCCCTCTTAGCACCACTAGGGGAAGTTCCGCAGAATGTCTCTTAAAGCGAACCCGGAACGTTCCGACCCCCAACACTGGAATGCTGTTCCCCTGAACGTCCCATAGTGTGGCCCTCAACGCTTTAAGTTTGGGCCGCACGTGGGGGTCGATTTTCAAGAACTCTCTCTGGGGAATTATAGAATAGGAGGACCCCGAGTCAACTTCCATCCTAATAGGGGTCCCTTGTACTAGTACCTCAACAAAGTAATGGGGCTGTCCCGCAGACACGTTGAACACAGGAGCGTCGCCCTCGCTGTCGTCCGAGATGCGGCCCACGCCGTCCTGCTTCCTCGTGGCCCGGGCGCCATCTTTGGACCTCGCTGGACGGTCCGGTCTGGCTGCACGGTCTTGCGACTGTCTCAGGCCCTCTTTCCATTTCCTGCACGCCTTGGCGATGTGCCCCCGACGTCCACAGTTGAAACACTCAGCTTTCCTGAATGGGCACTTCACGCGCTCATGGGCCGCTCCGCAACCATCGCAGCGGCGCCCGCCTCTCCGGACCTTCTGGACCTCCTCGCCATCGCTGCTTTCTGAAGACGATTTCGAGGTCGGTCGGGTTGCATGCACCGACTGACCGGACTTCCCGTGCGACGAGTTTTCCGCTTTGCCGGCCCTCGGACGCCACTCACGCCACTTGTGCATCTCGTCTACTCCAGCATTCGTGGATTCCGCGGCTTCCGCGGCCTCTACAACCTCTTCCAGTGTGGGTGGTGGCTCCTTGTTCATCAAGCTGCGCTGTACTTCCTTGTCCTTCAGGCCACACAGCACTCCGTCCCTGAGGGCCATCTCTAGGATGTGGTCCCATTTGCAGGGGGCGGCGGCTACCCTCATAGCCGTTACGAAGGCTTCTACCGACTCGTCCGGCGCTTGAACTCGCCTCCAAAACACACTCCGAGCGGGAAACATTGCCCTCGAGGGCCGGAAACGCTCACGCAGCATTTTCATGATGTCACCGGCTTTGAAATCGCTCATCTTCTTCGGTGCAAGGATGCCCACCAGCGTCCGCTTGGTTTCCATCCCAAGCATGCGGGTGAGGATGGCCCTCTTCCTTTCCTCGTCGTCTTCTTTGACTTTGAGCTCCACCAGAGCCGCCTGGAAGTCCATCTCAAAAAGCTCCCAGTCTTGCGGTTTGGTGATGTTGAACCCGCTCTGTGTCCTGGCTCCGTGGGGATCCATTATCCCATCCTCGTCGCCAATTTAGTGTATGAGAGTCAAGACACAAGGCACAGCCAAAGGCTGGGTTAACTCAGGTTTATTGCATGGTGGACAGAGGGAACATGAGGTAATGGCGGACGAACAGCTCTATATATATGGTAGTAACATATTTGAATGTGGCTCCACGGTAGCCCGTTGGCTACTGGTCCGCGTGACGTCATGGTTGGTCACGCCCTTCTTGTCCAGGTGTAGGTAGCGGCGGGAAGCTTCCCGCGCTGCGGTCTTTGATGGGTTTGAACCAAGAGAGCTTGGACGCTCGCTGCTGCCAGCTGGTGGTCATTAGCTCGCGTCCTATTACAGGGTTTATGTGATACAGCTGAAGGTTACATTGTTACTCATCGGCAAGGTTACATTGGTTCAGATACATTGATATCACATGTAGAAGGTTACACTATTAGGACACAACAGAACTTCACTTTCCAACGTTCTCTGCGCCACCAATCAGGCTGAGAGGCGCGAGCAAAAAGAACGTTGGGAAACGTGGCACAGCCAATTGAAATCAAGCCGCAGGAGAGAAAAAACGCCGCACAAACGCAAACCAAAACCGAAAAACTCCCAAGTTCTACGTGCCATGAGTGCACAGAACGTGGAGAAAGCTGGCGCATGAAAAATAAAATTAAAAAAACGCAACAGGAGCGCAAGTCCCCAGCAGGCAGACGCAGCACCTCACAGCCTCACAAAACAAAAATCCACAAAAATCCACCACGAGACACCCGCCGACCTTCTTTCCCGGAGCAATGGGGAGAAGAGGGAATCCCTCTCCTCCACGCTACCCCGCCGAAGACACGGCAAGACCACCGCCGGCCTCAAGGTACCTTGAGCCGGGGTGGAAAAAAAACAGCAGCAGGCAGCAGTCCGTCAAGGGAACCACCCTCCCTGGCAAATGACTGGCTGCTGCGTTTGTACTTCCGACACCACTTTTTCGAGAACTAACACGAAACAGCGGTGGAGGTAATACAAAAGCAGCAGCCAGCAATCCGCAAGGAAGAGCACCACCCCTTACGGATCGCTGCCTGCCAATCTCCGGTTAGGTAAGCCAGGAGAAAAAGGAGACAGAGAGGAGAGAACCATCGTCAGGCACATAGCTCTTCTCTGCCTCTTTCTCCCCCAACCTACCTAACGAACCTTACCAGGGGAACAATGGGCTAACTGCCGGCTCCTCCTTTTCCCCATTGCTGCATAGAAACCAAAATTCGAAGCAGCAATGGGGGAAAGAGGAACCGACAGGCAGCCCGTTCTTCACGCAAAAGTACACACCAACAACAAACACCAACATTAATAAAAATTAATAAAACACAAATAAATCAATAATTAAAAAACCCATTAATACACAAAAGAAAACAACAAAATCCACAAACAAAAACATCCACAATTCCAGAAAAGCACAGACAAAACACCTAACTACAAAACGAGAATACCTAACTCTAACAACACAACTACCACAAATTACACAAATAAACAACAACGAAATTACAAAAATTAAACAAACCAATTAGACAAACCTAAAACCCAACCAAACCACAAGAGTACAAACAGAAACACCTCCCAGCCCATCACCACAAAAACAAAACAAAGAAAAACCCAAGAAGAAAGAAAACCAGACAACTCACCAGCACATCCTCCCTCCACAAGATCGGAACAACAATGAAAAAAAAACGAAGACTACTTACTGGAAGAAGCCCCACCTAGAGGCCAGGAGATAAAAAACACGTGAAGCAAAAACAAAACCACTAACAGCCCCACCTGCAGGGCGGAATATTAAAAACAAGTCAAAAACAATAAAGCCCCACCTAGAGGCCACAAGAGTAAAAACAAGTCAAAAACATAATAAATCAAAAGTGTACACAAATAACAAACATATGTTAAATAAATAAAATAAGATTTATAGCATCCTCTGTTGAGTTTTAACTCAAATAAAAACCCAAAACATCTAAATACAGTTTAAAAACATTGAATGTGAAAAACATGTACTTTCACATTTTAAGAAAATATTACCTACGGTACAACTATTAACAAAAAAAAAGTCACATACTAAAACGTTATTTGGTTACATAAAACAATTTGAAACAATTATATCATTCTTTGTTCTTTTTTTAATCCACAAAAAAATAACCCAAAAAAGCTGATCACAGTTTATAACAGCCTGGCAACGCCGGGCAACCTATGTTAGTCCTATATAAGAAAAGTTATTTGTAAACTATTTTTCTCCTGTTCCTTTATATTTTCTAAAATAAACAATTCGTAAAACGTCTAGTTGGGGATTTCTGAACCAGTAGATTACACATATATGATATTTACTTTTGTTTTCATTTCTTTGCCACGTGCAATTTAATTAAGCTAAGACCTGGTGTTATCAATTGTACTGTTTAAAGATTCCAATACCTCAGTGAACTGGGATCTTGGACTATGCTTTCACATCTTCAACCAAGAAGTGGTTTACTCAGCCTTCAGGTCTCTTGCCTTAATCTTATGACAACATACTTATGATTCATATTGTTCTTGCATTGTTTCTCTCTAAGCAAAGCCAGTGATGTTTTTGACCTATTTTTCTCTCCAATTAGGAGACGCTCAGGCAATTTCACAACCGTGTTATTAAATGATTCTTTAGTGTCAAAAGCCAATTATGATATATCATAATAATCTGTTCATCAAAACAGGTCTATTTTAGTTGTGCATTTTTTGGGGAGCCTGGTTTTGGAAATTCTATGTGAAGTCTATATTTGCAAATATTCTCAACACAATCCTCATGTACCAAAAGAAGTGCATATTGCAGGGGTTCTCAACCTTTTCAAGTTGGGGGCTGGGTCACGCTCCCTCAAACAGTTGGTGGGCCGGACTGGTGGTCTAGCCACTGCCATCAGAACAACCGCTGACTCATTTATGGCTGTTGTAAACAGCAATTGTAAACACTTTACAACAGCCATAAATTATCCGCAGCTATCATAAACACATTTACGACGATCATAAATTAGTCCACAGCCAATTCTGATGGGGGCTGGAACAAGGGCGGGGGCCGAATTATTTGGTGCCATGGGCTGGATCTGGCCCACGGGCCGTAGGTTGAGAACCCCTGGTATATTGAGTTTTGAATTTTTATTTGAGATGAATTAAGATGCTAGTTTTGCAATTAGAGAACAAAATATTTTCTCGGCAAAAATCCAGTCTTTCAAAGCTACAATTCCTGCACAGATAACTTGCAAATAAAACCTGTTATCTTCTTATGACCGGTTACTTTTGTTTGCAGTTGGGTGAACCCTGATTCAAAGTGACAGTGTTCATGTAAAGGTTATGTACAAACCCCTAAATGATTTGCAAATTAGAAACCTAAAATAAAACTTATTCCATACCCAACTGCCTGAATGTAAAGGTCACCTGTCACTTGATGGTGACAGCTGATGCCTACGTTCTTCACTATGATTTTCACTATCCAGAGAAGTGTCCACTCTTGCTATCATTACTCTTAAATATAAAATTAAAACATTTTCCCAATTCTACCACTACTTCTCGTAGGTCATTCTCTAGCATGCTGTTTTCAGTATTTTTGGTTTAATAGTGGTATTGATTCACAGTATTGTTTGAATTCAGATTTCAAGTCAGAGCAGTAGACGCACCTAAATTAATGAAAATGTACAATATTAAAGTAAAGAAAGGTTTGGTAAATTAGAATTTTTGTACTGATGTGTGGGGAGATTTATTGATTTAATATAAATAAGGGGGAACTGTTGTGCACCTTCACAAGAGACAATGCAATTTTGGAATAGAGCTCTGTAATTAGAAGGGAAATTTGGTCATATCTCCAAACTGTCCAGGTTGGAGGAAGCACTTTTTGATTTAGTGTACAGTAGTTATTTTTCTTAAATTATTTTCTTTTTTGTTTTTATTAATAGCTATCTTGTGCAAGTTATGATTTTTTCATATTTTTCTTAAACATGTATTTTTGTGTAGTTAGAAAATGAAATAAAGTTTATAAAAGCTGGTGCCTCTTGTAAATCTACATTTGAAAGTTCATTCAGGTTAGCTATTACATGGCACATAGAATTTGTCAAATAAATATACAGTACAGCTAAAGTCCCATTAGATGTGTAGATATGTTATGCAATTCTCTAGCTTCTAGACAAAATTGTATATGTTTTTGAAATACTGTACAGTAAAACCTTGCATAAAGAACGCCTCACTTAAGAGACTAACTGCTTGAAAAACAATATTTTTTCCAAGTGGTTGCCTCATAGAACAAATAAAAACTTGCTTAACAACTAAACCGGGGTTTGCAATCCCATCAGAAGTCGCGATTGGTCACTTACCATGGTGGTGGCGGCACTTTTTCCAAGTGTTTTGCTTAAAGAGCAACTACATGGGGCTGCCCTTGACGACCATTCGGAGGCTGCAGCTGGTCCAGAATGCGGCAGCCCGGGTGGTGATGGGATGTGGGCGATATGCCCATGCCTCACCGCTACTTCGGGAGCTGCACTGGTTACCAGTTTGTCTCCGGGTGCAATTCAAGGTGCTGGTTTTGACCTTTAAAGCCCTATATGGCAGTGGGCCAGGATACCTTAGAGACCGCATCGTCCCAAGAGTGTCTGCCCGTCCAACCAGAGCGGACCGGAGGGGCTCTCTAATGGTGCCATCAGTTAGGGGTGCACATCTATCGAGCACCCGAAGGAGGGCCTTCTCCGTGTCCGCACCAACTCTCTGGAACCTCCTGCCAACAGATCAAAGAGAATTGCTGCCCTTCAGGAAAGGATTGAAGACCTGGCTGGCAGGGCAGGTGTGGGGCCCGAATGGGAACACGGTCCCCGCCTGCTGGCTTATGTAAACAATTAAGAACTCTCTCTTCTTCTTCCTTTTATAGTGGGTGGGATGGGTGGGTGGGATATGGGTCTTTTAAAGTTGGTGGGACGTGGGTCTTTTAAAGTGTTTTTATGTGTTTTTAGAACTTGTTGTAATGCCGCCCTGAGTCGGGTTCTGCCTGAGTGGGCGGCATATATAAATATGACTATTAAATTAAACTAAACTCAATCAAAGAGCAATCCTGTGGAACGCATTATGCTCTTTAAGTGGGGTACTACTGTATACCAAAAAGGCAAATAGTTTTATCATATGAAAAATACAGTGCCACTTAAAAATATTAACAAACACTATGGATCAGGTGCCCTGCATTATCCCGGGAGCTACCATCTTTGTTCCTGGATGCAGCTATTCTGCCCCAAACAGACCTGGTGCGTAACTTGGGGGTCCTTTTGGACTCATGACTATTGCTCGAAGAGCAGGTGACAGCCATGGCCAGGAGGGCTTTTGCACAACTTCATGCGATTCGCCAGTTGCACCCGCTCCTGGACTGAGACTCCTTGCTCATGGTCACACATGCTTTGGTCACCTCCAGACTAGATTAATGTAATGCGCTCTACATGGGTCTGCCCTTGATGACCATTCGGAAACTGCAGCTAGTCCAGAATGCGACTGCCCTGGAGGTGACAGGGTGCAGGCATTATGTTCGCAACTTGCCGCTGCTCTGGGAGCTGCACTGGTTACCAGTTTGCCTCTGGGTGCAATTCAAGGTGCTGGTGATGACCTTTAACACCCTACATGGTAGTGGGCCAGGATACCTGAGAGACCGCGTCACCCCAAGAACGTCTGTCCATCCAACCAGAGCAGACCGGAGGGGCTCTCTAATTGTGCCATCGGTTAAAGGGGCTTGTCTCTCTAGCACACGAAGGAGGGCCTTCTCTGTGTCCGCACTAGCCCTATGGAACCTCCTGCCGATAGAGTTCTGGCTACAGATGGAACTGCTGCCCTTTAGGAAAGAACTTAAAACCTGGGTGGCAGGGCAGGTGTGGGGCACCAATGGGGAGGTGACCCCCGCCCATTGGTTGGTATAAATCAAGATTTCCCCTCTCTTTTTAGGGATGAGAGGTGGGTGGGTTTGTTTTTTAAGACTTTTGGGTTTTTTAAATTGATTTTAAACGGTTTAGCGTGTTATTTTGTTGTGTTTTGTCTGTAAGCCATCCGAAGTCGCCCCTGGCAAGGGGGCAGCAATGCAAGTAAGAACAAATAAATAAATAAATAATAAAATTTCCTTCTATTCTATTGGAACAAGTAACCCAAGGGTACAGGATTTTTATAGCTCCCATTTTCTGCATCATGGAACTATGACAAAGTTGGGTTTCACTTACCAGTGATAACTTTCGTTCTTCGAGTATATAGTTTGTGAATACACACTATTGGGTTATGCGCCTGCGCAGAACATCGATTGGAGGCTTTAAAGCTGATTGGTTAAAAGTTTTGGCGGTAAGACCGCCCATCCTTAGGCGCCAGTTTGCCATTTTACCTCATTTCCATACTTAAGCCAGGCACAGGATAAACCAAATGATCTCATCCGTGCTGCTCAAGAGGGGAGGCAGGTTGGGTAGTGTGTATTCACAAACTATGTACTCGAAGAACGAAAGTTATTACTGGTAAGTGAAACCCAACTTTCTCCTTCATATAGTTTGTGAATCCCCACTATTGGGAGATTAGTAAGGTCACACTTACTTGGTTGGTGGGCAGTCGGATGAGATGAATCCAGGATGAAGTACATTGGTCAGGTAGGATGGACCCTCAAGGGCGAGGCGCCTGGAGCCCTCTGGCAAGGACGACACGACCAAGTCTGGCATCCGCAGAGGCTCTGGTGTCCATCCTGTAGTGTTGGACAAATGTGGAAGGCCTGGGCCAGGTGGCAGCCTTACAGATGTCCTCGAGCGGGGTGCCCTCCAAAAAGGCAGTGGAGGTAGCAACCACTCTGGTAGAATGCGCCCTGACACATGGAGGAGGTGGCAGAGGCAGACTCGTAGGCCAGGTAGATGGTTGATGTAATCTATTTGGAGAACCTCTGGGACGAGATGGGTTCGCCTTTGGACTTTCCCCCATAGGCAACAAACAGACGCTGTGACTTACGGAACTCACATGTCCTGCTGGTGTAAAACAATAAAGCTCATTTCACATCTAGCGTGTGCCAAGTCCTTTCTTGAACGTTGCTGGGGTTTTGAAAGAAAGTTGGCAGAGATATAGTCTGAGCCATGTGAAATTGAGAGACTACTGTTGGTAAGAAGGTGATGTCGGCGTGGAGCACCACGCGGTCATTGTAAAATTTGAGAAACGGGGCATCAGCCCGTAGAGCAGCCAGCCACCAGCTGTTCTAGCAGACGTGATGGCCACAAGAAACGCAGTCTTCCAAGTGAGGAGATGAACATCCGCAGTAGCCATCGAATCAAAGGGAGTCTTAGTGAGGGCATTCAAGACCGTAGATAACGACCTTTGAGGAAACGCTTCACCATTTGGTCACAGAAAGCACCAGAAGCAGGTGATCCAGCTGGAGAGTAGGCTACTACTGCTGCCAGATGGACCCTGATGGAAGTAATGCTGAGACCTGACTCTGCCAAATGGAGGAGGTATGACATGATGTGTTGCAGACCCACATTGAGTGGAGGTATCTGTTGAGTATCCAGGAAGGCACGAAATCGCCTGTATTTGGAGGCATAGGACTTCCTCGTAGAGGGGCGCCTTGCTAGTTCCAAGATCCTGGACAGTCTAGGATTATCCTCCACGTGGTGAGGTGGAGACTGGGCAGGTCCAAATGGTGAAGTTGCCCTTGCTCCATTTGTAGAAGCGTCAGAGAGTCTGGCAGCGTGTGAGACTGTGATGACATGTGCAACAGAAGTGGATACCAGGGTTGACGTGGCCATGCTGGAGCGATGAGAATAGCATTCATCCGTTGCTGGTACATCCTGGTGAGGACCTTCTGAAGCAGAGAAAATGGGGGAAAGGCATAAAGGTAGTCCTGGTCCCGCCGTTTCATGAAGGCGTCGCCCTTGGAGTTCAGTCCAATGCCCACCCTGGAGCAGTACCTGGGACACTTGCGGTTGGACCCTGATGCAAAGAGGTCGATGCTCCAGGTCCCCCATGCCTTGCAAAGGGAGTGAAATACCCTGTTGTCCAGTTCCCACTTGTGGGTCGTCGAGGTGAGATGACTCAGATGGTCGGCCAGCACATTCAGTTTGCCCTGGATGTGGACTCCAATTGGAAAGATGTGTTTCTCGAGACACCATTCCCAAAGTTGTACCGCCAGATATAGCAATGTGGTGGATCTTGTCCCTACTTGCTTGTTCAGGTACGCAATCGCGTTGGTATTGTCTGGTGCTATTTGGACTGCCTTGCCACATAGCAATGTCTCGAAGGACCGCATGGCCTTCCATATGGCCAGCAACTCTCCAGGTAGTTGATGTGGTGGACGATCTCATGCAGAGACCAAGTGTTGTTGACCGTTAGAGTTCCGCAAGCAGCTCCCCAGCCAAGGTTGCTTGCATTGGTCAGAACTTGTAGAGACAGCTGTGGAGGAAACCACATTAAGATGCGTGGTCCACCACGCCAGCTGGTCCACCAGTTCCGGAGAGGGAAACAACCGTTTGGACTGACTCTCCGTGAGCGGATCGAATTCGTGGAGAAGCCATGATTGTAGGGACCGGAACTTCAATCTGGCGTGAGGAATCACTGCCGTGGTTGAAGCCATCAAGCCCAGGAGTCGTTGAGCCTTCTTTGCTCTGACGAAGGGTTTGGCCCTGAAGTCGCTTACTACCTGTGCAATGTCCAGTAAGCGTTTTTGTGGGGCAAAGGCCCTGACTGCCAGTGAGTCCAGAACTGCTCCAATGTACTCCACTCGCTGTGAAGGTTCCAACTTTGATTTGGTAAAGTTGATCCTGAGGCCAAGTCTCTCCATGAGATGGACGGTGTACTCCATGTCCCGAATGGTGGACGATCTGGTGGGGGAGACTATCAGCCAGTCGTCGATGTAAGGGAAGACCCTGATCCCCTTCTGGCGGAGGAAGGCAGCCACCGGAGCCATGCATTTGGTGAAGACTCTCAGTGCTGTGGCCAGACCAAACGGTAGGCAACGGTATTGGTACACAGAGTCCCCTATCGAGAATGCTGACGTGAAAGTAAGCGTCCTTGAGGTCTATAACCGTGAACCAGTCCTGTTTGTTGATGAGGGGGAATATGGTCTGGAGGGTCACCATCCAGAACTTCCTGGTGTGGATGAATTTGTTGAGGCAACGCAAGTCCAGAATCGGGCGGAGGCCTCCGTCTTTCTTCTGGACAACGAAGTACCTCGAGTAGAAACCGCTGTCCCAATCGGTCGATGGTACCAGCTCGATGGCCCCCTTGGAGAGAAGGGTTGTAACTTCTTCTTCCAGATGGAGAGACGAGTTGGTGAAACGGTGCTTTCCTACCTGAGGCATCCGGTCGAACTCAATGGTGTAACCAACGGACAAAATCTACAAGACCCACCGGTCGTTCGTGACATCGGACCACACCTGGAATAAGTTCCGGAGGGGGAGGTACGGGAGTTGGAGTGATAGAGTCTTGGCCTGGGAGAAGTCAAACGCGAGACTTCGATATGCCGTCCCCGCGTTTATTTTGTCCATATGGCTGAAACCGTTGTTTGCCATGTTGTTGCCTTGGACGATAAAAACCAGCCCTGGACTGTTCTGCAGGTCCACCTTGTTGCTGCTGTGGGTTGCCACGGTAGCGATTGGTAAAGGGCTGAAACCTCGGCTTCGTAGACTGTGCAGGAGTGGTAAGGCCTAAGAATTTAGCAGTGGAGTTGGTCTGACGCAACTCATTGAGCACTTTGTCCGTATCTTGGCCAAACAAACCCTGGCCATTGAACGGAAACTCCTCGATCAACTTCTTCATGGAGTCGTTGAGAGTAGTGCCCCTAAGCCAAGCATGCCGTCGGAGAAGGATGGCAGAGGACATGTCCTTGGCTGCATAATCATTTATGTGTCTGGCCGTCCGCATCTGCTGTTCGGCCAGAAAATCACCCTCCTCGCTCAGGGAGTCGAGTTCTTTCTTGAGGTCAGCTGGCAGCTTTGTGGCGAGGGTTTTGGCCTGCTCCCAAAGATGCGATTGGTAAAGTCCCATGGCAGCTGAATAGTTTGCCGCCCTGAGGAAGAGAGAACCGGTGGCGTAAACTTGCGGCCCACTGCGTCGAGTTTCTTTCCCTCCGGAGTTGATGCTACCGGAAACCCACTGACGACCATCTTGTGCTGGAAAGCCTTCACCACCAAAGAATTTGGTAGAGGTTGGGCTTGAAGGAACTCGACGTCCTCGTCCAGGAGTCGGTACATCCCATCGAGCCTGGACGAAACGGAGTGTGCCGAAACGGGCTTCTTCCAGGTGGCCTTTGCAGATGTCAGCATGGAAGGGAGCATTGTAATGTAGACGGGTCAGATGGATCTCTTGTCCAACTTGGCCGTCATCTGGTCTTCACCTTCCAGCGGTGGCTGGTCAACCCGCAAATTAAGGGCAGTCCCCAAACGGGTGAGCATCGCCGTGAGGGATCTCTGGTCCTCTCCTCTAAGCGGATCGACAGCACCAATCGCTTGGTTGGGCGTCTTCTCCGTGTCCACATCCCCCTCATCCTCCTCCGACGACAAGCTGGAGTCTTCGGAGGATGAGGGGGGAACTCTGGAAGCCACATCGGGACCGTGCCAGTACAACCTGGGCAGGTTGACAGGCTGGGCGCTCATCGCTACAACGTCTGGATCATGCCAATCCATTATGGCTGGGCCAGCGGAGTGACTGCTCAACCCTCGAGAGGGCAGTGGAGCGACAGCAGGGCCAGAATCCCTGGGGCATGCGGTGGTCGGTCCCGGAGCCGCAGAGGCCGCAGGAATGGTGGCCTTAAACTGTTTGGCAAAGGACTTTGCCATGGCCTCAAACATCGACTTGAAGAGGTCCATCTGGCCAGCAGTGACGGTAGCCGTCAGAGACGAAACGGTGGGAGGCGAAACGGTGGGAGGAATGATGGGAGGCGAAACGGTGGCTACCGGTGCGTCTATTGTAGGAGTACGTGGCCTGGGAGAAACGGAGACTTGCTGCGTCGTGAGATGGCCCCTCTGATCAGGTAGTGGTAAAGAAGATGGAAGTAAGGGGTGAGCTGGCGCACCAGCCCTGCAGCCCTTGTTAGGAGAGTCTGAGGAAGAACCGCCACCCCAAGCGGAAGATCCCGGAGAGAGACATCTCGCAATGGAGAAAGGCAGTGAAGGCCGAGGAGAGGTTGGAGGGTGAAGAGTAGGTGGTAAGGAGCGATGCACCTCCGACCTATGCTTCTTTTTCTTCTCCCCGTTCTTGTCCTTCTTTTTTTGTGAATGAGAAGCGAGGAAGAAGAAGGCTTGAGAGCCTGGTCAGGGGGAGGAGCACTCATAGAGGCAGAAGTAGAAGGAGCAGCGGTAGGAGCCAGGGCGAGCTCCATCAGGTGCACCTTCAGTCCATTGCTCCGGTTCTGAACCGCCAGACAGGTGAAATTTTTACAGTGCACACACGACTGGTTCTGATGCGACTCGCCCAGACAAAAAAGGCACTGACTGTGTCAGTCGGAAGCCGGAAACTTCTTCAGGCAAGAAGTGCACTGTTTAAAAGCCACAGAGGCCATGAAAAAATTATTCTCAAGAGAAGTAAGAACGTGGAACGTTTGAGAACAATGCCCCGAAGGGCAGGTCTACCGCCACCCCCTTGAGGGGGGAAACGGCGACCTGAACGAAAAGTGACTGAGTCCTATGAGAAGAAACAGCACTGGGGTGGCAATCATGCCCGAAGGACAAGATTGCCAGAAAAAATTATTCAGAAAAATTAGTCTTTTCCGTAGAGTCAACTGAAAAATTGAGGAAGCTCTCAACGTTCGTTCTGCTGCTGAGGCGGAAAGAAGAGAACTGAGGTAAAATGGCGAACTGGCGCCTAAGGGTGGGCGGTACGGTGGGTGGTCTTACCGCCAAAACTTTTAATCAAACAGCTTTAAAGCCTCCGATCGATGTTCTGCGCAGGCGCACAACCCAATAGTGGGGATTCACAAACTATACGAAGGAGAACTACTGAATAAGACAAAGCTACTTCCAACCACTTTTTAAACAGCTATTTATGAACATTATTATATTTTCAATTTATCCTGATGTTTTTTCTTTGTTTGTTCCCCCAAGCCTGTGAAAGAAATTTCTATTATTACCACTGTAAAAAAAATCATAGGTGGAAACCAATCACTTGCCAAAGTCTGTGGCAAATGTAGAACTTAATCTAAATCTTCTTGGACACAACATACCACTCACCAACCCTCTACACATGTCAGAATCTACATGACTCTATAAATGCAGCAGGACTTCCATAAGACCCTTTAAGGTACCTGAGGGACTCCTCTACGCACCACATCACTAGGCATGCACTTGACTGGATAGTGTTAACAGTTTAAACAAGAAGAAGATCAGGGGAGTAAATACAATATTTATTAACTCTGAAATTCTATAAAACTATTGATAAAACATTCTTCTGCTATTTAAGTATGCAGTAACTACAATAAATGCACTTGGCAAACATTACAGATGCAGACAAAGCCTTCCCATTGCAGCTATTTGTACGACAGTGGTTTTAAAAAAGAGATTTCTGCTTCAAATCAGCATTTTTGTATAGAGACAATTACTACAGTTAAAGTACTTTAAATATCTACGTAAGAAAAGATCTCAATACATGGTATATTTCCACTACCATTTTGAAGTATTTTTGGAACGTTGTTATAGCAAAAGATTTAAGAAATCTGAAGAAACCCTAAACAAAGCATTAATCTTCTGCTGTATTTTATAAGGTGTAACACTTTGTTCAAAATTACAGCTTTACAAATACAATAATAAAGTTTCTTAGTAGATTTGTAGTACAAATTATTGAAGCATCTTCTTTGCCATATTCAGGTTATTTTTTAGTAACACCTGCTCCAATATGAGGATTATTCCAACTGACATTCAAATTATTGTTTTATATTAATACATATTACAAAAAACTTACATTGTAAAACTACAGGCAAAGCCACGTGTTCTGTTATCTCTTCTAAAATTATTATTGGAATAAACTTTCTTCATTTGTTTGTCAAGTGGATGTTAGACAATGTTAAAAGCATAAAGTATCAAAGTCAGATCAAATTACTATGTTATGATTGTACTTATTTTTTCTCTCCTAGTTCATAGAAATGAACAGTAATTTTATGTTCATGCTTTTTCAGAATTTCAAAACAGATAGTTTATCCAGAAATAGCAAAGTCCTGTGTTCCTTAACATTATGGCATTTTACCTATTTTTGAAAATATACTTGGAGTTATAATCCTAAACGAACATTACTTTAAATATTGTTATGATTATGCTATACATTTCAACTAAATGTTTAAGATCCAAATAGATTACAAGTTGACTCTGCAACCAGTATTAGAGGTATTAACATGACTGTTTTCTACCACAAGCACACAATAAAGCTATATTTTTGAAATCAGAATGGTAAACTCATAAACAATTTTTGCTCTTAATAAATAAATATGAAGCAAGAGGATAAGGAATTTATACTATTGTTCTTTTAATGCATTTAACTAATCTGGAAACTGTGGAATATTAGTCTACCTCAGAGGTTGCCAATCTTTTTCAGTCAGGGGGTGGGTCACACTCCCTCAGACAGTTGAGGAGGCCAGACTGGTGGTCTTCCTGCCATTTATGGCTAGCGTAAACACATTTGCATCAGCCGCAGACTCATTTGCGTTATATTAACATCATCCGTTATCATCTGCGACTGGAGTGAGGGGTTTATTTGATGTCATGGGCCAGATCTGGCCCACGGGCAATAGGCTGCCTAACCCGGTCTACCTGATGTACATGTTGAAAAATGTATGTCACAAACAACTAAAAAAAAAATCACATACAAATAAACTTGTTTCTGAAATGCTGTTCCAAGTATAATGCCTTTCATGGCTATTTTGAAATATGTTTTGTAAAAATGGGCTAGATCTAAAATTGTATTTGTGGACTTCCACTTCCTGTCTATCAGAATGGAAAAAGAAGACACATAGGAACCTAATAAATGGGAAGAAGAGGAACTCTCCTTTCTTAAGTGTCTATTTAACAGACGTAGTTCCACCAGAATTATGTCATTGAATGCAACCAAATGCATTTGGGCTGCAATCATCTATGTAAAAATGGGATCCCAAGCAAAAGATTTAAAATTAACCTTGATTGCTTGGTTAAAATGGGTTACATACAATTGTTTCATGATATGCATCAAAATAAGGCCACAATAACAGAACACATGGCCTTTTCCTGGCTACATCTATAATGTTTACAAGTATATTTACAACTGACTAAATCTTGTCATATACATAAAGCAGTTTCTTGAATGGTAACACATTTATATGGCTATAGTTGTAAATCTTGCAAATATAAAACAGAAACGTTAAACTGATATCCTTCATAGTTCAAATTATTTACAGTTAACATAAAACTATTTAAATTGTTAGCTGCTGTGTTATAAAATTTCTGTAAAAAAGGCATAAATTACTGTTGTATATGATCTTTTGTCTGCTTTATGAAGGTACAGACTAAAAAATAAAGCATTAAGCAGGAGCATCAATTTATTCTCCCTAACTCCAATTATATATGCAATGGCGTATGACCTGAAGGCAAAGCAGGTACTAATGTGCTGTTTTAAGGTCCCACATTAAAAGGCAGCGTCAATACTTCTTAAATCAGTAACTTAAATGTGTCCTTACTGGTGTAATAGCTACTGTTGTAAGACTGACTCTAAAGCATCCTTACATTATATAAACCAAAATAACAATTAGAAATTATTTATGAAACAAAAATACTGAGCTGCTAATATTAAAAAAAAATGTGAAGGATAGATAAATAACGAAAGTCTTTAAGTCTACAGTAGAAATGATAGAACTGGGATTGTACTCCAATTAAATGGCATGGGCATGTTTATTCTGCCAGAGTAAGGTTATGTTCAGATGAGCAAAGCAAAGGTTATAAAGATAAGCAAGGTACAAACAATTAATTCTAATCCTTGTAGTGAATAGGTAAATTGCATTCTTCCTCATGACATGATACAGGCAGGGATTCATTTTGATCCTGCACACAAGAGGACAAAAACTGAATTGAAGTTTTGCAATGGAATAATATATTGTATTATTAATGTAGAGCTTGTATTTTTCGACATTTAAAAAATGCTGTGTGTGGGATTTTGCATGCTCAAGAATATCAGTCACAGATCTTAAAAAGTTATGTGGACACAGGCATATAGTCCTATGCTTAGTTTTTTAAAGCACTTAATTTTTTAAAAAATTCCTAAAAAACAGATGTGCTTACTTTTAGCTAAACGGTCAATAAGAATTTGCACCAAGTTATCTAAAACCAAAGTACATTTGAACAGAAATGTAGAGTTAAAAATACTGAGAGTCCAACTCAGTGGGTTTTTCAGTTCAGCAAAAATGGTTTTCAATACTACAGTTAATCTTGAAATTTATCAGATGAAAATGGATTTTGAGAATGTTTTGTAATACAAATATGTTGGCTTCAACTGCATTAATAAACAGTGCATTCAACATTTCTGTATTACAAAATTACAGATTTATGTCTTCACAACAGTATTCTAAATGATAATGAAAACCATGATTTTATCCTGCAGTTTATGTTCACTAACTTGAGTTTGTATGAGTAGTTTTTTAAAAAAATCCTTACAAAAAGCAAGCATATTTTGCCTTACCAGTGTTTCGCAATTGTGATGCGCCACAAAGCCCTATACCTTTTGGGTCTAACATTTTAGTTATTTAAAAGATACTTAAAGTTTTATTTCACAGAGTCTGTAGAAGTGGAACTCGTGAGAATTGTATCATCTGATCTGTAATCTCTTCTAGGATGAAAGTGAGGACTACGTGCATATCGAGGCTTTAAAGTCACAGATGAAGGATGAGAAAAATTTCTTCTTATAGAGTGTATTCTTGCTTCCTGAAAAAGAAGAAAAATGCACACCTCAAAATAGTTTATATAGTATAGACAGAAAAGGACAACCATGTTCCTAAATGTAACTTTAAAACTACAGAACCCAAAAAAGAATTGACCAAATAAAAATTAGCATATAGAATAGCATAAAAATCTAAGAACACTTTAAAACCCTTTTAAAATACTCTTACAAATTCTAGGGAAAGTTCAGTTTAAATATTCAATGTAGTTTAAAAGCATTAAAGTAGTTTAAGAAACATATTTACATGCCACTTAGAAAAACAAGATGGATGTTGAGAATTCAGCCTTCTTCTGTGTCTACTCCAGATGTGAAACAGCCAAAATGAAGGTACCTTTTGGTAAATTCATTCTGCAGTCTTTCACCTGACCTAGTGTGAGAAAGATTAGCCGGTAACACAAGGTTGCAGTTACCAGGGGACGCCCGATTGTGGTTCAAAAAATGGCACAACCTTCTGAGAGGCTCTTTCTGTGTACCCCCCTATTCAGCCTTCTGAGGGAGGGCAACTGGGGAGTAGCCACAGAGAAAGTTTTCTTTTGTGTTTCACCAAACATGCTTGAGAGGACAGTGGGGCTGAGAGAAGCGCCTCAGCTGAAAATCTCAGAAGCTTCAGATAGGACCCAAGCTATGCAAGTCATCCCCTCAGTGGAGGAAATGCCACTGGAAACCATCATATTGGGCCCAACGGCAAAATGAGCAGAGGAGGAACTCTGATTCCCAACGACTAAGGAGGTGGAAGAGGCCATACCAGATGGACTGGCTTTGAAGGCGCACCTTTGTCTATATCCTCAAGGCTGCGGCAGTCCATTGCAGCCCCGGTGTTAAACCCTGCATGTCTCATTTCATATGTGCCGCAGGAGATGACTCCGAGATCAGTGTGCGAGTCACTTCATGGCAAACTGGGATCCACCTTAAACAAATTCATGCCAGTGGCCATTTTTTCTGATTGTCTGAAGGCAGCTCAGAATCAGCTGGCCTCCAAGACCAGGCCTCCTGGCGCTCTGGGACAGGAAAAAATGTACACTCAGAATGAGTTGCGGCCGACGTTGATGATGGCGTATAAAGAGTAATCCAGGCAGGATGTAACTAAGGCCTAATGTACCACAGCTAAATCAGATATCTCAAGGATTGGACACAGTTGGCATACCAGTTTTAACTGGGCAAATCCAATCTTGGCCATTATGAGACTGAAACATCAAGTTTAGGAGTACATCCTAGCTGTGAGCATGAATTTTTAGGAGAAGTACAACCCCAATCGCAAGGGATTTCGCCTTCTGGCTTTTATGTTGCAATGAGGCTTTTAAAAAACAACCGATTTTACAGCAGTGTAGGACGTGAGAGGATAAATCTTTCTCTCCCTGTGGTGCAATCCCCTCTGGAAAATCTTCCACCTTGCTACAACAAAGCATTTAAAGAGCCCACAATGAATTGGGAATTAATACGCTAACCTTTTCCTCCTTAATCCTGGAATCTGTCTCCTCTCCTTCCACAGAGTTTTATAAATCTGACTCCAATGGGAGGATTCAACATCACCATATGAAGAAAGCTAACATTCTAAATGAATGAGTCTTACTTCAATTTGTGGATAGAATTGTTCATAATTAGGTGGGGAAAACACTTTACTGGAAATACAGTTGAGTAAGGTTCCCCAGAGTTTCCCCCTCCCATCTCTTGGGAACCAAATAGGGTCACCTCAGGTCTGTACGCCATTTGGATGCAAAGATCAAACCAACATACTGGATCTCCTAGTGACCCTATTTAGTCTGCTCTAAAATGGGTGTGTAGGCAAATGCTAGACACATTTCTCTCTCTCAATTATTACTGCTAGGAAAACAATGGATCACATCGAATCTTCCTGCCCTGATGAAGCCCAGATTGTACCAAACGTTACTGTTGCATGCAATACCTTCAAAGGGCAAGATTTGCTCTGCTGATGGCCACAACGAAATGAACTTCCCTTAGTATTTTTTGATAGCTTCCTAGAACATGGGTGTCTATGTTTCGCCATGATGCTTACACGTATTCTGGAGATGGCACTACCACATATCTGTTATAAGCTTGTACATATACCTAAGAGAGCATTTGCTAAGAGATCCATTTATGCGCATAAAATGTTTGGTGCTAAATCTCGGACTAGTTATAAATTAAGACTCTAATAACACTGCACAACAATGATTTTGCTACTGGGATTATGTTGTGTATGCATGCAGTTCAGCTGCTTGCCAGTAGCGCAGCTAGCGGAGTGTCACGTGGCTCCAATTCCTCCAATGGTAACTACTGCGGGAAACCTTCCCGCCACAGGTGAAACTATGTTAGGTATGCCTTACGTCAGAAGGACGTCACCAAGACTGTAACCAATGGTGTGCCTACGGGCCAAATTCAAATGTACTGTGCTATATATAAGGAGGCAAGGCTCCGCCATTGCCTCATGTACAGATTGACCATGTTACAATAAAGTAGTGTTTAGCCCGCCTGCCGGCTCATGTGCATTCAATCTGCCTACATTAAATTGGCGACGAAGGTGGGATCATGGCGTCCCACAGGGTCACCCTACCTCCATTTGACATCTCTACGCCGGAGTAATATGATCTCTATGAGGAGCAATTCCTCTACGCAATGGATGCCGAGAAGATTGAGGGTGAAGGCCAAAAGCGAGCCTGCTAACTGGCCCAGTGCGGGGTGCCAACTCTGGAACTGGCGAGGAACCTCCTGATGCCAAGAGCACTCAAGACAGTACCGCTGGTTGATATCCTAGCTGCCCTGCAGGCGCATTTTCACCCAAAAGTGTCTGTTTTCCTGGCAAGAATGGCGTTCAGCCGGCGGAACCAACGTCCGGGAGAAACTGTGGCTGAGTACGTGTGGCCGCGCTGAGGCTGGCGGCCGTCCCATGTCGGCGGGGAGCCACCCTGGCTGAGGTGTTGCGAGACTGTCTCCTACTCAGCCTGCGGGATGAAGAGGCTCAGTGGAAATTGCTATCCCGAGACGAGGACATCACGTTCGAGCAGATCTTGTAGGCTGCACAAGCTGCTGAGTCAAGTAAGGGACGGAGTACGAGCATGCAGGACGAGGTCCACAGCCCCGGGAAGCTCGGCGTCTGTGGTGCAAGCCCACAACTGTTCGTCACCACATGCACGAGAGTTGAAAGATGCGGCAGCCGCCGCAACGTCCTCTTCGGGATCCGGTGAGAGCGAACCAGAGGTCCAAAAGGTGAGGAAAAGGGCGCCCGAAAGGTGATACACCACCGAAGCAAGCCGGCGGTGCAAGGGGTGCGGGGGTTCACACGACCGAAAGAAATGCCCATTCAGGAAGGCGGAGTGCCACAACTGCGGGTGGTTGGGACACATAGGTATGCAGGCAACGCAGGAAGTGAGACCCTGACTGGACCAGCCACTAGGGATGAAAGGACGAGGCCATTGGCAAAGTGTACACTGGGGACACCGTGGTGAGATATGTGTCGGACCGACACACCCGTTTCTTTGTGAAGGTACTGTTACAGGGGGTTCAGGTAAAGATGGAGGTGGATTCAGGGACCTCCTATTCCATAGTTTCACAGACAGAGTTCCTGCGGATACCCCCTTGGACCGCCCGAAGCTGAGAGCCCTCAGAACGAACGTGCGGGACATTCAAGGTAACTACATTCCCATCCTGGGGGTAGGAGATTTCACCGTCCAGTTCAAGAACTTCACGAGGAAGCTGCCCCCTGGTGGGGCTAAGCGGCGGGGGGGGGGGGGGTTCCACTTGCCTCCTAGGGACCCAGTGGTTCGAACCGTTGGGCATTGCATTAACCGGCATCAACGCCGTTCAGACTGACCCCATTCAAGATGTGTGCAATGCTGTTTTTGAAAAAGGACTTGGGAAGTAGAAGGGGGCCCCAGTAGACTTTCATTTAGACCCTTCCGTTCGCCCCAAACGGCTTAAGCCGCGAAGAGTGCCTTTTGCCCTAAAGGACAAGATCGAAGTGGAGCTGGACAAACTGGTGGGTCAGGGGCTTTTGGTTCTAGTGGACTCCGCAGAATGGGAGACACCGATTGTTACTGCTATGAAATCCAACAGGGAGGTTAGGATTTGTGCTAATTACAAATGTACAATTAATAAGGCCATTCACTCCAACGCCTACCCGGTGCCGGTGGTTAGCCATTTGCTGGCCACATTACACGGGGGTAAATGTTTTGTGAAATTGGATTTAGCACAGGCTTATCAACAGCTAAAGGTTACACCTGCGGCAGCAGCTGCCCAGACGATAGTTATGCACAAGGGTGCGTTTAAGGTGACACACCTCCAGTTCGGCATGAACTCAGCCCCCAGGATATTTCAGGCGCTCGTGGAACGCCTGCTCAAAGGCCTCCCCGGGGTTCTACCCTACTTTGATGATGTTTTGATAACAGCTGGGAATGAGTTAGAGTTAGCCCAGAGGTTAGACGAGGTATTATCAGTGTTCGAGAGGGCTGGTTACATCTGAGAAGGGACAAATGTGTGTTCTATGCAAATGTTGTGGAGTTTCTGGGGTTTTGAATCACCCCCGACGGGGTGAAGCCATCGAAATCCAAGGTTGCGGCAGTGCAGAACGCCCCCAGACCAGCCGCAAAACCGGAGTTGCAGTCTTTCTTAGGACTCCTTAATTTTTACCACTTGTTCCTTCCACGGAAGGCATCCGTGGCGGAGCCCCTTCACCGCCTGCTAAAGAAAGATGCAGTTTGGGGGTGGGGAGGTCAGGAGCGGGCGTTCAATGAGTTAAAGCGGCTCCTCTTTTCCGAGGCAATATTAACTCACTTCGACCCCAGGAAACTAGTGGTGCATGTGTGTGATGCCTCACCGGTGGGGGTGGGGGCCGTACTCTGTCACATGCTCAAGAACAGGAGGGAGGCACCGACTGCATTCTACTTAAGATCCCTCTCGAAAGCGGAGCGCAACTATGCCCAGATGGATAGGGAAGCCCTTGCGATCATCGCAGGGACAAAGAAGTTCCATAACTTCTTGTATGGGAGGGAGTTCACCATTGTCATAGACCACAAGCCCCTACTGGGAATATTCGTCACGGCAAAGCCCACTCCCCAGATCCTGTCCCCACGAATGCTACGGTGGGCGATCTTCTTAAATGCATACCAGTTCATGCTGGTACACTGCCCAGGGAAAGACACGCGGATGCGCTTTCCAGGTCCCCCCTTCCGGAACTGGGAGAACCCAAGTGCGAGGTCGAGCAGGACCACCAGGTGCTACTTATCGAATCTCTCGACTCGCCCCCCATTGTGCCTTCAGATATTGCCAGGGCAACCGTAAAAGACAAGGTTCTGTCCCAGGTTGTGGCATGGGTAAAGAAGGGCTGGCCCGCAATGTCCCCATCCGAGGGACTTGCATCGTTTTTTAGAAAGCGTTTCGAACTTTCGCTCGAGAGAGGATGCCTCCTCTGGGGCCAGCGAGTAGTGATCCCCGAGGTTTTTCAAACCAAGGTGCTCCGTTTGCTCCACACGAGCCACCCGGGGATCGTGAAGTCGAAAGCTCTGTCAAGGAGCTATTTCTGGTGGCCCAATATAGACAGGGACATCGAGCAGTTGGTGGGCGCATGTGAAAGCTGCCAATGCTCGTGGCCCGAGGAGCATAGATTACCCCCCAGGGAGTGGGACACAGCCCACGGGCCAGGGTCAAGGGTTCACGTGTATTTTGCGGGGCCTTTTCGGGGAACGATGTTCTTGCTAGTGGTTGCTGCATTCTCGAAATGGCTGGAGGTCATCCCAGTGCGCAACACATCCTCCGCAGCCACAATCAAACAGCTGAGGAGACTGTTTACCTGTCTTGACCTGCCCGATGTGTTAATTTCGGATAAGGTAACCACGTCCACCAAATTCCAGGGATTCCTCAAATGGAATGTGATTAGGCACATAACCTCCACCCCTTTTCACCCTGCCACAAACGGCCAGATAGAGTGCCAGGTCTGCACAACAAAGGAAGCGTTGCGGAGGATTGGTCCGGGGGATCTGGAGTTACAGCTCTGCAAATTCCTCCTGTTACATGGTTACCCCACTTGTTTCAGGGCAGTCTCCCTTGGAGATTCTGATGCGGAGGAGACCCACACCATTGTTTGACCGTTTGGATCCATCCAGGGTGGAGGATAGAGGTACGAATGTGGAGGTGGAACAAAGGAAACTGTTCGGGGCAGGCGACCCAGTGTACTGCAGGAATTACACAACCTCAGGGCCAGCGTGGGTACCTGGGAACGTGGTGGAACAAACAGGACCTGTATCGTACCAAGTGAAGACGGAGACGGGTTTGTTGTGGTGGAGGCACGCTGATCACAGGAAGAGTCACAGAAGCCACGGGGGGCAGCGGGTATTTTGACGAATCAGCGTTAGGGTCATCCTCCACCCGTGTAACCCAAGGGGGGAATACAGGACTCAACATAGCAGGAGGCATAAACCACCAGGAGACCGTCACTCGCCCCGAAGTAGCACAACCCCATTTTGATTTTGTTACAGGATGGGGGAGAGTTTCCTTGAGTGTTCGCCCACTCATCCGAGAGAGCAGCGCGGTTCTGAGTTTTCCCAAAGGTCCCCCCATCCTCCCCAGCATCCAGATACCCCTGCCCTGTCCTTGCCGGGGTTCAATGGGACCTTTCCTCTCCCTCGGGGAGATGATTCGGGCAGCACAGCCACGAGGTCCAGAGGCAGCAGCACCGCCACTTTTGCTGCAGCCGCAACCGCTAAATCGAAGGGCTAGCTGCAGCGCGAGCGCCAACCCCCACAATAGTTGAGAGATTTCGTCCCATCCTAGGGGGGAGGGATGTTGTGTATGCATGCAGTTCAGCTGCTCGCCAGTAGCACAGCTAGCGGAGCGTCACGTGGCTCCAATTCCTCCAATGGTAACTACCGCGGGAAACCTTCCCGCCACAAGTGAAACTATGTTAGGTATGCATTACGTCAGAAGGACGTCACCAAGACTGTAACCAATGGTGTGCCTACGGGCCAAATTCAAATGTACTGTGCTATATATAAGGAGGCAAGGCTCAGCCATTGCCTTATGTACAGATTGACCATGTTACAATAAAGTAGTGTTCAGCCCGCCTGCCGGCTCGTGTGCATTCAATCTACCTACACCAAAGATTAAAACATGTGATTTACATACTATTGAGTGTGCTGATTCCAAATCTGAATTCAGAATTTGCCTATCACGTACAGATTTTAAGGTGTGCTATACCTGTTCAAATGGTCAGTAACTGGGTAATGTATTTTTACATGGGAACATTATAACACTTGCACTTACCACTATACCTGCTGCCACCTCATCTGAATCACGTCCTCTGGTGGCATGCGTGTTCCAGCAGTGGCTGGGCAAGTCAGTGATCTGATGTCAAAAATAGGAATATAAGGCAAGATGGATCAAGGGCTTGTCTCTAGTGCAAAACCATCTTACTGGATAGTACAGCTAGGCCATAGTGAGTTTGTTTAGAGCTAAAGATGAATAGGTACAGCTGTGTTAATAAACTGGACAATGTTTGCCACATTTGTGGCAAATATACTCCATGTGATCAACACAAGAATCTAACCAAGAGGGCAAGATTTGCTAACTTAATATCCTCACATTCTAGGCAGAAGTGGATTTCAGATTTTGATTCAGCGCACTTGATTTAGTATAGGACACATGGATTAGACCAAGCAGCAGACAATATTTCTTTCTTCCTTTTTTGTGATGCAGTGTAATTCAATACTAACCCCCAAGACACAAGAACATGAAAAACTGGAAGCACTAGCTCTTCCTCATGTGACTGATCTCAATAGAGAAAACATGTTTCTCTATGCTTCCCATGGTTGAATGATAAGCTGAAGGAGTTCACGGAATGAATTCTATCTTATTTACTGATTTTTTGTTTGTTTGTGTTGTCTTGCATTTCTTGCATTTAATGAAAAATCTGAAGGTCTTGAGTTCCAGAATACTGATCTGAGAGTGGTGCTGTCTTAGAATATGGTGCATGAATTTAATGAACATAACACTCATCCAAGAAGCATGTAGTGCTACCAATGGCTGTGGAAATCTGAAAGGCAGGGCCACCAAAGATTGGATTGGTAAAATCAATTTTTTGAGCTGGCTGTCAAAACAGAAACTAGTCAGTCATAAAGCAGGAATGAAGGGTTTTTGTATTCAGCAAACTAAATGGGGTTTCTGTACCTGTGGCTGCTGTATGTCTCAGCAGCAACTGAACAGTGAGCACTGTTGATGAGCCATGTGACTGCACACAGTGTTTTGTTCTCTGAGAAGAAGGCATGAACTGCTTCTGGCCTGAGAGGAGACCCTATGTATTGAATGATGCAAACAAGCCAGAATTGTGGTTTCTTTCCCTTGAAAAGAACATCTAAATTGCACAGCACAACACAAAAATTATTGCAGGGAATCTGAGTATCTACTCCTAGTCATAAATCCATGGGAAGATTGTTATTCCCTGTATAAGAAGATATACTGTCAGAAAGGATATACACTTTGGAATACTAAAAGGATGGTAGCCAAGCTAAAAGGAAGCGTTTTGAACTGGAAAACGTTCTGCTCCAGAGCAAACTTAAAACAACCAGCAATTATAAACTCAATGGAGATGTGAACATTTGTTTCCTATAGGTCTATAACTGCAGTCCAACCCCATTTTCTCAATACACGTAGCATCAAAAGCAATTTCACTTTCAAATCTTCTTCATATTGGTATACTGATTTACTCCTCTAAGGTTTCAAATAGAATACACACCATGATCTTCTTCAGGATGGTGAAGTACCCAGACTAAAACACCATACTGTTCTGTTGAGAAGACACAGTTCAATATTGCGGGGGGAATTTTCTAGTCAGGGCTGTTTCCGCATATTAGGGATGTTAAAATCAGCTTCTACAACTGATTTAGCAGTTAAGATGACTGGATGTCTCAGTCCGTTTCACTCCAGGCAGGCTATGTCATTCAATACTGGTAGCTGCAGATCATCAATAATCTTCCAGTATTCTTGAGGGAGGGCATTTTTCTTACATCTGGGGGTAACACATGACTCAGAGCAGGCAGCCATTTATGTGGGAGCAGATTGTATTGTCCCACTAATGATACACATTGTCTCATGCAGTTGTACATCAATCCTGTTTGTGTGCTATTAAGCCACACTGGGGCACAATACACTGCTGAGCATACCAAACTCAGTGCAGTCTCTTGTAATGTATTAGATAGAATCCTTTATTGGCCAAGTGTGCTAACACACCAGGAATTTGTCTTGGGTACATATGCCCCCCCCAATGGATCAATAATGCAATAAAATCACACAATTTAGTTATTCAGCAAGTTGATGGCATTTGGAAAGAAACGTTCCTTGTATCTGGTTGTTCTGGTATGTAATGCTTTGAAGCATAGTTTCGGCAGCAAAAGCTGGAGCAGATTATTACCGGGATGAGTGGAGTCTTTATATATTTTCTCTGCTCTCTTTTTGGCTTGTGTAATATATAGATCTTCAATAGAAGGTTGATTAACAGCAATAATTTTTTCTGCAGTCCTAATTACTCATTGGAGTCTGTGTTTGTCTTGTTTAGATGCAGAACTAAACCAGACAATTATAGAGGTGCAGATGATAGACTCTATAATCCCTCTGTAAAATTGAGTTAGCAGCTCTTTAGGCAACTTAGGTTTCCTGAGTTGACGCAGAAAGAACAGTCTCTGTTGCGCTTTCATTGCCGAGCCTCAACTAGTGCCACATAGTTTGTGTAAGATTTTATTTCTACTTCTCAGTTTGATGGCAGTATCCATCAGATGTTCTTTATAGGAAAGTATCTTGTCTGAAGTAGCTCTGGGGTACTGTATTTGAAAGGCATGTTGTGATTAAGTCAAATTCCCTCAAATCCTACATTAATCTCTCTGCCTGCTGATCTGTTACAAAAATGGAAACATGTTACTTCCGTCCTAGTTGGATTAGGCTGTAATCTCCATTTACAAATTTATCCAGTATGTCTAAATTGGTAGTAAGAACATCTTCAGTTGTCTCAAAAGAATTATGTTGGTGCCTATAGCCCAGTCATCCAAATAGCCAAACTTTCTAGACTTTGTGAAGGGTACGTCAGTATGTATAGATTAAAAAAATGAGGGCAAGAACGAAGCCTTCTGGCAGGCCAGTTTAGTATTTTGGGGGCACTATTAACATCTTCTATAATCACAATAAACATTCTTCTGATAAACATATTATCAATAAGTCAAATAGTATTTTGACATAGGTTTACTTGTATTAATTTATCTAACAATCTAGGTCTTCACACTGTATTATATGCTACATTTAAAGCTATAAAGGCAGCTGACTTTTCTTCTTCTTCACCTGCTTCTATGAAAGTTGTTAGTGAAAGCACTTGGTTAACACCATTTCGGGCAGGTCAAAAGCCAGCTTGTTCTAACGGGATCATCTAGCTAATTCTATTATATAAGAGTCTTTCAAGAAGCTTATAGATAGTGCTTAACAATATGATTGGTCAGTAATTTTTGGTTGGTTATTTGTTTTCTTTCTGGGTTCAGTAATGCTAACATTTTTATTGCTTCATCTTATTGGCATCATGTCTGTTTCTATAATGTCTGAGAAAAATATTGGCAGCCATCTTTCCATGTAGTTTCCACAATGCAGAAGGAATTCAGGGCGTATACTATCATTTCCAGGCGCCTCTCCAGCTTTTACATCCTTAAGTGCATTTGTAATTTCGTAAGTGGAAAAAGAGAGTGAATATTCAAATTGTTCAGTACTAGCAACTTTTAAGGCACCAAGTTTGTGCCTAATTTGTCTTATATGAACTTTATCCCTTGGTGTTCTAGATGTAGACAATATTTGTATTGCGATCTTGTTAGGATATGTGACTTATTATTTATCTTCTTATTACTCCCCCTTGTTGTTGAGTTGCACAGTTGAGTCCAACCCTTTGCAACCCCATGGACCACCGCACACCAGGCTCCTCCGTCATCTGCCATCCTCTGTAGGCTGCCCAGATCTACGCCCACTGCGTCAACGATGCCATCTAGCCAGCTCATCCTCTGCCGCCTCCTTCTCCTTTTGCCTTCAATCTTTCCTAGCATCAGGGCTTCCTCCAATGAATCCTCTCTTCTCATTTGGTGGCCAAAGTACTTGAGCTGCAGCTTTAGTATTTGTCCTTCCAAGGAGCAGTCAGGGTTGATTTCCTTCAGGATGGACTGATTTGATCTCCTTGCAATCCAGGGGACTCCCAAGAGCCTCCTCCAGCACCACAGTTCGAAGGCATCTATTCTTCTGCGCTCAGCTTTCCTTATGGTCCAGCTCTCACTGCCATACATTACTACTGGGAAGTTGTGGTGTATGGAAGTATGTGTCTTTAAGGTCAGTTGTATGGAAGTCTTTGCCCATTAAGAGTAACTGTAACAACCTGAATGAAACAATGTAACCCAATGCAAGTCAGCTAAAGAGAACGTGATTCACCTGCCACTAGATGGCAGTGATTTGCGTCCACATGGTATTAATCAAGCAAAGTCTACTGCGGGAAACATTCCCGCCACAGGTAAACTAGGTAAAGAAGGAGGGGCATCACCATGATGTCACGAGTACAGTAACCAATGGGGAACCATGTAGCCAGATTCAAATGTATCACAATGCATCTCACTGTATAAAAGGAGCTGCGCCTCCACCATTACTACATGTTCAGATTGCATACCTTGCAATAAAGATGTGTCTGGCTCACTGACTACTGCCTACCATGTATCAATCTGCATACATCAAATTGGCGACGAAGGTGGGATAATGGCGTCCCATAAGGTCACCCTCACTCCCTTCGACACCGCGAAGCCGGAGACATGGGACCTCTAAGAAGAGCAATTCCTGTACGCCGTGGATGCCGAGGGCATCGAGACTGAAGCACAGCGACGAGCCTGCCTACTGGCTCAGTGCGGGCTGCCGACCCTGGAGCTGGCGAAGAACCTCCTGATGCCGAGGCCACTCCGATCGGTCCCTCTCGCAGACATTCTTGCAGCATTGAGGGCACATTTCCGCCCTAAAGTGTCAGTGTTCCCGGCAAGGCTGGCCTTCCACCGGTGCGACCAGCGGGCCGGAGTCCATGGCCGAGTTCGTTGCCGCCTGAGAGTAGCTGCCGTGCCATGCCGGTGGGGCACAACCTTGAATGAGGCCTTGCAGGACCGACTGCTGCTCGGGCTGAGGGACGAGGAGACCCAGCGGAGGCGCCTGGCACGAGAGGAGGACATTACTTTTGAGCAAGTGTTGCGGGCTGCACAGGCCGCTGAGGCCGTTCAAGATGGGGTGCAAGCATGCCGAGCCAAGTCCTTGACACCTGGAAGCTCAACACACGGGGCCCCGGTTCACGGCTGCTCGTCCCACAAGGAGCGAGAACCGGGAGCCGCCGTGGCCCCCGCCACATCCTCATCGGACTACAGCGAGAGCGACGGGGAGCCGGATGTCCAGAAGGTACGGAGGCGACCAACAGGCAAGAGGGATACCCCTGAGGGAAACCGCCATTGCGACGGGTGTGGGGGCACCCACGACAGGAGAAAGTGCCCATTCTGAAAGGCCGAGTGTCACCACTGCAGACGACGGGGCCACATCGCCAGGGTCTGCAGGCGGCAGAAGGATAGAGACCAAGGGCCGACCGACCGACCGCGGCAAAATTGGGGCATCCGACGGATCAATGACGAAGAGCTCGTGGGCCGCATGTTTGCCCACCAGCGTTTTTTTGTTGAGGTACTGTTGGGGGGTTGTCCCTGTTCGGATGGAGGTGGACTCAGGTTCATCGTACTCCATCATCCCCCACAATGAGTTTCTACGCATTCCCCCGAACCAGCACCTGAAACTTAAGACTCTAAAGGCTACTTTGCGGGACGTGCAGGGAAACCAGATTCCGGTTTTGGGAGTGGGGAATGTCCAGGTTGAGTTCAAAGGGTTCAGGGAGAAGCTGCCCCTCGTGGTCCTTAAGCAGGGGTCGTGCTGCCTCCTGGGAAGTCAGTGGTTTGCCCCTTTAGGCATCGGACTGTCCGGCATTCATGCCATAAACTATGACCCAGTGCGAGATGTGTGCGACGCACACCCAGCGGTTTTTGAGAAGGTGCTTGGGAGGTATAAGGAGCCCCCAGTATCATACAAGGTTGAGACTAGTACAGGTCTGGTATGGCGACGACATGCCGATCAGCTCAGGAGGAGGGTCACAGACACCCAAGAGGACGACAAATCAACGTTAGGGTCCTTCCCCACCCGTTCATTCCAAGGGGGAGAAACAGGGAAAGCACTGCCAGGGGATTCCCAAGGACATACGAGGGATCTTCCGGGAGAGAACCCCCAGATCAATTCCTCCTACAGAAATGGTGTTTGACCCCCGGCGCATCACACCTTCCAGGAGGGGAAGAGCCCGATGAGTTTGATTTTGAGTTAAGGGATCGGGAGGGTTTTATGAAGTGGTCCCCCACCCGTCTGAGCGAGAAGCGGAGTTTTGATTTAGCTTAAGGTACTCCCGCCGGTCCAAGTCATTTGGAGTTCACCCCCAGGGAGTGAGACAATCTCCCATTTTGTTACCCGCCAGTCCAAGAAATGGGCGGGATCTTGAGTTGGGGAATTCCGCTAACGAGTCTCCCCGTCTTCCCATTGCAGGAAGAGGATCAGCGGAACACAGGACCCCTAGTTCCCCCAGCCTCGGCCAAGCAGCTGTACGACCAAAGCGAAATTGCGGGAAGCCACTTTGGCTAAGGGACTTTGTCCCATCCTAGGGGGGAAGAATGTTGTGTATGGAAGTATGTGTCTTTAAGATCAGTTGCATGGAAGTCTTTGCCCATTAAGAGTAACTGTAACAACCTGAATGAAACAATGTAACCCAATGCAAGTCAGCTGAAGGGAACGCGATTCACCTGCCACTAGATGGCAGTGATTCGCGTCCACATGGTATTAATCAACCAATCAAGTCTACCGCAGGAAACATTCCCGCCACAGGTAAACCAGGTAAAGAAGGAGGGGCGTCACCATGACATCATGAGTACAGTAACCAATGGGGAACCGTGTAGCCAGATTCAAATGTATCACAATGCATCTCACTGTATAAAAGGAGCTGTGTCTCCACCATTACTACATGTTCAGATTGCATACCTTGCAATAAAAATGTGTCTGGCTCACTGACTACTGCCTACCGCGTATCAATCTGCATACATCAAAGAAGTCCATTTCTCTTTCACCTTTGCTTTTCACCTTCTTTCTTCAGCTATTTGAAGAGCCTCATCAGACAACCACTTTGCTCTCTTGCATTTCTTTTTCTTTGGGATGGTTCTAATTGCTGCCTCATTTATGATGTTATGAACCTTGGTCCACAATTCTTTAGACACTCTTGTCTGTCAAGTCTAATCCCTTAAATCTATTCTTCATCTCCACTGCATGCATATTCATGAGGGATGTTATCTAGATCATACCTGAGTGACCTAATTGTTTCCCCTACTTTCTTCAGCCTGAATTTGGCAACCAATAGCTCATGATCTGAGCCACAGTCCACTCCAGGTCTCGCCTTTGCTGACTGTATAGAGCTTCTCCATCTTTGACTGCAGAGTACGTAACTGATCTGATTTCGGTGTTGGCCATCTGGTGAGGTCCATGTGTACAGTCGCCTCTTAGGTTGTTGGAAGAGGGTGTTTGCTATGACCAGTGCATTCTCTTGGCAAAACTCTATTAGCATTTGTCCTGCTTCATTTTGTACTCCAAGGCCAAACTTGTCTGTTATTCCAGTAACCTTTTGACTTCCTACTTTGGCATTCCAAAGGACATCATTTTTTGGTGTCAGTTCTAGAAGGTGTTGTAGGTCTTCACAGAAATGGTTGATTACGGCCTCTTTTGCACCAGTGGTTGGGGCACAAACTTGGATTACTGTGATGGTAAATGGTTTGCCATGAATCCGGACTGAGATCATTCTGTTGTTTTAAAGATGTATCCCATTACTGCTTTCTTCAGTCTTTTATTGACTACAAGGGCCACTCCATTTCTTCTAAGGACTTCTTGCCCACAGTAGTAGATATAATGGTCCCCTGAGTTAAATTCACCCATCCTTGTCTACTTCAGTTCACTGATTCCCAAGATATTAATGCTCATTCTTTCCATCTCATTTTTGACCACGTGCAGCTTTTCTTGATTCATAGACCTTACATTCCAGGTTTCTGTGCAGTATTGTTCTTTACAGCATCGGACTTTCCTTTCACCGTCACTCCCCCTAATTTTCAAAATAATGACCATGCTTCTCTACTAGATGTCTTAAAATTAGTCTGCATCCATTTCCCTCATCAGGCTACAGCAACATTATATAAGTAAATCATCTGCAACTTCATGATAATTTTTTTTAGGAATTCTTGGTACAAGTTCTCACAGGTATGAGTTTTGACAGAGCTATGATTATTGAAATTAGTAATCGACCACATCAGGAAGAAGGTTGAAATGTTTCTTAGAAGTTTTTAAATGAGTTTTTTGGAAGTGAAAGAAGATAACAAAGATTTCAAATTCAATGACTGTTACTTCTGATATTGAGTAGAACTTTGATCTCCTATATGGGACTGTCCGGAAGAGGACATAGCGGTGATGTAAAGAATGTGTTTCCACCCAGTTCTTGAAGGATTTTTGCTTGTGCAGTGTGTGTACCAGATAAGTACTTTTAATAATTTTCTCCCTTTGGTATTTACAATTGCTTTTGTTGATTTTGCTTTAGAGTCAGAACTGCAACATGAGTTGCAGAATAAACTTGATGGAATGATAAAGTATATCATGAAGGTTGGAATGAAATATCTAGTTTTGCAATCCTCTGGAAAAAGAGTGAGGAAAAGTTCCAACTTCCCCCAGAGGAATTGTTGATGTGTTACCATGGTTGCCTAATGACTGCTGGTGCATATATGTAAAGCAGCCAGGGAACAAAATCAACATCCAATTAAATCCAGCTGTCTAACCTTTCATACTAACCAAGCTGGAATATGATTCTTTCTTTCCCTTGACTTGGGTGACATCAATAATGATGGCATTTTGGACTGGGTAGCAGAAGATAAAACCTGCATCATATTCCTTAATTTTATACAGATTCTCTATTCTATGAGAAGTAGGTATCCTGAAAGATGACTTATGCTAAAACTGCAGAAAGAAAAAAATTGGCTATAGTGATAGCAGAATTGGTGTCAAAGAAGTACAGTATGCGAAGCCTTGGTAAATCCTGGAATTGCAACTAGAGGAGGTGAATTCTTGATTTCCACCTGAAGCAACTTAGTGTCAGAGTCCAAGGTGTGGGCAGCCAACTAACAACATAGGTACCAGGACCCAGGCCAACTAGGCTAAAGTCCAAATGGCAATCCTATCCCAGTCCTAGTCCAAATCCAAGTCAAGGCCGGAAGTAGATAGGGGAACAAGGCAAGTCTATTCCAGAACAATTAAGACATATAAGAGAAACAAATTTGTTATTATTATGTGGCATCAAACCACTTATGAGTTATGGTGACCCTATGAACAGGTGACCTCCAACATGCCATATCATTAATAGGTTTGCTTAATTCTTGCAAAAACAAAGCCATGGTTTCATTTACTGAGTCAATCTATCTCATACTTGGTCTTCCTCGCCCCCCCCTTGCCCCAGTATTACTTTCCCCAGTAAGTCATCCTCTCATGATGAGTCCAAAGTGCAAGACCTTAGTTTCATCATTTTTGCATCCAGATAATGTTCAGGCTTGAGAAATAAAGTTACACAACAGAAATATACTTCAGAACACTCATTTCAGTGCTGTGTACAAAAACGAATTGAGAGGCAACTGTTAGGATGTGAAACAGAAGCTGTTCAGCTCCAAGAGATCCTAAGCAAACTCTCTGCGCGGGCATAAGAACCACTTGCATAAGTGAGAGAGACCACAAAGCAGCAGCCCTAACTGTCCTTTTTGCCCATGGTAACACTTAGCTGGGCAAGTTAGCAGGGTCCTACTGCTGAGCAGTGCTGGAAGAAGTGACCATAAGTAACTGCTTGGAACTGAACTGGCTTTTCACAGCTGACAGGCTAGTTAGAAAGACCCTCAGTCCAACTAAATACTGCCTTGCATCTCAGGTCAACAGCTGATGCAATTAAAATCACACACTATTAAGAGCTTTATAGTACAATGTTTAAAATGTCGGAAGAGCAGTATCTTCAACTAGCAGAGCATTTCCTTTCAACAGCAACACTTGTGTGCCATCAATTCTGACTTATGGTGACCCTTTCCAGGGATTTCTAGGTAGAGAATACTCAAAGCTGGTTTACCATTCCTTTCCTCTGGGGGCATCCGGGAACTGTGCAACTTGCCCATAAGCTACATAGGCTGCTGCCTCTTCTTCTTCTTCCAAGCCAGACGTGAAACTGCCAAAATGAAGCCACCTTTTGGTGACTTCATTCTGCAGTTCCTTTCACCGCTCCTCCTGAGAAGCACAGAAGGGAATTGAATTCCCATCCTCTGCCCCTGCATCCAGATATCTAAACTTCATTCGCCACTATGAATTTTAATAATGATGACATACAGTACTAAAGCACCATCTACAGGAAACCTCTTGTGAAAGCAGCATACACAAAAAGCATATGCCCAAAGACATAACGTTTCTTAAAAAAGCAACATGTAAAGTAAAATTAGAATATCACAAAGGGGCTAGGCAGTCCATTTCATCTCTCTTTGCAGATGTCATACAAACAAACAAACTATAAAAATAAAATAAAAGCTATAGCTTGGTTGAAGTATTTAGTATAGCAGAGGAATCTTGCTGGCAATAAGAGGCAATGCTTTGTTAGTTATCCTCCTCTTTCCCCCATTGCTGCTTGTGTCTTTGAATATCTGCTAATAATGGGCCATTGACCTCCAAGTTGGCATTGCGGAGACAGTCCTTCAACCCATTGTCTATGCCAGGGATACTCAACAATTTCAAGTCAGGGGCCGGGTCACAGTCTCTCAAATATTTACGGCTGCCTTAAATGAGCCCACGGCTGTCATAAACGTGTTTATGAAGGCTGTGGACTCATTTACGGTCATCATAAACACGTTTATGACAGCCGCAAATGAATCTGCGGCCAATTCTGGCAGCAGCGGTTGGAGCGAGGGCCGGATTATTTGGTGCCACAGGCTGGATCTGGCCCGCAAACCGTAGGTTGAGAATCCCTGGTCTATACCTTTGGGAGGAAAGTCTGTTTATGCTTTTTTGGTTACAATTACTTTACAGAAGTGCCTCAATTTGTACAGTGTCCTTGCAGTGTGTCTATATATGTAATGTACAGAATTGCTAGATAAACTGGAAGCATATTTGGGGGGGAAAGTGGCTACACATGCAACAACCCTAAATCAGGAAAGCAAACCAATAACTCAAAGAATGAAGCTTCAATGGTTAGATTATCAAATGATAAATAAAAAGGCAGTAATACAATGTACAGTATATAGAGGCATGAATGTTCCTGGAAGTGAATATCAATTCACAGGTTCAGACACCTTGCATGCAGTGAGTGGCTTAGTGTTTAAGACGATGAACTTGACAACTGGAAGGTTGATAGGTCAGCAGTTCAAGACCTGAGTGCTACACGACAGAGTGAGCTCCCATCGTCTGTCCCAGCAACTGCCAATCTAGCAGTTTGAAAGCAAGAAATTGCAAGTAGATAAATAGGTAAAGCTTCGAGAAAGGGTGACCTTTACCTTTACTATACAGTTGACACACACTGTATTACCAGTATTTGTTATATTTTCATGCAGGCCAAAAGAGCAATCAACCCAGACTGTTTTTGTTACATGCCATTAATCTGGCTCCAGCTAAGGGTGACCCTATGAATCAGCAACCTCCAAAATGTCCTCTCTTCAACGGTCCTGCTCAATTCTTCCAAACTCATGGCTGTAACCTCCTTTACTAAAGTCCTTCCTCCTTTCCTGTTGCTTTAACTTTTCCAAAAATTGTCTTTTCCAATGAGTTTTGTCTTCTCATGATGTGTCCAAATATCGCAGTCAGTCTGACCATTTTTGCTTCCAGATAGGGTTTGAGCTTGATTTGATCTAGGACTCCCACTTGTTGGTCTTTCTGGCAATTCATATCCATACATTTCTCCTCCAATATCTTATTTCCAACAAAGCAATTTATTTCTTGTCAACTTTCACATCGGTACACAGTAACTGGGAATTACAATACAGCAGATGAGCTTGATCTTGTTGTCTAATGACACATCTTTACACCTGACAATCTCTTCTCATTCTCTCATTGCTACCCTTTCCAAGCCTCAATTGTTTTCTGACTTCTTGGCTGATTTGGATTGACAATTCAATCAAGATACTGTATGCAGAATCTTTGACAATTTCAGTTTCTTCATTGTCAACATTAAAAATTGTGTAGTTCTTGTGTAGTTTATGGTTCTTGTCTTAATGTACTACTACTGCCTTTGTACATTCTTCTTCTTTCATTGGAAGTCATTTCAAGTAATCAATGCTTTCTGCTAGTAAGATGGTGTCATCTAAATATCTTAAATTACTGATGCTTCTTTCACCAATTTTCACTGTTCCCTCACCTGAATTCTAGTCCGTCTTTCCATATGATACGTTCTATAGGCAGACTGGTAAGGAGATAAAATAAATCCATTTGAAACCTTTGTCTATATCAGGAGTTTTCAACCTTTTAAAGCCGGGGGCCGGGTCATGCACCCTCAGACCAGCTTCGGGGGCCAGATGGCCATTTTGCCCTTCCTCCCCCACATAGCACTTCCTGGTGTGGTGGAGGAGGTGGGAGGAAGCATACAACTATTCTATCCTTCTGGAAAGCCAACTGGATTACTCAGCCATTCTACTTTCCTTTGATTCTTTCTTACCTTCTGGCAAAGGAAGGCTATCAAGAAGGATTAGCCAACTGTGCAAAGCTACAAGTAGGACCGAAAATAGCCTGAACAGATTAATAAGAGGGCACAGTCCCATAAAAGAGACCACTCCAAAAGCCTTATTCAAAGAGGCATAAGATTGTCATTACTGCAGAACGTCTTGCTCCACACTCACCTTGGAAGCCCTATTAAGGTCACTTTAAGTTGATTTTACCTTTGACAACACATAATTAGCTATCTAGATCTCTCTCTATGCAAGATATTTGCCTAACACAGTGATGTTTCTCCCATGTGTTTCCTTCTTTTTGTGGTGTGTCTCAAATAAAGATCTTTTGTTTCCTCCTTATCCTTGTAACAACTGTGGCATTCCAAAGGTGTGTGTCCCTCTCTCTCAAATAAAGATCTTTCCTGTTTCCTCTTTATCCTTGTGGCAACTGCTGCATTCCAAATGGCTTCACTCAAACCCTTGCTAATTTATCTAGGCCAGGGGTGCCCAAACTTTTCAGGCTGCGGGTCAGTCACATGGCTCAGTGGGCCAGTCACGTGGTTCCTCCCACCAGAAACAGAAGTAAAATGCACCCACATGCACAAAATGCTGCTGTAAATGAACCCACTGTGGTGCTTTTTACTTCCACTTCCAGGAGCAGCAAGGGCGGCACAGGCTGGATGATTTTGTGCCATAGGCCGAATCCGGCCTATGGGCCATAGTTTGGGCACCCCTGATCTAGGCCTTGCAGCAGCAACCTTGATATTAGAACTGTCCCAGTCTTGCAGGTTTGTTTCATGTTGATGCTTCCTGGCAGTACTTTTTAAGCAAATGTATTTTAAGAACTAGTCACTTACTTTTGCCATTTATGCAACTTTGTTGTAATCTCTATTCTAATGCAATCATTGTTGATATACATAAACATCTCATAAAATTCCTCTGCTAAATACCTCCGTATGAATGTGAACTACTAAGACTAAGATGTACTATTATCATGGTCCAGAGACATCTTGTAAGTGCCTCTGGTTGAACAGGTATAAGTTCTCACATGTGTTCTTAAAAGCATTATACTCGCCTTCCCTTCCAACTTGATGTGTACCCCCGAATCTAAAAAAGAAAGATTATAGGCCTTACTTTAACAGACTCTGGTTGCATCACAGGGGTTGGCATTGCTATCGCACTTTGCGCATACACCTGATGATATGCTGCTTGAACTCCATGATCGGAATATGGCTGGTACACAAAAAAAGAAAACATGGCTGGTATTTAGACACATTTTAACAATAAATATACAATTAAAAATTCATTCCATGTAATCCAACATAAAAATAAAGAAAACCATTATTTAGACATTTAATTTCACTTAAACCGTTTTCTTCACATTTGATTAGGTACCCCACTATACTACTGAATTTGGCAACTTGACTGCCTCAAAATTTCTGGCAGGTTTTGTTTTGGCAAAGAACAGACCTGTATCTTATTTTGTATGATATCCATCAGAAGTTGCAGTTTCATTTTTTATTTTTATTTTTGGCCGATCTGGGGCAAAGAAGACTTTGTAAAGTAGATGCAACACCAACACAAATTAAAAAGCTAAACAACCGTGAGAGCAACAGAAGGGTCTTTGTCCTGGAGAAAAGCTGGAAAGACAACTGAAAAAGGAGCAAAGTTGCGCAGCTCTAAGACATAGGTCTTGGTCACCTTCATGGATGCTATGGGGCTCAACCCATTATGGATGTCCTGCCACATCACTCTGGGAACCATTGTGTACTTAAATAATTGGAGGAAAGAATGACAATAATATAGAACAGGCAACAGAAAATGTGTTAAACAAAGATGAAAAATAATCCCACCACACTGGCCATTTTAACACCCCCAGACATGCACAGATGCTTCCCTCCTCTGTAGGAGAAAACATACTTGTAATTCCCTACCCCTTGACAAATGCATCCGGAGGTGAGGAAAGGATGATAAGCAGCAAAAGAGCTGATGACTAAAATAACAACCTCATCACAACCACTTTTTGTGGATCATAACCAAAGTCTTATTGGGTTGTTCCGTAACAAAGATGAATAAGAGGGAGGGAGGTCGCCCTTGCTCAAAAGCCAGTCGTATCTGACTCTAGGGTTCACTGCTCATCTCTGTTTATAGCAAAAGAGCCAGTGCTGTCTGCGTCTGCAGACGTTTCCCTTAAGAAGGAAGAAAGAAGGCAGTAAATTTCTGACTTTATCTGGGGAATACTTCAAAAACCTCCTTCTAGAAGATTTTAGCATTAATGGAGGCATTGTTTGTTATGGGTCAAAATCAAGA
Source organism: Bradypodion pumilum (assembly GCA_035047305.1). Taxonomy (NCBI): domain Eukaryota; kingdom Metazoa; phylum Chordata; class Lepidosauria; order Squamata; family Chamaeleonidae; genus Bradypodion; species Bradypodion pumilum. The sequence continues at coordinate 288,628,190 of JAWDJD010000001.1, read as the reverse complement.
ATAGGCTAAAACTCCCATTCTCCACTAGTTGTTGCAATCCAGGGACTATCTACATGGGCATATAGCTCACTGTTTGAGGTGGGCTGGTCTGATCACATCTGTACTACAATTAATTTAATTTAATTTCATTTTTAAATTTATATGCCACCTAATCAGGAGAACCCGACTCAGATCGATCCATCCCAACCCTGCTCGAAACCATTCTGAAAACACATCAGGAGATGAAATAAATTACCCCAGAGAATATACACACTGGGGTTTGGATAAAATAGAGCGGGCCCAAGTTGCAAGTGGTGAGATAACAGCTGCAATGCAGCTTTTACCTCCATGCCTACTGCTGATGACTCAATGACAAGGTCAGGGGGAAAGCCAGTGTTTTTACAGATGATTGTGGAAAACCTTTTCTCATCAGTTGAGAAGCGCTGTTTCCCACCCCCTCGCCAAATATTAGAGTCTGATCATTACAGCTGCTGTTTTCTCCAGGCTGCCAATGAACATAGTCCAATCAGTGGCACGTGAGCACGGGAATGGCCTCTTTGCAGCTGACAGGAGAAAGGCTTCCCCTTATCAACTGCAAAGCAGCTGCTGTAGCGCCCTATCAGAGAAGCAAAATACTCCCCAACCTGGCCTCAAATGGTTATTTACAAACCCTTACTTACAATGGGACTGCAGTGGCTCAAGTGGTTAAGATGCTGAACTTGACGACTGGAGGGTCAGAGTTAGATTCGCGAGTACTGCACGAATGAGTGAGCACCCGTCTCTGTCCCAGCTCCTGCCAATCTAGAAGTTTGAGGGCAAGAAATTGCAAGTAGAGATACAGGGACCACTTTGGTGGGAAGGGAAACTGTGTTCCGTGCACTCCAGTGTCGAGGCATGCCTGCCACATGTCCACGGAAACATCTGCAAATGCAGACAGCGCTGGCTCTTTTGGCTATAAACAGAGATGAGCACTGAACCCTAGAGTTGGATACGACTGGCTTTTGAGCAAGAGCGACCTTTACCTACAATGGGTCCCTTCAATTAAGGGGGTATTAAATAGGTGGGTGAAACAATTCTTCTAGTTAGATTATAAAGTGGCAGTTATTAAATCCATGTGATGCTGTAACCTTTCCTCAAAAGCTACGCAATGTTTTTGAACATCATCTCACTGTTCTCTCCAACATCAGATAAAAGGGTCTTGTCTTAAAATGCCAAAATGCCTTACCTGCTTTGTTTAGTACAGTTTTTCCCAACATTTGGGTTTTGGACTTCAATTCCCAGAAACCTAAATCAATTCACTAAAGCACTGATCAGCCAAAGTACTGACTTAGGCTTCTGGGAATTGAAGTCCCTCTCTGGGGCCCAAGTTGGGAACCACTGGTTCAGTATCTCAAGTATAGGAAACTCTTTCTAATTAAATGGTGTGGGATACTTGGTAATGAGAATTGCTGCTGCTTCTGCTCCTCTTTCAGAGGCCCTTCTTACTGGCACGAGTGGTGAGATTTCAAAGAGTGACCAGGTTCATATACCCACGTGCATAGAATCCTTGTAGGATTTGCTGCTATAAACTATAAAGCAAGTTGACTGGGAATTTCCATACAGTATCATGACAAAAAAATTGAACAAAGGTTCTATTAGGCATACTGATACAAGCTGGCTTGATTTTTTTAAAAAAAAATCACTCTCAAAATTTTAGAGACAAAAATAAAAACTTCAACTAACTCATTATATAATATGTGTAATAAACATGTTAAAAAAGGAAGAGAAAAACCTGCTTATCCCCCAAGAAATCAGTCACAGAAGAAAGCCTATTTCTACCCAACAGTGTTTCTATTTAATTTCTTACATACAAGTAACTGACAGTATATCAGGCTATGGCTTTATCCAAAAAGATCAATTTGTAAAAGTACAGTACTTGCTTCATCATTGATTTGTTTCAGTATTTACTTCACAATTCACTTAATGCAATTATTGTATCAGTAACAAATGTCATGCTTTCCTCAGACTTTCTCTCCTTACTGTCTTCATGAGTTTTTTTTTTTAATGTGGAGGGGGCAAGAATTTGCACTATGGAGCCTCCTACTATGCATGACACACTTGAATCTCTCATCCAAGGGGATCTGTAAATAAATATTCTTATTTCTGGCTACTTACTAAAAAAAAAAAAATAGGGACTGCATGTGGCTCATGTGGCTAAGACGCTGACTGGGAGGCGGAAGGTCAGCAGTTCGATTCCTGAGTACTGCAGAACGGAATGAGCTCCTGTCTTTGTCCCAGCTCCTGCCAACCTAGCAGTTCGGAATCAAGAAATTGCAAGTAGATTGTTGTGTCCTAATAGTGTAACCTTTTACATGTGATATGTAACCTTTTACATAGAGCATATGGTTGGCACTTGTGAGGCATGTCAGTGCTCCCGGCCGGAGGTGGCCCGCCTCCCGCACAGGGAATGGGACGCAGCAAGGGGACCGTGGTCCAGGGTACACGTAGATTTTGCTGGCCCGTTCCGAGGAACCATGTTTCTCCTGGTGGTGGATGCATACTCAAAGTGGCTGGAGGTCATCCCGGTAAAGAGCACATCCTCCGCCACTACCATTCGCCAGCTAAGGAGGGTCTTTTCCACGTTCGGTTTACCCGACACTTTGGTCAGCGATAACGCCAGTTGCTTCAAGTCCGCTGAGTTCGCAGCATTCATGGAGGCAAATGCAATTCGGCATGTCACATCCGCACCGTTTCACCCGGCCACGAATGGCCAAGTGGAACGGTTGGTGCGCACCACAAAAGATGCGCTGCGGCGCATGGGCTCGGGAGATCTAAATCACCAAGTTTGTCAATTTCTATTAGCGTACAGAGTGACCCCCTTAGCGTCTGGTTACTCGCCGGCTGAGCTGCTGATGCGGAGGAAACTGACCACGCTTTTGTCCAGGCTCGACCCGTCGAGGGTCGAGGACAAAGGGAAGAACATAGGGTTAGCGGTCTCGAAAGGTTTCGGCGTAGGCGATCCTGTACACTGCAGGAACTATGCCAACGCAGGCCCAGCCTGGGTGCCAGGGACGATAATAGAACAGACGGGGCCAGTGTCCTATCGGGTGGAAACTAGCACCGGCCTCCTCTGGAGGAGGCACGCTGACCAACTGAGACACCGAGTGAGCGAGGGGCCGACCAGTGGGGCTCAGCGACAGGATTCAGCGATAGGGTTCTCCCCCACCCGTTTAGCCCAAGGGGGAGACAGGGGGGAAAGCAGCGAGCCCGACTCGTATCCTTTTGATACCCCAGTTCTATCCGAGCCCGGGGGGAGGGAAAAGGAGTGTGCGGCCGCCGCTGCCGCTTTCCCCGAATCCGATTTTGATTTTGATTTTGCTAGCCGGGGGGGTTTTTCGGAGTGTTCCCCCACCCATCCAAGCGAGAAGAGGGGTTTTTCGTTAGCCCCCAGTGCCCCCGGTTCTTCCCAAACAAAGCACACACCTCCCAACAAAGCCGCGGAGCCGCGGCAAACCACTAACAAGTCATCCTCTCCGATTGCAGGGCAGGAAGCCAGGGAGCAAGGAGGAGGGAGCGAAGCCGGGGCAGGGCAGCCCGCGCCGAGACCCCAGCGTGTTCGAAATAAGCCATCTTGGCTGAGAGACTTCGTCTCATCCTAGGGGGGAGGAGTGTTGTGTCCTAATAGTGTAACCTTTTACATGTGATATCAATGTATCTGAACCAATGTAACCTTGCCAATGAGTAACAATGTAACCTTCAGCTGTATCATATAAACCCTGTAATAGGACGCGAGCTAATGACCACCAGCTGGCAGCAGCGAGCGTCCAGGCTCTCTTGGTTCAAACCCATCAAAGACCGCAGCGCGGGAAGCTTCCCGCCGCTACCTACACCTGGACAAGAAGGGCGTGACCAACCATGACGTCACGCGGACCAGTAGCCAACGGGCTACCGTGGAGCCACATTCAAATATGTTCCTACCGTATATATAGAGCTGTTCGTCCGCCATTACCTCATGTTCCCTCTGCCCACCATGCAATAAACCTGAGTTAACCCAGCCTTTGGCTGTGCCTTGTGTCTTGACTCTCATACACTAAATAGATAAATAGGGACCACTTTGGTGGGACGGTAAACAGCGTTCCGTGTACTCCACGGAAATGTCTGCAGAAGCAGACAGCGCTGGCTCTTCGGCTATGAAACAGAGATGAGCACTGAACCATAGTGTCGGATACGACTGGCTTTCGAGCAAGGGAAACCTCTACCTTTACTAAAAATGCAGCACAAGGAAAAGTGCCACCAGAACTCCTAGCAAGAAACAGTTGCTATTTCATTTCATTTCTTTCTATAAAACAGGAGTTCTCAACATTTTTAAGCGCGGGGGGGGGGGGTGTCACACTCCTCAGACAGCTTTGGGGGCTGGACGGCCATCTTGCCCTTCCTCCACCACATGGCACTTCCTGGTGTGGTGGAGGGGCACATGGAATGGCGCTGTGAGCCGCATCCAGCACACGGGCCGCAGGTTGAGAATCCATGCTATAAACCAACAGTGCTGCTAGAAAAAGTAGGGGACAAAAGAGGCACTGGGATTACAGCAAGTCCTGAACCACCAAGGAAATAATCAGTCCATTTATTTCTCCCTTCTCTTACATCCATTCAATCTCTCCTGTTAATTCTCCCCCTTTTGATGCAGGCAGTATAGTACTATGAGCCGCTAAAATAAGGAAAATAAAAGCAAATTTTGGGTTGGCATTTGAGGATTTACACATTCACTTTTTACCCTATTTAGGTAAAAGTCAGCCTTGCTTGAAAGCCAGTCGTATCCAACTCTAGGGTTTATTTATTTATTTAATCGATTTATATCCCACCCTCCTGCTGGGAACACCACTCAGGGCGGCTAAGGGTTCAGTGCTCATCTCTGTTTCATAGCTGAAGAGCCAGCGCTGTCTGCTTCTGCAAACATTTCCGTGGTCATGTGGCAGTCATGACTAGACACCGAAGCACACGGAACGCTGTTTACCTTCCCACCGAAGTGATACCTATTTATCTACTTGCAATTTCTTGCTTTCGAACTGCTAGGCTGGCAGGAGCTGTTTGTCCACCGCCCAGAGTGGGATATCACCCAAATGGGCGGTATAGAAATACGGCAAGTAAGTAAGTAAATAAATAGACAGCCAATTCTGCCTCTTAACGACTTAACAATCACTAAAAGGTATGCCATGGATTTGCCATACTTTCACCATGCGCTGTTTCTACTCGATTTGTCTAGTTCTGTATGTAACAATGTTATAAAGTAGACACAGATTTTGAATATTTTGCTGAATATAAATACCTCTGGAACTGCAGCTTCCACTAGAGAAAGAGGAGGGACATATCCACCATCTTGTGTAATTTCCAGTGGTTGATAAGTAATTTCAGAAGGATGCAGATAAAAGAATGAGGTGGGAGAAGCAGGGGACTAAAGAAACAAAATATTTTTTTTAAATGAATAACCTGTTAATTTCTAAGAACTCAGACTAGCAAAGGAATTAGTTTAATATAAAATTTGAAAGCAAACATGATAGCGATGCAGTTATCTCCAAAACAATATGAAAAACTATGAAGCAAGAATTTGATCCAAAGTAATATTCAACCAAACCAACACTACTGCCAGTTAACTAAATGAAAGTGTTTTTTTTTAAAAAAATACAGTGGTACCTCATACAACGATTTTAACCCGTTCCACAAGGCTCGTTGTTGTATGAAACAATTGCTATACGATACAGGCATCGTATAGCGATTTGCCCTACGGGATGCATCGTACAACACATTTTTTTTGCTAAGTGGTTTTTCCCATTGAAAAATTGTTGTATGATTTTTCCATAGGAAAAAATGTCATGCAGGACACCATCCCCCCCCCCCAAACCTAATTGTTATGAGATTTCGTTGCTATAGGGGGCGATTGTTGTATGAGGTTTCACGTACATCTAAAAAATATGGCCTACACCTCTGGCTGACTCATCCCTCATCCAGTGTTCCCTCTCTAATTTGTGTTGTGGAATTGTAAAGTAGCTGCTTCATGAATTGGAAATAATGATTTTGTCATTCAGTAATTCCAACCCAAATTTCAAACCATATTTCTAAAACCTAAATATTTACCCAAACTATCACAAGAAGGCCTAGTTTCTAATTACTACAGCCAGAGACCTTTAGTGGAAGACTCCAGGTGACTGTTTTTCATTACCTTGCATTCTGCAATCATAAAAAAACCTTTCTGATTTCAGAAATCCTGAAATCTCAGTGTTTGTGTAACTGATTTCCAGCTTGAACTGCTTGTGCAAATGTCTGATCTTACCTTTCCCCCCTTTGCATTTAAATCTTACCTGCCCTCCCTTCCTACCTTTTCAATATTCTACAAGCAATTAAAAAGCATTCAGTTGTGACAGTGTTTCAGACACCGTCTCAGCCAATAAGTTAGGCAGAGAAATGATTCTATTGACTATATACTTTTATTGTGAGTTTGCAATACACAATCCTTCAACGCTGGATCCTGGATAGGAGAAATGAAATTTAACACAATGTCTTTTTTCCAAACTGTTCCAAGCTAGCAGCATATTTGCTAGTGGTAATTAACGTACACTTCTTGCATCATCACTATTATGTTTCCATGAGGTGCCTTCAACAGAGAAATAACCAATAAACAAAGTTAGGAAAATGCAACAGGTTAAAATCCCTGTTCAGCCTCAACTGTCACTAGTGATTTATGCAGTTACTAGTTTTCAGCTCCACATACCTTCCTCACAATTATGGCAGGGACAAAAGCAGATAGTGGACCATTTTTATTCTCTTGAGTGCACATAGAGCAATACATGTAATGAACAAGTCATATAGCGGCCTTGGCCATAGGATACTACTGAGTAGTTATGTATGATGAGGGGTATCATTGCTGTCTTCCATATAGAAATGAATTTTTAAAACAATTGTGTATTTACTTTTTTATTTACCAACACTAGCTTCTCAGTCAACCATACCTTGAAGACCTGAGACCTCTACTTATGGCTTTCATTCAAATGGCAGTGGTTGCTATGGTCTGTAAATTGTGGTTTTTTCTCTCCCCCCCCCACCCCGCCAAGGTAGTACTAGCTTCTGGTAAATACATGATACTATAATACCTTTCTCAGAGGAAACCTATGAACAGTACAAAAACAATAGTATGTCGCCTTACATTCCATTTCTTTGTCAGCAGGTGTAGATTAAGAAGCCCAACAGAAACCAGCAAGGAGAAATTGCTGTGCTTTTTGCAGTGAATCTAATATTCAGTCTTGCTGCTTAGTTTCCTTTGTGACAGCTTATTTATGCAGTGATTTTAACATATTAAGTTGTGCACTAAAGACAGGCATTCCCGTCCCAATATCGATGTCTGTATGTTTCTGCATTTCAACATGCAGAGAAGCTCGTTCACAAAGAGCCCATTCACCAACCAATAAACGTGCTGTTTAAAGCAGACATTTGAATTATAACTTTCACCTAAGACTATGTCCATTAAGCACAATAGGACTTCATTCACCCACAATATGGATCATTTGGGAATGGACCAGCAATGATTATGAAGCTGGATAGCATTATGCTATAGATCTGCTGTCTGTAGATGGTAACACAATTAAAACCAGTGATTGGTTCATCTCCCCCACTTTGAAGTGAAACAGTAGGTAGAGAGTTGGGTAGCAAGGGTGACTAGGTTGTAGTATTTAAATGAGGTGGAAGTTAAGTGATTAAAATCAGGGCATTAATGAGCCCATGTGCTGAGTGACGAGACCCGGATCTACATCTTGAGGTTTGGTTTTTTTTAATCCTGCGAGTGTAATGTTAACCACAACAATTAGCTTTTAACTCTTTGGGAATAGAAAGATAAGAGAAACATAATTTACCTGTGGTATACTCCACTGCCATTGTCCTGGAAGACACTGTGCCGGAGCCTATGATAATCGAAAAGAACAGTGTGCTGAAATGCTGTATGGTCAAAATCCCCAATTACAAACAGTGATACCTCATACAACGTCCAAACTTGGTTCCACAAGTTTGGACTTTATACGGATTTGGACTTTGTATGAAGCATGCCAAATCCTTGCCGCGATGCCTCATACAACGTCGTTTCCATAGAGATACATTGTACTGTAACAGCACAGACTTCAGGGCAAAGTCAAGGAAACAGACAGGAAACTGACAGAACTTTAAGAAATCATTGTCTAAAGGCTAAAAACATTACAAAAATGTGTTAAACAACCCTGATTGTCCAAGAACCTGAAGAATGCTGCAAAAATCCCAGGAATGCTTCTAAAAATTCTGACGAAAAAATTCAAAAAAAAATCTAAAATCGTGCTCAAAACCACTCCTAAACACTCTTCGCCTCATGCAAAACCCACAAGAGCATTGCACGCATGTGCCCTGCCTATTATACTGCCCAGGCACAATGCAACCTGGGAAAACCCCAATGCCTCATACAACGTCACACGAGGCAACTTTTGTATGAGGCAACTTTTTTCAAGGAATTAGGCAATGTTGTACGAATCCGATGTTGTATGAAGCGGACTTTGTATGAGGTATTACTGTAGTTGGTAAAACAAAATAAGTTCTGAAGACATTAACAATAGCCAAGTGGAGCAAAATTAACTGATAAAAGTCAAGACCATATACTGTATCTATGCACCTCTAAAATGTTTCCTTGTTATTAATACATACTCACAATTACAGACAATAATAATCCAGTTATATTATTCCCCTCTTTTTCTGCCACAATCTTGTAACAAGCACTCTTTAATTTTTACCTGATAATGGTACGTAGGCTGTTGATAAATAGGCTGTGCTACCATCACGGGTGAAGTGGAAATAGAACGTGACTTTTTTTTAAAAAAAGGGAGGGAAGGAGAAAGAAAATTAGAAACTTACTGAGCTGTCATTGTGTATTTGGAACATTACAAAGAAATATTCTACACACGCATATATCTAAAATACTTTTAAAATAAAATACTGTACATGTATTTTTAAAGGGCCGCTTTCCAGGCTTGCAATATAGTTGTCCCTCTTTAATGTCTCAGACAAATCGTCCATTCCTTCCCTTCTGAGTTAACCACTGTATAGCATTATAGCAGCATCAATTCTAATGCTAATTTATGGTAGGGCTAACTTTAAATTAGAGATTTTGAGATTTGGTCTTGAAGCTTGTTTCAAATTCCGGTTTAGAGGTACCGGTAACTACCATTACTATTAACCTTTGTGCGGGCAGTAGATGAAATCTAGTAACATAAATATATGGTGCATTAGCCTGACGATATCATTGGCCATATTTTGTTAATAAAGTTTCTTATCTCTCCCTGACAAAGGGCTCCTAGAGATACTTTTCTTCCGGGTGAAGCTTTGGGGGACAGCAAGATGGGGAAGAATCTTAAATGTTCAAAAATCACCACCATCAATCCCGCCATAGCTGTTGGGACCAGCAGTGATGATTTCCCAACATTTAAGACTCTGTCTTGTTGTACCAAAGGCTTCCCTAGGACCAAAGCTATCCTAAGGGAAACTAGAAACCTGGGGTGGGAGAATAGGAAACTGTTTATTGATATATCAAAAGCAATCACACTTATATACTGTCCCATAGCAAAAGTTAATTAGCATTTTATCCCCAACATCCTCGGAAGGATGGAAGGCTGAGTCAACCTTGATCCCTGGCTAGGATTGAACTCACAACCTTTTGGATGCAATACAGCAGTTTAACCATTGTCCCATAATAAATAGTTATGGCATACATGGCTTAACTTTACATTACAGGATTTCAATCAGTATATAATATGATTTAATGCTGGGGGGAAAATTTGGGCAAGGAACCTATATACTGTACACTATTCCCTAAGGCAGCGTATTTGTCCTGCTGTTTCTCACTGTTGCTTTCAATATATATTCCACTGACTAATCATGAGCAGATCTTACTTTTTGGCATGACTAAGTGGTATATTCTGTTCAGCTGGCAGGGCTTGTTTTTTGTACTGTTTCCACTTGCATTATTTTGTTTTGCTTTTGTCTTGTCTGATCACTGGTATATGTCCTTCAGTGTTATTGCTGGAGGTGTCCAGATGATGTTGTTGATAATGAACAGAGTAGTGTGTAGTGTGAGAATGAACCCTACCATATGGTCACACTGGTAAGGGCTACAACTAAAATGCAAGTTGTATATTGTATTTATACAAATAATTTTCCCACCTAGGTTCAGTGCTATAGCTAAACATAGTGCTAAAATGATGCAACACTAATTCAAATATTTGCCATTTCTAATCAAGTTAGTGCTATTTCAGTTACTGACGATTAAAAAGAGGAAGGTACATATTTGAGTGTCAGTGAAAAGGATGGGTAAGAGGGTAGTAATAATGGCACAGAAGGATGAGGGAGAAAGGGGGCTGTTGATGTGTGTGGACACTTGAAATGTACCTTCCTGGGATAATTAAACATTTCTCTGTGAACCACAACAGCAATTTAAGTGCCAGAGTGTGGTACAGAATATAGTTTGTATCAACCCAGAACAAACGTCTATGTGCTCACACTCTGAGATATAGTTGAGTGATTTGGAATAAAAGGTATGTGCTGTAAATAAATCTAGAAGTTGGTTTTAAATCTCTAAAGTATCAAATCAACCCGAGCAACTGATCTTGTCCAATTTCAAGAGATTAGTAGGGTCAGACCATGTCATGATCATGACAGACTATGAAGTATTACTAGGGAACTTCAGGCAATTTTAGAAATGAACCTTAACCTGAAACCCAGGGACAGCCACTGTGATTTTTTTAGCCTTATCATGAGCTGCAAATAACTTCAATGGTGAATGCACCACTCATAACATATAATGAAGAAAGAAACTCATCGCAGGGACAAAAAGAAAAGAAAGAATAACATTACACTAAATATCTATATTAGGCCAATCAGCCCAAAGTTAAGCATGCTATTTTTCTTTACCCTTGAATGAATAAAAAATATATATTTCTAGTTGCCAAGCCACATTTTGTGTTTTCCCACTAAATCTTCAACTGCTTTTAAAAACACGGTTATTTATCACATTCTATAAAACACAGCAGTGTTTCAAATGCGAGGAAATAATTCTTTTTAACTGCAACCCTATATAGTCCCTCAGAAGATATCTTAGGGCCAAAGGATGGAATTAATCTCCCCCTCTGCCTGCAACATGAGTAATAAGTAGAACAGTCCCTTTCAAAAGATTGTTTCTCTGTAATAGGGATATGGAGATCTCTACTTAGATTGTTTTTTTTCCAGATTTATTGTTGTATTCAACAAACAAAAAATAAAAAAACAAGGAGAAGGTATCTAAAATACCTTTACCCACATATCAGGGCAGGGTGAAAAAGCTGGACAGTAGAGACATTTGACAGGAAAAAAACCCTGACTCATTTGAATTATGGTGCTGGACAAAGAACTCTGTGGATATCCTGGACTGCCAGAAAGACAAACAAATGGGTACTAAAGCAAATTGAGCCTGAACTATCTCTGGATGCAAAAATGATGTAGCAGAGGCTGTCAAACTTTGAGCACCTGTGAAGAAAAGATTCCCCGGAAAAGACAATAATGCTGGGAAAGGTTGAAGGTAGCAGGAAAAAAGGATGACCGGATATGGATGGATTGTTGACTCTCTAAAACAGTGGTTCCCAACCTTTTTTCCCCCATGCTCCACCTAAGCATCTCTAAAACCCTGAAAAAACACCTCTCCACATGGCATATATTTCTTATTATTCAAAAAGTGAACTCATGCAGAGGAAGCCTAAAAGGCCATTCACTGTTACTAATTCATTCTTGAATCCCCCCCCCCGTGGTGTGTGTGCCCCACGTTGGGAACCACAGCTCTAAAAGAAATCATAGGTTTGAGTTTACAAGTGTGCAACAAGGCTGTCAAGGACAGGACATTTTGGAGATCACTCATTCATTGACATCATAATTATGTCTTGTCAAGTCAATTCTGACTTATGGTTAGTGTTTCCAGGATTTCCCAGGTAGAGAGTACTGAGATGTGGTTTACCATTCTCTTCTGAAGAAGGTGCCTTGGGACTGTGCAGCTTCTTTATCACTTGGCTACATAGGCTGGCTCTTCTCCTGGGAGGCACAGTGGGGAATTAAGGTCGAACCTCTGGCTCTTCAGCCAGATATCTAAACTACTGAGCTATCCAGCTACCTTATTCATAGGGTTGTCATAAATTGGAGGCACCTTGCCACAACTAACACCACTTTATCCTAGAATATAAAACATTACTTACAGGCCATGGCTGTGGAACAGAAGTAACTTCAGGAGTATGAAAATAAGCTACTCCATTATGATACGTGTATGGATATCCAGTTGAAGTTGTCAAATACATTGTTCCAGCTGCTGGCATTATACTTGATCCTAAAATAAGCAGCAACAAAATAAAAAACTTGTAAGCATTTTGCTTACTTGTATTAGCATTAAAGTAAGAATGTAGATAGCGCTTTTCAGTGAGAAAAATCTGAAATGCACAGTCTTAGAGCACTTGCACAAATGCAATGAAATCTTATTAGTGAAAATGGATGCGTTTAGACATCCTTAAATTCTCCAGGAAACTAAGTTCAACACAGATGCTGTTTCATGGGTGAGATTTTGGTGAGTAAGTTTTTGTGAAGATGCCATGAAATGTAATAAGAAAAGCTAGGAAAACCCCGTTCTACAAGTAATCGCTTATAGTTCTTAGGCACCAAGCCATTATATGAAAATCTATTGTATTAAATTATTATTTCGCAAAAATTAATACAGTAATTTAAAAATCCTGCTTATTGCTACATAATTAAACCCATATCTTTAACATTTTAGAACAGGAAATGATCTGTAAATCTAATGAATGCAGTGAAAAGAAATTTGAATCACTATTAAAACACATACTGTATACAATAGTATGCTTCATAAATCAGTCATATTTAATAAAAGAATTTAATCATCTTGCTAAAGGAATTTTAGTGTTTGCTAGCAGGCAAAGAGAACAATAAATAGTTACAAGTGAAACTCGGAAAATTAGAATATCGTGCAAATGTTCATTTAGTTCAGTAACACAACTTAAAAGGTGAAACAAATATATGAGATTGACTCATTACATGCAAAAGCGAGATAGTTCAAGCCTTACTTTGTTATAATATTGATGCTTATGGCTTACAATTTATGAAAATCCCAACCTTCCCCCAATCTCATGTACCCCATTATCATCACATAATCTCATGTACGCTGTATGCCATGATCATTACAATTATAACGAATTAAGGCATGACATCTCGCTTTGCGTGTAGTGAGTCTATCTCATATATTTGTTTCACCTTTTAAGTGAAATGAATGGACCATTTGCACGATATTCTAGTTGTCCCAGTTTCACCTGTATTTGTGATGCAGGGAAGGGACCAAAATGTTCTATTACATTTATCAGGTTCACAATGATAATTGCAGGGAGAGAGAAGCAAACAAGCAAATACATACGAGGAATCCCTACTTGCTGCTTTCTTATTGCTGGACCGATGTTCAGTTTCTTATCTTTATAATTTAGTTTTTCAGCCTGAACACAAAAACAAAGAAAATAAGTATGTATTATAATAATATACCAAACACTGCAGTTTTGAAAGAACAGTGGATAAAAAATAATAATGGGTTATACACTTTTCTCAGGCAAGACCGGGAACTCCTGAGTTGTGATGCCACCGATTGGTGCGTCAACATAATTATCCAAATAGATTTGTCTGTTTCCCCCACATTTCTAGTCTCTCTTTCTAAATGCAGTCATTCTGAAGTGAAGTGTAAATAAAAGGAAACCAGCATGTCAGTGGTACTACTGTGTGAGACTGCTAGTTCTTCTGATTTTTTTTGTATTAATCTCAGTGGTAAGACCAAATCACAAACACAACTGTATGAATTGTCTGCAGAAAGAGTGAGACAATCTTTCCATTATTATGGTATTCCTTTTCTCACTGCCAGCAACAAAAATGTTACTAACTCTTTGTGTAAGAAGAAACTATTGCTGTGAACAAAAATATTTAGAAGTGCTAATGCCAGTTTCTAGATGAAATAATTGGTTAGTAATTATATTTAGAGTAAAATGCCGGCTTACGACAGCTTCAGGCTATGTTTGCCACAGGTTACAAACAGGAATTTTATTAAAATTAATATCCGGGCTACAACCAGTTTTCGGGTTAAGACCCGAAAATCGCGTGATACCTTAGATTCAAAATGTAGCCACTACCATTTTAATTTAGCAAAGCAGTGCTTACCGCTGCAGAACTGTTCTTGTTGTTGTCGTCGGAGGCAAATCCACAACTGACAATGGCAATTTTTTTGGACTTTTTAGCTGTTCACAACTCATGCAGCCTCCGGGAGGATTGGGGTGGGTAGGGTGGGGGGGTACCATGCTCCCCTGACCCTGCCGGAGCCTGCACAGGTGGTGGACAGCCTAAGATTCCTGAAAGATTTGCCATTGTCGGAGGCAGATTTTGGGCTGTACTTTTTATTTTTTTACAATTTTTGTTTTGATCAGGTCGGAGTGCCCCCCCCCCAATGGATCCCTATGGGGAATCCTGCTCCAGCTTATGACCATTTTGACTTACAACAGAGGCTGTTGGAACGAACCTCCGTCGTAACTTGGGGTTTTACTGTATATTACCTTTCACCTTCAAACTCTATCCTGCATTTTTGTTCAAATAGTGAATGTACCAATAACAATCAGATCTTAATGTGATCCTCTTCCTTTTCTTGCCAAGAGACTCTTAGAAGTTTTCTGAGTTGGACAAATATTTGTTTAAATAATAAATGCAACTGGACTTCCAGATAATCAAGAGTGCTTTTTGAGAACTTTTAATTCAAATGTTGTTTTTTTTATGGTTTTCTAGCTGAGTGGGAGGCGGAAGGTTAGCAGTTCAATTCCCGAGTACTGCAGGACGGAGGGAGCTCCTGTCTTTGTCCCAGCTCCTGCCAACCTAGCAGTTCGAAAGCAAGAAATCGCAAGTAGATAAATAGGGACCACTTCGGTGGGAAGGTAAGCAGCAGTCCAGGCGCTCCGGTGTCTAGTCATGCCTGCTACGTGACCACTTGGAAACGTCTGCAGAAGCAGACAACGCTGGCTCTTTGGCTTTGAAACAGAGATGAGCACTGAACCCTAGAGTCAGATACGACTGGCTTTTGAGCAAGGGAAACCTTTACCTTTCTTTACCTAATATATAAAAATGCGTAACATTGATTAAAACATTCTTAAAAGGAAAACTTCTTGGCTAGAATTGAAAGGATGTGATGCTTAAAGCCGTACTGAGATGCAACTTGATCCAGCTGGGCTCAACACAAACCTAGACAAGAGTGCTGAGCCCCTCCATACACTGACCTTTTCCTCCCATGGAAATTGATGCTTTGGAAGAGGTATGATTTCTGTTCACGTGGAGGAACTTCATTCAAGAACATTGTGACCAGTGATGTGCGGGCACTGGTAGTGGAAATTCCCACAGGCCATGCCCACTTGGTTGGCCACGCCTACCTCCATACCCCAGGCCATGGTGTGGCTGGCCAAGTGGGCGTGGCCCAGAGTTAGCCACACCCACAGTTAGTCATGCCCAGGGTGGGGGTAGTAAAAAAAAAATGCAGCTCATCACTGATTGTGACCATGGAAAGAGCCTCTCTGCAAACAGGAAATAATTTTTTAGAAAAATTATGACATGGAGATATGGGATTCCACATTCTCCTTTCTGTGCATTAACTACATCCACATTCAAAATGTTTAGGTAAAGGTCACCCTTGCTCGAGTATCCAACTCTAGTGTATCCAACTCTAGTGGGCGGTGCTCATCTTGGTTTATAGCCAAAGAACCAGCGCTATCTGCGTCTGCAGACATTTCTGTGGATATGTGGCAGGCATGAATAGACACCAGAGTGCATGGAATGCTGTTTATCTTCCTACCAAAGTGATCCCTATTTGTCTACTTGCAAAGTCTTGCTTTTGAACTGTTAGAGAACATCGTGCAAATGTTCATACAGTTCAGTAATACAACTTAAGAGGCGAAACAAATATATGAGATAGACTCATTGCATGCAAAGCAAGATAGTTCAAGCCTTTAAAAAGGTAAAGGTTTCCCTTGCTTGAAAGCCAGTTGTATCCGACTCTAGAGTACAGTGCCCATCTCTGTTTCAAAGCCGAAGAGCCAGCGCTGTCTGCTTCTGTAGACGTTTCCATGGTCATGTGGCAGGCATGAGTAGACACCAGAGTGCATGGAACGCTGTTTACCTTCCCACCGAAGTGGTCCCTATTTATCTACTTGCAATGTCTCGCTTTCGAACTGCTAGGTTGGCAGGAGCTGGGACGGAGACTGGAGCTGGCGCTGTTGTGTAGCACTCAGGTCTCAAACTGCTGACCTTCCAGTCGTCAAGTTCAGTGTCTTAACCACTAAGCCACTGCAGTCTTCTCAAAACGTTTAAAAACCTCAGAAATTAAAGGTTGGACTATCTGGTTACTACTCCCCTAGATTCAGTGTTACTGGTGGCCTGGTTGCAGCATGCCAATTGCTCTTTCCTGCTTGGGTTTCATTTATTTAGTTATTTAAATTTATATGCCACCCCCTCGCCCTAGGGCGGTTCTGGGCGGCTCACAACAAATATAAAACATTTAAAATCATCCCACAAAATCATTAAAAAGACAACCCCGTAAAAACCCATTAAAAGACAGTTAAAAGGACTGCCCACCCCCATCAATACAAGAGAGGCACTTTATCTTAGAAGAGCCAACGGGCGGGGACCATTTCCCCATCAGCCCCCCACACTTGCCCTGCCTGCCAGGTTTTGAGCCCTTTCCTAAAGGGCAGCAATTCCCTCTGCTGCCGTAATTTCTACAGCGAACCAGCTGTAAAGGGCTTAGCCTGCCCAATTTTAGTGTATGGGACCAAAGACAACAGAACAACCGAAGGGTTGGTTTAACACAGGTTTATTGCATGGTGTTCCGGTGAAGCATGGGGGTAATGGTGGTGGTACATCTCATTATATACTGAGGACTATACATTTGAATCTTGCAGCACGGTAGCTCATTGGCTACTGTCGGCGTGGCCTCGCCCAGGCACGCCTTACTCTCGCAGTTGTATCTTCTTCCTGCTGAATGCGAGTATCTTCATTCTGCTGAATGCGAGTATCTTCATTCTGCTGAATGCGGAGGCATTTCCCGCGGCTGTCCGTGATTGAGCAATGTGAACCATGTGAGGCTGAACGCTCGCAGCTGCCCCAAGGGGTTGCTTGCTCGCGTTCCTTTCAGCTGAGATACATTGTAATTGTGATGGAACATTTATATCTTGATAGCTTTACAGTACATTGATATGCATACATAACACCCCTCCCCCCTAGGATGGGACGAAGTCCCGCAACCATTGTGGCTTGCCGCACGTGCGCTTGGGGCGTGCTTGCGCCTGACCTAGTACCGGAGAGCCTGTGATCCCTGACTCCGTGGGAGCTTGTCCTGCTATGGGAAACGGGGATTCGTTAGTGGCTCTGTGGGGCGTCCGTGCCTGCCTTGCGCCCGGGGATGGGAATGGAATGAATAGTTGGGAGGTGAACCCCTGCCTGTTGCTCTCGGACCCCGGGGACCCGCCTATTGTGAACCGCGGAACCGATGAGGTCGCCCTTGTGATCCTGCTACCTTCTGATCCTTGCTCGGGGGACCTTGAGGCTGTGGTGGGCGGACTCGCTGTTGCCTCCCGTCTTGGGGATGTCGGTCTCCGGGAAATTGGCGCTATATTGCATTCTAACTCACAGGGGCTACTGGGACTGGAAGTACCAGGGGCTGAACTGAAACCCCTCTTTTCGCTAGGACGGGTGGGGGACCACTCCGCTAACTCCCCCTGGTACTGTAAATCAACGTCTAAACTTCTATGGGCGTCTGTGTCTCGGGGAAAATTCCAAGGGGTATGTGTGTGGTCGGGGCTCTTCCTTTCCGCCGCGGACTCCCGCAAAAGATCTCTGTGGATCGATTCCCTTTCCTCCCCCCTTGGTGGGGACCCATGTTCCCCTTTTCCTCCCCCTTGGGCTAAACGGGTGGGGGAGTACCCTAACGCTGATTCGACGCTATTGTCGTCTCCGTCCTGCTCTCCGGGAACCCTGCGCCTGAGTTGGTCCACGTGTCGCCTCCACAGGAAACCTGTACTGGTCTCCACGCGGTATGAGACGGGGCCGGTTTGTGCAATTACGGTGCCCGGCACCCAGGCTGGCCCCGCGTTGGCGTAGTTCCTGCAGTGCACCGGGGCGCCTACGCTGAAACTCTTTGAGGGTTCCACCCCTATGTTCCACCCTTTGTCCTCTACTCTCGTGGGGTCTAGCTTGGAGATTCCCGTGGCCAGCTTCCTGCGCATCAACAGCTCTGCGGGGGAGTACCCTGACGCCAATGGGGTGACCCTGTACCTTAGCAGGAATTGGCACAATTTCAGGTCGAGGTCTCCGGGGCCCATGCGCAGCAGCGCGTCTTTCGTGGTGCGCACGAGGCGCTCTACTTGGCCGTTGGTGGCCGGGTGAAAGGGGGCGGAGGTGATGTGCCGAATGGCGTTGCGCTCCATGAACGCCCCGAACTCAGCGGACGTGAAACAGCTAGCGTTATCGCTGACGAGGGTGTCGGGTAAACCGAACGTGGAAAAGACCCTCCGTAACTGTTTAATTGTTGTGGCCGAGGAGGTGCTCGAGACTGGGATGACCTCCAACCACTTGGAGAACGCGTCCACCACAAGGAGAAAAAGCGTTCCCCTGAACGGGCCAGCAAAGTCTACGTGTACCCGGGACCAGGGCCCCCTTGCTGCGTCCCACTCCCTATGTGGCGAGCGGGCCTCTTCTGGCCTGGAGCTTTGGCACGCTTCGCAAGTGCCGACCATGTGTTCGATGTCGGCATCTAGCTGGGGCCACCAAAAGTAACTGCGGGCCAGTGCCTTAGAGCGGACGATCCCCGGGTGGCTGACGTGCAGCAGTTTAAGCACCCTCGGCCGGAGAGACGTGGGGATCACTACCCGCTGTCCCCACAAAAGGCAACCCCTCTCTAGGGACAACTCTAGTTTCTTTTTGAAAAATGTGTCGAATTCCGCTGCTGGGGAAGACACGGGCCACCCTTTCTGTACCCAGGAGCAAACTGTGGCCAGCGTTTTGTCCTTGCCGGTTGCTTTAGCGATGTCGGCCGGTACTACTGGAGGGGAGTCTAGGACCTCTATCATTAAGACCTGGTGGTCCCTCTCTACCTCGCCCACGTGGCAGCAATCCCGGGGAATGGGGGACCTCGACAGGGCATCCGCATGGCTGATCTCCTTCCCGGGCCGGTATACCAACGCGTGCTGATACGCGTTGAGAAAAATGGCCCACCTGAGCATTCTCGGGGACAGGATTTGGGGTGTGGGCTTATCTGCGGTGAAAATGCCTAGCAAGGGCTTATGGTCAGTCACTATGGTGAAGGGGCGGCCGTACACAAAATCATGAAATTTCTTAGTCCCCGCAATTATCGCTAGTGCTTCCCTGTCTGTCTGGGCATAGTTCCTCTCCGCTTGGGACAAGGACCTAGAGTAGAACGCTATCGGGGCCTCCCTCCCGTTCTCCAGTACGTGGCATAACACCGCCCCCACCCCCACCGGGGATGCATCGCATATCAGGACCACTGGGCGTTTGGGATTGAAATGGGTCAGTACCGCATCTGATGCCAGGAGTCGCTTCAGGTCATTGAAAGCCCTCTCCTGGTCGTCGCCCCACTTCCATGCCTCGTCCTTTTTTAACAATTTGTGTAGCGGTTCCGCTACTGCTGCCTTCCGCGGAAGGAAGGAGTGGTAAAAGTTGAGCAGTCCAAGGAACGACTGCAACTCGGGCTTGGAGGTGGGGCGAGGGGCCTTCTTGATGGCGGCCACCTTGGATTGGGATGGCCTGATTCCCTCGGGAGTAACACGGAACCCTAGGAACTCAACCTCAGTTGCGAAGAAAACGCATTTGTCCTTCCGCAACCGCAACCCCGCTTTCTCGAATATTGTCAGGACCCTTCCCAACCTGCTTGCTAATTCGGCCCGGCTCCCCCCTGTAATCAATACGTCATCAAAGTAGGGTAACATCCCCTCTAACCCCTTCAGGAGGCGTTCCACGAGTGACTGGAAAATCCCGGGCGCCGAATTGGAGGCGCCAAACCCGGAACGCCCCTTTGTGGGTGACTATGGTCTGTGCAGCAGCTGCGGCGGGGGTCACCGGGAGTTGCTGGTAGGCTTGGGCCAGGTCGAGTTTAGCGAAACACCTCCCCCCGTGTAACCTGGCCAACAAGTGGCTGACTACCGGCACCGGATAAGCATTAGGGCGGATCGCCTTATTGATGGTGCACTTGTAATCAGCGCATATGCGGACCTCCCCGTTGGCCTTGAGCGCTGTTACAATTGGAGTTTCCCACTCCGCAGAATCAACAGGAACAAGAATCCCCTGGCCCACCAATTTGTCCAACTCCGCCTCTATTTTGTCCTTTAGTGCGAAAGGCACTCTGCGCGGTTTAAGTCTGATTGGACGTACTCCAGGGTCCAGGTCGAAAGTCACTGGGGGGCCCTTGAATTTTCCGAGCCCCTTTTTGAAAACCTCGGGGTGCGCGTCGCACACGCTCTGTATTGGATCAGTCCCGGTGGCGTGTGCTCCCACGGCGTGCACCCCCCCAATGAACAACCCCAGGGGCTGGAACCATTGAGTCCCAAGGAGGCTGCATTTCCCTCCCTTGAGGACGACTAGGGGAAGCGTTGCGGTGTGCTTTTTAAACTGGACCTGGAACTTCCCAACCCCCAACACTGGGATGCGGTTCCCTTGCACGTCCTTCAGTGTGGCCCTCAACGCTTTGAGCTTGGGCCGCACGCGGGGGGCGATTTTCATGAACTCTCCCTGGGAAATAATAGAGTAGGACGAACCCGAGTCCACCTCCATTCTAACAGGGGCCCCTTGTATTACTACCTCAACGAAGTAACGGGGGTGCTCCGTGGAAACGCTGCAAACCGGAGCGTCGTCCTCGCTGTCGTCGGAGATGCGCCCTACGCCGTCCCGCGTCCTCGTGGTCCGGGTGCCGTCCTTTGGCCTCGTGGTGCGGTCCTGCCTCGCCGAGCGGTCTGGAGAACTCCTTGTGGCCTCGCGCCGTTTCCGGCAGACCTTGGCGATGTGCCCGCGCCGGCCGCAGTTGTGGCACTCGGCCTTGCGGAATGGGCATTTGGCACGGGCGTGGGCGGCGCCGCAGCCGTCGCAGCGCCGGCCCTCTCTCTGGACCCTCCGGACGTCCTCGTCGTCGCTGCTCTCCGCAGACGAGTTCGAAGCTCGCCGGGCCGCGCGCACCGAGCTCTCTGCCTTGGCGGGCTTCGGGCGCCAGTCCTGAAGCTCTTGCACCCCGGCAGTCGTGGCCTCCGCGGCCTGCGCCGTGTCGAGGACTTGTTGCCACGTGGGAGGCGGCTCCTTTTTCATCAGCGCGCGCTGAGTCTCTGTGTCCCTCAGACCGCAGAGCAGGCAGTCCCGGAGGGTGACTTCTGGGGTCTCCCACTTGCATGGGCCGGCGGCCAGCCGCAGGGCCGCGGCGAACTCGGCGACCGATTCCCCGGGCGCCTGGACTCGCCTCCAGAACGCGCTCCGAGCGGGGAACATCGCTATCGCTGGCCGGAGATGGGCGCGCAGCGCCGCCAGGAGCTCTGTGGCTTTGAGGTCGCCCACCTTCCTCGGCGCGATCAGGTCCACCAAGATCCTCTTGGTCTCGTGTCCGAGCATGCGGACGAAAATGGCCCTCTTCTTGGCCTCATCTGAGACTTCGAGCTCCACCAGCGCTGCGTTGAAGTCTATCTCAAACAGCTCCAAGTCTCCCGGCTTCCTGATCTCGTAGCCGGCGCATGTCTTGGTCCCGTGGGCAGCCATATCCCATCCTCGTCGCCAATTTAGTGTATGGGACCAAAGACAACAGAACAACCGAAGGGTTGGTTTAACACAGGTTTATTGCATGGTGTTCCGGTGAAGCATGGGGGTAATGGTGGTGGTACATCTCATTATATACTGAGGACTATACATTTGAATCTTGCAGCACGGTAGCTCATTGGCTACTGTCGGCGTGGCCTCGCCCAGGCACGCCTTACTCTCGCAGTTGTATCTTCTTCCTGCTGAATGCGAGTATCTTCATTCTGCTGAATGCGAGTATCTTCATTCTGCTGAATGCGGAGGCATTTCCCGCGGCTGTCCGTGATTGAGCAATGTGAACCATGTGAGGCTGAACGCTCGCAGCTGCCCCAAGGGGTTGCTTGCTCGCGTTCCTTTCAGCTGAGATACATTGTAATTGTGATGGAACATTTATATCTTGATAGCTTTACAGTACATTGATATGCATACATAACACCAATCTTTTGTCCCTTCCATCTGCTTTCCTCTACCTTCAAATCTATTCACTTTTCTACAGTCCTGTTCCCAGCTACTACGCAGGGTTCATATGAGAAGTTCAAGTGGTATAGAAATATTAACAAGAAATAAACAAACATTTATGTTAGCAGTTACTGCTATAACTTAATTAAGTTCTATGTTGGCTCAGTGGTTAAGGCTGGCAAGCTGGCAGTTCAAGACACTGCATGATGGATTGAGTGCCCATCTCTGTCCCAGCTCTTGGGGACATGAAAGGAACCTCATTTGGGCATTCCCTGAGTGGAGTTTCTTCCGCAAAAATCCTTTCAACCCAGAATGATTTCTAGCATGAAATTATTACTATTACTATTAATTATTTTACCTCTTGTAAAATTTTCTGTGCATCTTCCTGAGTTTCAAATGTGATGAAACCATACCTATGTCAAACAACACAAATTATTCTTAGCATACATTATACATCCAAACTTCCCAAACAGTAATTGCTGCCTCATGTGAATAAATTTTTGACAACAAAATTTGAACATTACCTACTAATAAAGTACACATGTGTATCAAACAAATCACAGAAAGATTACATTACAGTATTTTGATTATATGACACAAAAAGCAAATAAGATTGGTGTAATCTTAACCAGAATGGAACGGGACAAAAACATAGTTTATACTTCATAGTAAAAACAAAACAGTAGTACTTCTACCAATATGTAGCACATTACTATGGATTATAGTTCAGCGAGATGAGTCACTTGAGAAGGCCTTGATGCAGGCAATCTCCAAGACTGATTGTTGCAATGCTCTCTATGTTGGGCTGCAACAGGAGATGGAGATGTCCAATGTTAATGGGCTGAATGGTAAGTATCAGTGTGCATGGGAAATCCCAGGATGGAGACTTGGCAATGGTATGTCTGATCTTGAACAGTTGTGACAGTAGCAAACAGTTACGCCAGGATGCTGTGATCTAGAACAGCAATCATCTTGAGGTTGAACACCACACTTGTGGATACAATCCAGGTGCTCAGGAGGGAAAGAGGTGCATAAAGGAGAAAGGATTGTTAAGTTTCTTCTCAGAATAAGAATATACACAGACAATTTCATTTAGCAATGGCCTGTGGCCTTCATCTGGTGCTTAATGGCAAACATCCTTATTCCTGAGATGCAAACTAATCAGGGGCTGGCATAAGTTATAGTGGCACCAAAGAATTCAGAACTAAGATGGCAAAACAGCAAGGCTGAACAATGGAAACAGACTGAAATATTCTTTGACTTTCTTTCTCTTTTTTCAGTTTATTATTATGATCATTAGGTGTGAAGAAACTGAAAACAGGGGATAATGGGTTTGATTGCTGTCTGAAATGCAGGCTTGTTAGCTGATGCTTGAGAGATAAAGAAAGGGAAGACCTTGCCCACTGACTGGGAAGCATTCGAGCTGTGTCTTATTCTGTTGAGAAAGAAGAAAACTTCAAGGCAGTATTTTATGCCCTGTAACATGTAAATTAGAGGAAGCATTATCTCAGCTGAAGAACAAGGAGTGGGGAAGAACCGTTAGTTCTGGAGAAGTTACTATCTTTGCAAAAATTGAAGGTTTTAAGACATTTGATCAGCGCATCCCCTCAAAGGCCCTGGAAAGTAGGTTGATGGGTATAAAATTGGAAAGGCAATAAATATGCTTAGCTCAGCCCAGGCATCAGCAAACTTGGCTCTCCAGATGTTCTTGGACTTCAATTCCCAGAAGTCCTAATCAGCAGGTGTACTGACCTGGGCTTCTGGGTACCTACTTAGCCCAATTGGCTAAGGTTCGTAGGAGAACTCTATGCTCACCTGCTACTTTGCTGCCTGAACTGCACTCTATATACGCTCTGGAACTGATCTGACATTCTGATGGATCGAGTATAAGCTTAGGATAGCTAGCCTTTTTTTATTTTCTATGGAAACTGTTCTGTAAAGCATGGGTTCATAACCTTTTTGTGGTGTGGGCTGGTCATGCCCCCTCACATAGGTGAGTGGGCTGGAGGTGTGGTTCCCCCTGCTGCTTCTGCCACTTCTGATTCTGATTGTGGTGGTGGTGGCAGCGGCAGCGGGTTCAGTCACGGTGTGATCCTGGCTGTTTTCACCACTTCTGTGGTTTCCTGTGGCAGTGGGAGCGAGGGCAGTGTGTTTTTGCTGCATTTTCAGCTTTTTTCACTGCGTTTTTACATTTTTGGTGCTTCCAGTGGTGGCTTCTGGATCCTCAGTGGGCCGGATTAATTGGCGCTGTGGGCCGGATTAGGCCACGGGCCATAGGTTGTGAATCCCTGCTGTAAAGGGTAGGCTTTACAAGCTTTTTAAAAAGCTGTACCTTTTTTGCTGTTTTTATACTTTTTTTAACTGTTTGAACTTTGTGAGTTTTTTAAAAAAAAACACTTTTGCCACTTCAATAAAATTTTACAGCTGTCTGAGATATTTTGAAAAGGGGGTTTCCTGTACTAAGTCCAAGCTAGCCCTGCCTGTTTATCAAGAAATTGTAATTTTGTGGATATTTATTAACCCTACTTTACAGGGTTGGCACAAGAGCTGAAGTGCTGACACTGTGAATTGTAGGTTACTCCCAGGGAGATATACTGGCCAAGATTTCCCTGGCCATCAGCACATTTGAAACACATACCCGTCTTACCCACACCAGGAATATCTGGGTAATGTGGCTGAGTAGCTTATGTGGTTCTATCTGTCCCGATTGTTTTTTCAAATTAGTCAACGCATGATATCTCTTTCATGTAGCAGATGCCTCCTTTGAGGTCAGCAGTGCTCTATACTGAATAGCAAGCCAATATGGAGATTGGTTAAGGGCAGATTGGTTTGGGGAAGCTGAGCCCACCACTGCAGCTAAACTTTTGTTGGCCAAGATTTACAAATGGAAGCAGCCTGTTTTGAGCAGCTAAATCCAAGAATTGAAAAGACCTTTCCATTATTATTCTCCAAGTGCTGTTATCTATTCCGAATACTGGCTGTCATCATGGCGATAGTCTTCCTGCTCATTACTCCTCAGAACAGTTCTTTCAAGGTCATTCCACACCAGTCTCTCAGGTTTCTCTTTAAGCCATGAGGTCTGGCTACTTTCCCCAGAGGTACGATTTTAACTGGAGTCTCCCTATTCGAGAGACTGATTTCAGTGAAGACGCAAGACCATTGTTGCATGAGAAAGGCTCCACCACCAAGATGAAACCAAAACCAATTTGTCTGTCTGAGGTTGATTTCATTGCACAGGCAACACTCTTTTTGATGAGTGCTATAGTGGCCGTAAACAAAAACAACCTTAACATCTGTTATATTTTAAACAGGGATGAGCAGCAACAATGAAGAATAAGAACAACAATGAAGAAATGTAAGAATAAGTAAAGGTGTGATTAGACAGTCCTGTTGGATCAAGCTAAAAAGAGTCACTATGCGGTTTGAACTGATTCTTGTATCAGCATGCAAACATCTGGTGGTTTTGGGACAGGAAACCACACTGTACTTTAAAAGCAACCCTATTAAGACCCTACATCCTCTCCTATCACCACAAAAACATCCCTGAGACATATCCCCTGACACTAACAAAAGGAGGCTGAAAAACCAACACTTGCTGTGCACATGTACCTGAACAGCAACTCTGTACTGGGAAAAGTGCTCATGAGCCTAATGTTTTTACTGCTGCTTCTGCTCGCCATACATTGTACACACAAAGCAGCTCTCTTGCTTATCACACCACCCGCCATACTTGCCTCTGTTTTTCCATGACTGCTAGCCAGCCGGGAAGGTACAGCTGCACATGGCGTACTACATTAAGCACACTCTGCTTGCCACCAAATGACATAGCACTGACTGTAAGAGAGGGAGGAGAAATTAGGCATCCTTGCTTAAAGATCTTCTCACAAGGATAGATAGAGGTGAAGGCCCAGGAAAAAACTGGGAAAATTCGGGGGGCAACCAGTTTTTTCCGTGTTTTTTTTCCTGAAGCCTTTTTTGTTTTTCCCCCCAAAAATTGGAAAAATTGAAAAAAATAAAAAAAATATTATGGAATGTTTTATTTTAACATGATGAATAAAATATTTTAAGATAAGGCCAGGTTCAAATATTTTATATGCCCAGTAAAATTGTCTACAGTTATATTTTATGTTTCTAAAGTAACAGAATTACTTTCAATTTGGAAAAGAAAAAAGAAGTTTTTTCCAATTTCCCCCAAAATGTCTGTTTTGTTTTTTTTTTAAAAAAAACGGGGGTTTTTCCGAGCTTCAAAATTTCCGGAAATTTGACATCTCTACCCTAACCCATAGCACAGATTTTCTGGGTGGTGCAGGAAGGGGTGTGTGTCAGTTTGGATGAATGCTGACAGACTACGGAGAACCAACAGCACCGAGTTCTTTAGAAATGGGCAGAGTGGGACATCTTCCCCCCAAAGAAAGGGGCAATGAATGTGGGGATCAGGACTCCTAGGGGTGGCAAGTGTGCTAGAGGGAAACAAAAGTCAAAATTCTCCACTGGAATTAATAGCTAACAGAAGGAGCTTCAGGGTTGAGGAGGATAAGGAATCAAATAACCATATGATGGGTCTTTACCCCCTACTGGGGGTTATTTGCCCACCCTTTCTGCCTTGCTTAGCCAGTTCCCTTTTCCAGGCTCCTACTGACTAGCATACAGGGAATCGGAGGTTGGGTACCGTGATGTGGCCCCTTTATAAGCGTGGTCCAGTCACTCTCAATTCCCAAATCAATAGACACAAAGGGTCTCAGAGTAATTATATTTATTAAAGTAAGTTAAGAAAATGGGTATAGCATGAGAAATCAAACTTCAAAAGAAAATACCAAAACAAGAAACTCAACTACCGTATTTTCCGGCATATAAGACGACTGGGCGTATAAGACGACCCCCAACTTTTCCAGTTAAAATATAGAGTTTGGAATATACTTGCCGTATAAGACTACCTCTCTTCCAATGCACACCAAATAAAAATTAACCCACACTCAACCCGAAGATGCGCAGCCCTCCGAGTCAAATGGACAGGTTCTGGTGGAGAGCCAATCCACGCTCACGTTCTCCTCCTCGAGGTACAGGAAGATGTGTGCAGCTTGCTTCCCCTTGCTTCATACTCCCCGCACAGAGCAGGGACTCGGCCGCGGCACCCCCCACCATATGCGCCAGACATATGAAGCAAGGGGAAACAAGCTGTAGTTAAGTACCTGTCCTATAAGACAACCCCCGACTTTGGCACAGATTTTTCGGGGCTAAAAAGTAGTCTTATACGCCAGAAAATACTGTAATTCCCATGGCCTCTGGCCTTATCTAGTTCCTTACCCAGCTGGGGCTCAGCTCAGAATCAGTCCATGACGAAGAGAAAGAGCATCTTCAGAGCACCAAAGCACTCTTGATTGGGCTGAAGGAGGAGAGTGCAAAAGCTGGCTTGATACTCAATATCAAGAAAACCAAGATAATGGCAACAGGTCCGATCAGTTCATGGAAAATAGATGGGGAAGAAGTAGAAGCAGTGACAGATTTTACATTCTTAGGATCAAAGATCACTGCAGATGAAGATTGCAGCCATGAAATAAAAAGGCAACTGATTCTTTGGAGACAAGCTATGAGAAACCTGGGGAACATAGTGAAAAGCAGAGACTTCACATTGCAAACAAAAGTCCGCATAGTCAAAGCAATGGTATTCCTAGTGGTAATGTATGGATGCGAGAGCTGGACAATTAGGAAAGCTGAACGCAGAAGAATAGATGCCTTTGAAATGTGGTGTTGGAGGAGAGTTTTGACAGTACCCTGGACAGTGAGGAGAACAAATACACTGTAGGTCAATCTTAGAAGAAATCAACCCTGACTGCTCATTGGAAGGTCAAATAGTAAAGACGAAGCTAAAGTACTTTGGACATCAAATGAGAAGGGAGGATTCACTTGAGAAGGCCTTGATGTTGGGAAAGGTGGAGGGCAAAAAAAGAAGGGGGAGGCCAAGGATGAGATGGCTGGATGGTATTGTAGACACAATGGGCACAGAACTGGGAGTGCTGAGGGGGATGGTGGAGGACAGAGGCGCCTGGAGAACAATGGTCGATAGGGTCGCAAAGGGTCGGAATCGACTGTGCGACTGAACAACAACAAAACAGGCTTTGCAAGACAGACAAATAGCACATAAAAAGCAGGTTTTAAAAAAACAGTTTGCAGTCATCATTGCAGAGTCTATCTTACTCTACAATTTTTAAAACTTTGCTTTTAAACTTTCACTTTATTGACAGATAGCATAGGAGATGTGCTTTGGTTTTATGCCAGCTACTAGACATTCCAGAACGTAACCAAAACAGAATGATATGATCATTTAAAAAAACCCAGCAGCCAAAGAAGCTGTGGATAGGCATGAGGAAAGGCTAGGATGGTTCATGATTAGTAGGCTATCATGTGGTTGCCAGAAAATGAAATGAATCAGAACATTCTCAAAGCGAACTGTGGGATAAAACCCTGTCTGTCCACATTCTAAGTTACTCAAGCAAAAATAGGTACCAGAACACTCTTTTTGGTAGGGTAGATAAAGAGAGCTGATGGAGAGCTGTTAAGGAATATCTAGACAGGTCTAGATTTTGAACAAAGCTCCACAGAGGTGCAATACACATTTGTTTGAGTTACAGCCTACAAAGAAGAAGAGATACGTTTGCTCCTTTCAAGCAATCAAATTTCTGGGAATATGTTGACAGGCAAGTTAGTAAAAAAAATTGCAGCCTAACAGGTCCTTTTGGGTGTCTGCTCTCAGGCTCTGGAGCTCCAACATGAAGCAAGCTAGGTCCTTCCCCTCTGTCTTTCCATTGTCAAGCAATGCCTTTTCTTTTTAGTTTGGCATTTAATAACTAGATTGATGCTAAGGATTTCAATGGGATAATTGTATCCTTTATCTTTCAAATAGGTTTAAACTGTTCTAAATGGATCCATTTTGTACTTTTTACTGATTCATATGCTTAATAGTTGTTTGTTTTCTTACATTGTTTTTTCTTTTTAAAGGTTTTTGTAGCTGCATTGGGTCCATGGGGGGTGGGGGCTGGGTAAAATTAAACAAACAACTGATTAAAATAAAATAGTAAGTACTGAAAATATACTAGTGGAGCTATAAGGAATGAAAAATGAATAGTTCATCTTCCAAAGGATTACAGAAGACCACCACCAGAAAAAAATTGTAAAAGAGTTCAAGGTATGGCAGTGCATGATTAACATTACATTTTATGTAAATGTATCTTACAATTTCTCTAGTTAACAACTGCTGATTACCAAGTAAGCATATTCTGGTAGAGATCTACTCCGAAAGATGTGCCTTACTCAGAAGTAAGAGTGCATTCAGTATCAGAAATCCCCTTACTCAGTGTAGTAAATTGCACTAAAGTAAGTCAATTAACCAGTAGAGGACTCACTGAACCTCCATTGATTCAATAAGCCTACTCTAGTGCAACTTACTATACTAAACAACAAGATTGCAGGCAATAAAATTTAAGACTGCTACTAGATGTAAACTCTAATATGAGTTTTGTCTCAAAGGACTATCATTCTTTATAACACAAAATTCTTGCAAGTATTCCAGTATCTACTGTAAGTTCCACTTTACACACACTTTAATCTACTAACCCCTTTGATACTCCAGCTCTGTCATTTACTATTTTAACTTCTTTTACGCAGCCATACTGGGAAAAAAACTTCCTTAGGTCATTCTCGTTAGTCTAGCAAAATAAAGAAAGACAATTATTACATCATTTTTATCATTATAGTAAAAATATTTAAATATAAAATTATAACAATTGTTTTCTCTCACTAGGCTATATCCAACAGTGCTCTTTTACAAGTCTTCCCATTCATAGGATATATTTTGATCTATTGGAAACCTCACCTAATAGGAACAGAAGCAACTTTCATCAACTACCTTCCTTTCAAGCCTCTCCAGTACCACCTACTGTAATTCTGGAGAAGCAAATCTTCAAGGACTATGAAGGAAGGAGGAGTAGACAACCCCTTCTATAACATTAGTAAGCAGAAGTCATTTTGTGGATTGAAACACATCTAGATTCAAATTAAGAGGCTTTAATTCTGAAAAGATGGTAGTATCTACTATATGTCTTCTACAACTTTTCCATTAACTGAATCATAGCAGTACTATTATGATTTCTGTTCTTGTTCTTAGATCATTCTTATTAAGTTTCTACATGTAAGCTGCAGTCTCCAATAGCCATACTGACAAACATGAACCATAATAAAGGGGAAAATACTGCCTATATTACAGATATTCCATCACTAGAGTTAAAACTACATCATGTTTTAAGAAAGGGGACTGAAGCAAGTTTTTTAGGTCAAAGACATCAGACTTAAGAGAAGGATGTACTTATGGCCAGAAAGCCACTACAAAACAAACACACTATCGTGTAAGGTGAAAGATGCTGTGGCTTTGAAAAACATAACCAAGAAGCACTATAAGAAAGCTCC
The DNA here is from genome assembly GCA_035047305.1 of Bradypodion pumilum. Lineage (NCBI taxonomy): Eukaryota > Metazoa > Chordata > Lepidosauria > Squamata > Chamaeleonidae > Bradypodion > Bradypodion pumilum. The sequence continues at coordinate 288,597,371 of JAWDJD010000001.1, read as the reverse complement.
TCTTAGTGACAGGTGAACTGCAATGTCCTTGAGTGAGACTGATCGAGTATATGGACTGAGTTCATAGAGCTCTTTTGAAAATAGCCACGCACAACCTCATTTCCTTAGTGCATGGGTCAGCAAACTTGTGTGAACTGTGGTTGAAACCAAAGAAAATAAAAAAGTTCCATCCAATTAGCTGGACCCCTTATCCGCTGCCAGTTACTACTGTCATCAGCTGATTGGTGGAGACAGCCCAGCTGATGGCAGGGACCCCCATGCACAAGAGCACAGATCCCCAAATGATGCTTTTTGCACCAACACAAGTACAGTAATAGTGCAAAATAAATGACCCCAGGTGGGTCAAAATAACGTTGGCTAATCACTGTACTGTATGAAGGATTTAAAGATAAAGCGATTTCCACATGTGTGTCATGTGAACTTTGATCTTTAAATTGATTTCACCATTACTAACTTTATTTTAAGTGTATACATGCAGCTTGAGTTGCAATTCAAAATATCTTGAAGGCACCAGATTGTTTATCCATACTATAGTGTTACATGAGAGAATGACAATTAATCAGGGTTAATTTTAATGAAACCCAACTTTAAACTAATGTTTAAATTAAGCATATTGCCTATACAGTTCTGAATCTATGCAAAACACCCAGTTGAGACACCTTGAGCTCATCCTGTAAATTATATGGGAGTAAGAAGAAGAGTAAACAGATTCTGGAGAAATACTGGTTTATTCCTCTATAGCATAGGTTGCCTGGCGTTGCTGTGCTGTTATAAACTGTGATCAGCTTTTTTTGGTTTTTTTTGTGTGGATTAAAAAAAGAACAAAGGATAATATAATTGTTTCAAATTGTTTTATTTAACCAAATACATTTTAGTATGTGACTTTTTTTTGTTAATAGTTGTACTGTAGGTAATATTTTTAAAAATGTGAAAGTACGTTTTTTACATTGAATATTTTAAAACTGTGTTTAGATGTTTTGGGTTTTTATTTGAGTTAAAACTCAACAGAGGATGCGATACATCTTTTTATTTTATTTATTTATTTAACATATGTTTGTTATTTGTGTAAACTTTTGATTTATTGTTATGTTTTTGACTTGTTTTTACTCTTGTGGCCTCTAGGTGGTTTTTTTTTTGTTTTTGACTTGTTTTTAATATTCCACCCTGCAGGTGGGGCTGTTAGTGGTTTTGTTTTAGTTTCACATGTTTTTTCTCTCCTGGCCTCTAGGTGGGGCTTCTTCCGGTAAGTAGTCTTTGTTTCTTCATTTCTGTTCCGATCTCGTGGAGGGAGGATGTGCTGGTGAGTTCTCTGGTTTTCTTTCTTCTGGGGTTTTTCTTTGTTTTGTTTTTATGGTGGTGGGCTGGGAGGTGTTTCTGTTTGTTCTTTTGTGGTTTAGTTGGGTTTTAGGTTTAATTGGTTTGTTTATTTCTGATTTGTTTAATTTGTGATTTTGTTGTTGTTTATTTGTGTAATTTGTGGTAGTTGTGTTGTTAAGAGTTAGGTATTCTCGTGTTGTAGTTAGGTGTTTTGTCTGTGCTTTTCTGGAATTGTGGATGTTTTTGTTTGTGGATTTTGTTGTTTTTTTTTGTGTATTAATGGGTTTTTTTTAATTATTGATTTATTTGTGTTTTATTAATTTTTATTAATGTTGGTGTTTGTTGTTGGTGTGTACTTTTGCATGAAGAATGGGCTGCCTGTCGGTTCCTCTTTTCCCCATTGTTGCTTCGAATTTTGGTTTCGATGCAGCAATGGGGAAAAGGAAGAGCCAGCAGTCAGCCCGTTCTTCCCCCGGGAAGGTTCATTTGGTAGGTTGGGGGAGAAGGAAGCAGAGAAGAGCTATGTGCCTGACGATGGTTCTCTCCTCTCTGTCTCCTTTTTCTCCTGGCTTACCTAACCGGAGATCGGCAGGCAGCGATCCATAAGGGGTGGTGCTCTTCCTTGAGGATTGCTGGTTGCTGCTTTTGTATTACCTCCACCGCTGTTTCATGTTAGTTCTCGAAAAAGTGGTGTCGGAAGTACAAACGCAGCAGTCAGTCATTTGCCAGGGAGGGTGCTTCCCCTGATGAACTGCTGCCTGCTGGTGGTATTTTTCCCCACCCGGCTCAACCTTCCTTGAGGCTGGCGGTGGTCTCGCCGTGTCTTCAGTGGGGTAGCATGGAGGAGAGGGAGTCACTCTTCTCCCCGTTGCTCCGGGAAAGAAGGTTGGCGGGTGTCTCACTGTGGTTTTTTGTGACTTTTTGTTTTGCGAGGCTGTGAGGCGCTGTGTCCGCCTGCTGGGGACTTGCACTCCCGTTGCATTTTTTAATTTTATTTTTCATGCACCGGCTTTCTCAGCGTTCTGCGGGCTCACGGCACGTAGGACGCTGGGACTTTGAGTTTTTCGTTTTTTGTTTGCGTTCGTGCGGCGGTTTTTTCTGTGGCTCAATTTTAATTGGCCGTGCCGCGTTTCCCAAAGTTCTTTTTGCTCGCGCCTCTCAGCCTGATTGGCTGTGGTGCGGCGCAGCACAGAGAACGTTGGGAAGTGAAGTTCTTTTCCTTTTTAGGGGTTCGTGGGGCTCTTGCCCCACTGGCGCCTTCGACAACCCTGCAGTAACCTCCGGACCAGTTTCGGGCGAGTGCAGGAGGCTTGGTATGGGATAGGATGGATGGGTTTAGAAACGTATAGCAAGTTCCAACGGTTAACCCTTGGGTTTATAGGTATAGATTACAACATGGTCCATGAAATAAGGCCAAATTTAGATTTAACATTTGAACTGGAAATCTTCTCAAGGTTTTTAGTTATAACAATTATAACAGCAATATTCTGATGTACTTCTATGCTTCTATTGTAAGCTGCTTTGGACTTGTATGAGTAAAAACTGTAGATACAGATGGTGCCAAAAATGTATACACATTTTAAGAGATGTTTTTTGTTGTTCAGTCACACAGTCAACTCTGACTCTTTGTGACCCCATGGACCATTGCTCTCCAGGCACCCCTGTCCTCCACCATCCTCCTCAGTCCGCACAGTCCCGTGCCCATTGTCTCTACAATACCATCCAGCTTTCTCATCTTCAGCCGTCCCCTTCTTCTTTTGCCCTCCAACTTCCCCATCATCAAGGTCTTCTCAAGTGAGACTTCTCTTCTCATTTGATGTCCAAAATACTTTAGCTTCACCTTTGTTATTTGCCCTTCTAAGGAGCAGTCAGGGCTAATCTCTTCTAATATTGACCTATTTGTTCTCCTCGCTGTCCAGGGGACTCTCAAAACTCTCCTCCAGCATCACATCTCAAAGGCATCTATTTTTCTTTGCTCAGCCTTTCTAATGGTCCAGCTTTCACAACTGTACACTACCACCGGGAATACCATTGCTTTGACTATACGGACCTTTGTTTGCAGTGAGATGGCTCTACTTTTCACTATGTTCCTCAAGTTTTTCATACCATGTCTCTCAAGAATCAGTCGCCTTTTTATTTCATGGCTGCAATCTTCATCTTCAGTGATCTTTGATCCTAAGAAAGTAAAATCTGTCACTGCTTCTACTTCTTCCCTATCTATTTTCCAGGAACTGATATGGTCTGTTGCCATTATCTTGGTTTTCTTGATATTGAGTCTCAAGCCAGCTTTTGTACTCTCCTTCTTTAACCCAATCAAGAGATTCTTTAGGTCTTCCTCACTTTCTGCCATTAGGGTGGTATCATCTGCATATCTCAAATTGTTGATGTTTCTCCCAGCAATTTTGATCCCATATTGTGATTCCTCCATCCCTGCACTGCGCATTATGTGCTCTATGTATAAGTTGAATAAGCAGGGTGACAAAATGCAGCCTTGTCTTACTCCTTTTCCTATTCCAAACCATTCCATACTGTCCTAACTGTTGCTTCTTGACTCATGTACAGATTTCTCATGAGGCATATAAGGTGTTCTGGTATTCCCATCTCTTTAATTACTTGCCACATTTTGTTGTCGTCCACAAAATCAAAGGCCTTGGTGTAGTTAATGAAGCAGAAGTAAACATGTTTCTGATATTCCTTCATTTTCTCCATGATCCAACGTATGTTGGCAATGTGGTCTCTGGTCCCCCTGCCTTTTCTGAACCCAGCCTGTACCTCTGGTAGTTCTCTCTCTACATGCTGCTGCAGTCTATCTTGTATTATCTTGAGCATCACTTTGCTAGCTTGTGGAATGAGCGCAATTATTCGATAATTTGAACATTCTTTGGCATTGCCCTTTTTTGGGATTGGGACGTATACCAATCTTTTCCAATCCTGTGGCCACTGTTTCGTTTTCCAAATCTGCTGGCATATAGCATGCAATAGCTTGATTCCATCATCTTTTAGGGCTTTGAAGAATTCAACTGGGATACCATCATCTCCACTGGCTTTGTTATTTGCCGTGCTTTTTAGTGCCTTTCTGACTTCACTCTCTAGGATGTCTGGTTCAAGTTCAATTTCCCCCTCATTGTTATTATCCGCGGTGTTTAGGTCTTTTTTTTTTAGAGTTCCTCTGTGTACTCTTTCCATCTTTTCTTTATCTCTTCTGCAACCGCTAACTCCTTGCCATCTTTGTCTTTTATCGTGGTCATTTTTGCTTTGAACGTTCCCTTGACTTCCCCAATTTTTTTAAAGAGATCAGTCCTGCCTCCTGTGTTATTTTCCTCTATTTCTTTGCACTGTTCATTTAGGTAGGTTTCATTATCTCTCCTTGCTTTTCTTTGAAATTCTTTATTTAAGTGGTTGTATTTTTTCCTTTCTCCTTTGCCTTTTGCATTCCTTATTTCCTCTGCTATTTTAAGAGCCTCATCCGACAACCACTTTGCTTTTTTGTGCTACTTTCCTTTTGGTATGGTTTTCCTTGCTGCCTCCTGCATAATGTCTCGCATCTATGTCCATAATTCTTCTGGTACTCTGTCTATCTGGTCCAAACCATTGAATCTGTTCCTCACCTCCACCGTGTATTCCTTGGGTATGTTGTATATCTATGCCATATTTTTCAAAATTGAACTGAATTACGATAGCAACGTGTAGTATGATGTTTGCTCAAAAGAATGCTAGCGTCACCATGCGACAGGCGGGACAGGACAGTCAAAGAAATTGGAGGAAAAACAGTTGTCATTCAAGGAACGTAAGACCATTTTGTAGAGGGGCAATTAAGTCCCCTCGCCATTCACCTGACTTAACACCACTTGTCTTCTACCTATGGAGACCTTAGGATGTGGTGTACCATAGAAAACCAGATACACTGGTGGTACTTTGGGAAGGAATTGAAATGGCAAGCACAGTGATACAAGTAGACACTTGGTCAACATTGCTCAAGAAGTAGTTTGCCGTAATTAGAAGTTTCTGGAAGCTGATGGTAGCCACTTTAAGCACCTCTTGTATTTGCAGAAGCCAAACATGACTTGTATTTAATCTTTTACTATTGGTATATATCAGGAGTGCCCAAGCTTTTCATGCTGCACGCCAGTCACGTGATTCAGCAGGCCAGTCATATGGTTCAGCAGGCCGGTCACATGGTTCCTCCCACCGGAAGCGGAAGTAAAACACAACTTGCAATCTGTTTTGCAACAGGATGAGATAGATTTTAAGCTGCCATTTTCTCTGCTTAAACTAGGGGTGCCCAAAGTACGGGCTGGATCCAGCCCCCAACGCCAATTCATCCGGCCTGTGCTATCCTCGTTGCTCCTGGAAGTAAAATGTGTTTTACTTCCACTTCCTGGAGTGACAAGGGCAGCACGGGCCGGATGAAAATGGCATTGGAAACCGGATCCAGCCCATGGGCCGTAGTTTGGGCACCCCTAGTATATATTGAGTTTGTATCTGACCAGGTTATCCTGCTATGGTAATAGAGTACACCATATTGCCAGTGACTCAACGCAAAGTGTCAGCCGGCGATTAACTAACCCGATAACCTGAGACTAATGGTTTGGGTGCCAAAGTCCATAGGAAAGGGTGATGTTCCCTATGTGGATTTAATCCCACTTGAAACCATTTTGATGGAGAACAGCAGCTTCATCAATACTGGCCTGGGGCCGATGAGGACTTTGCATGCCAAAAGGGCTCAGGACCAGAAAGTGACATGCGGAACTGGATCAGTGGTGTCATGCTGCAATGCAGAAGGCAAATGAAAGGCCACTGCATTATATTCTCAGGAGTTTTCATGGCTGATCGCCATGATGACCGCCAATATGTGGATTCAGATATGGCAGAAGAGTACAGTAATACCTCATACAAAGTCCGCTTCATACATCAGATTCATACATCGCCTAATTCCTTGAAAAAAGTTGCCTCATACAAAGTCGTGCAACTTTGTATGAGGCATTGGGTTTTCCCAGGTTGCATTGTGCCTGGGCAGTATAAAAGGCAGGACACGTGTGTGCATTGCTCTTGTGGGTTTTGCATGAGGCGAAGAGTGTTTAGGAGTGGTTTTGAGCACGATTTTGGATTATTATTATTATTTTGTCAGAATTTTTAGAAGCATTCCTGGGATTTTTGCGGCATTCTTCAGGTTCTTGGACAATCAGGGTTGTTTGACATGTTTTTGTAATGTTTTTAGCCTTTAGACAATGATTTCTTAAAGTTCTGTCAGTTTCCTGTCTGTCTCCTTGACTTTGCCCTGAAGTCTGTGCTGTGTACAATGTATCTCTATCGAAACAACGTTGTATGAGGCATCGTGGCAAGGATTCGGACATTGTATGAGGCATCGTGGCTAGGATTTTGCATGCCTCATACAAAGTCCAAATCCATATAAAGTCCAAACTTGTGGAACCAAGTTTGGACATTGTATGAGGTATCACTGTATTACAATTTTAATAGTTTTTTCCTATCTTAAAATGTTAATACATTTTGGCACCCGCTGTATATTAACATAATGTACTACAACTCTTACTACTACAAAGCCAGCATTGCCCTACAGCAAGGATTCTCAACCTGCAGCCCACAGGCTGGATGCAGCCCACGGGTGCCATTTCATGTGGCCTCTCCCCGCCTCCACCACACCAGGAAGTGCCATGTGGCGGAGGAAGGGCAAAATGGCCATCCGGCCCCCAAAGCAGTCTGAGGAAGCGTGACCCGGCCCCAGCTTAAAAAGGTTGAGAACTCTTGCCCTACAGACAGCAGTTTGTCAAATATACAGATGAGAATACAGTACAAATCAGACATTATCAGTACTGCACTATGCTTAGGAAAAATAATTTTTAATGACTCTTGGCCTTAATGACTATACCTCCGTTTATAAATAACTTCACTAGATACAGTCTAACTTTATTATTATTATTATTATTATTATTATTATTATTATTATTATTATTATTATTATTATTATATTTGAACTTATATACCGCTTTCCTTTGTCAACGACAAACTCAAAGCAGTTAACAACATATTCATTTACAATAAAATCCACAGTAATACAATATATCAGTACAATTCAAAATATCAAACAATCAATATATCAAAAGGACATATACAAAAAGCAGATCAATAAGCATATCAACAAAACAGTGTAGCCACAGGGCGTATCAAAAAACAATCAAACCAGTCACAGAAAAAGAGACTGGTTAGATTGTTCTTTGATATGCCCTGTGGCTACACTGTTTTGTTGATATGCTTATTGATATGTTTTTTTTATTAACTCATCCTTACATCCTTGGTCTTTTTCTTTTCAATTAAAAATGAACTTATAATTCAGAAGTTCCAGAAGATGTCCCATATTTGTTTACCCTTTTTAAAATTAATGTAGCACTATTACCCCCTTCTGGAAAACATAAACAAGATATAATCTAATACTGTGCAAGTAGACACATTTTTTTACAACATGCTTTCTTTTCCTCCTCAACACCTTGCAAATCTGATTTTGAGCTTTTCCCTCCTCTCCAAAATAAATCTGGGTATCAAGGGGAAAATACCCCCTGCTGACAGCTCCTGTCTTTCTAGCAGGAACTAACTACTGTATACTATCTCTATTTTTTAAGCCATGATATTTTATAAAAGTTAATCTTACAAAATTATTAACTATGTATTCAACTACCATTATTTTTTAAAAAGTACCTTAAAATCGATTCCTCCAACAAAGATGCGATTAGGAATTACTGTTCCAAATCTTGGAGCGCTTGTGGGGTTATTTAAAGGCACTGGCGACACAGTGTTAGGAGATGGAGACAAAGAATCAGTTTGCATCTGATTTGAGTTCTGCTGTTTAAGAGAAGACAGGCCTGTTAAGATATATTTTCAAAATAATTTGATTTTTGGTTTCTCAAAAATAGTATAAAATATGAAAATGACAAACAGTAGCCATTGTCTGTATTATTCTTATATATATAATGCATACCTGTTAACCCGCGGCTCCGTAAAAAACGGGACCTGCGCAGATCGCTTGTGCGCAGGTCGCTTTCCACGCATGTGTGGAAGCGCTACACTGCTTGCGCAGCCCCTACGCAAGCGGCATAGCGCTTTCACGCATGCGTGGAAAGCGTTTCCCCCCGCTAGCAAATTACGGGGTTTTGGCAGTGCGGGGCGGGTTATGACGTCAATCGGCGTCAAATTACGGGGTAATCCCGGCCCTATCGGGATGGTTGACAGGTATATGTTTATTTCATATTTCTTACTGTAATGCAGATTCCATATAAGTAAAATCATAAATTACTAATTCCATCCTGGATGTATTTCCTTGAGAGTAAATTCCACTGCTTTGAACAGTAGAACAGAATTGTTCTACACCAGTTGAAGAAATCCTGTTGCTTAACTTATAATAGACCACATTAGAGAAGTCCCACTGGGATCACAGGGATTTGGTGGATTAACTCTTCTGTAAATTCCACTGATTCAAATGGACCTACCCTAGTTGCAACTTACTTTAGCACAGTAAATTCCCACTGGATTCAATGAGCCTACTTTAGTGTGACTTGCTATGCTAGGAAACAGAATTTCAGCTAGTAATTCATGTGTAGTCCAACATGCAAATGTAGGTCTTATATACACTTTCTCTGCTCCCTGAAGGGGCTGGTTCTATCAGAAATAATATTAATCCAATCTGGAAGTAACAAAACAACAACAACAATCTTTCTTACTTTTAATTATAAAACAATAGCTGAAATCCAGTAGTACATTACAACTAGAGCAGACTCAATGAATCCGTGGGCACTTGCAAGTCAATTCCTCTGTACGTTCTATTAATTCAACTGGTCTACTCTAGTTGCAACTGATTACTTGTTTTCAACTAGTATTGGATCCAGGACTTAGCTTCCGTCAGCCATGTGCTCTAACCTTCTGTATAGGATTTTAAGAAGGCTGGAGGATGTATAAGGGTAATAATGGGGCAAGGAAACCAACTTCTACCAATTAAGTTGCATTTGCTTAAATCTGGAGCTGATTAAGTAACTTCTCACTAAAAGTACATACAGCACAGTGGAACTCCAGGTTACGAATGCCTCAAGTAACGAAAATATCGTGTAATGAAAGGAAATCCCGAGAAAATGCTTCGAAATATGATTTTTTTAAGATACGAAGTTTCTCCAGGGTGCATTGTGCCTGGGGGGGGGAGTATATAGCACCGCCCCCATGCATGCTAGACTCTGTGGGTAGCACATGGAGTCAAGTGTGGAGGTTTTTGAGCATTTTTTCATCGAGGTTTGGAGCCAGGTAGGGATCTGAGATTCGCTGTTTGCATGCCTGTTAATGCCTTTTAATTCAGTTTATTGTCAGGGACGGGTTCAGCACATTACCAGAGCTGGCCACTAGAGGCTGCTGTTGGAAGTGCCAAAAATTAATTGAAAACCAATGTAATCCATTCCAGGGGTCAGAAAAAAAGTGTGTGTGGGAAAAATCTTTTATCTGTTCAAAATTCTTTATAAAGTGGCAAAAATGCGGTGAAAAATTCCAAAGTGCACTTTATGAAGAGTTTTGAACAGAAAACAGAGCCTTCTAGGTGTTGGCACCAATGTTGTGGAACTCCTTCCCAGTGGAGCTGCACCAGGTACCATCTCTCCATGTTCAAAAAAGTTAAAAACATATCTTTTTAAAGAGGCCTTCGGGAATATTTTACCAACAGCCCATCGTTAGGCATTTTATTCTGTCTCTCCACATCACAAATAGGTTTCCGCTTTAGGGTTTCTTGGTTTTGATGTATTTATGTGAAAATTTTAAAATATGTGTCTGTGTCTCTGTTGTTCAGCTTTATGCTGTTAGCAGCCCAGAGTAGGAAAGTCTTTCCTAGAGGGGTGGGGCATAAGTTTAATAAATAAATAAAATAGAAAAAATGGGTGTTTTTTTTTTACTTTTTCCTAACCTCCATAATTGATTATTTGGTTTTCAGTGCATTCCTATGGGAAACCGTGCTTCAAGATACGATTTTTTGCGATACGAAAAACCCCAAGGAACAAGTTAATTTTGTAACTCGGGGTTCCACTGTAGTAATTATGAAAAAATTGAGCCCCACTCACATTCAGGAACATTAATATTTTCAGTAACATATTTACAGCTCATCAAGATGCAATGAGAAAGTACATTTTTACAAATTAGACAAAATTGCGTATGTAATATATGTTAAAATCAAAATAGAATATAATGGTGACAGAGTTCTTCCACAACAATTATCACTGGAATACTATATCGTTGATCAACAAATATATTTATTTGCAATTTAAAGAACAGGAAAAACTAAACCATAGTTTTATATGAAGGACACAATTTGCAGGATCTTTCTCCCATAGCTATTTCTTGCCCAGAAATGGTTAAATTCTGGTCTCTCATATACAATGTAATTAAATGTGTTACTAATAAAGGAATTTTTATATATCCCTGGCATTACTAAATCTCTTGCTGGTGACAAAGAAAAGCTGCTTCATAAAGTTTTTATTATACAGTATTCCTTTTGGTAATAGTGCAACAAGAAATAGTTGGTTGATGGAAAGATTCAAAAGATCTAACTCTCAACATCTGGAACAAATATATTTTGGATTTGGTTCTCTAAAAATGCTAATGCAAGAAGTAAGGAGAGTCAAAGATTAAGTAGCCTCAAATGACTTTCATATGGTTTGCCTGCCATTTATTGTGGTCATTCAATAGAGTGGAATTGCTTAGAACAGTATGTTGGGTGTATACGGATGAATACAGGTAATCTAGCCAGTAGCCTTGTTAGTCTGTTGTAGCAAAAGAAAAATTAAAAGACCTGAAAAATAAAAATAAAAACCCTAGTCTTTTAGGTGGCACAGGAACGGTACTTTCTCTTTTGATCAATATTTGTGGTAGTTTCATGGAGATATTGGCAGATTTTGTGACTTATTTCCCACAAAGACTTATGAGGATGTTACTTCTGTAGCTTATTTTTGGCAGATAAGGTGGAGTTACCAACTATTCAAGTTTCTATGCTGGTTGCTTCACTGTTCCTCTTTTTACATAATTGATTCAATAATATAATACAGTAATTACGATTTTTTTGCCTAGGAGAGCACAGCTTGTTTGCAGTTTTCTATAATGCTGAAGGTTATGGAGATTTAAGTAGGACAAACACTTAACAGTTTATGTTAGAAGAGCTGGAGGATACATGCTCAAATCAGGAAATTAGAAGGTTTAAGAGTTCTGATCTCCTGAAGCTGTATGTAGGAGGTGGAATACTATATGAAGGTTTGAATGTACATAGTTCCATCTTTAAGGATGGTTGCAACCAAACATGGCTTACAACGAACATAAGAAGAAAGTCCAGAATTATGCATTTCTACTGACAAACAATTTTTGGAAAAGAATGCAACAACCAAATTAATATGGAAGTTATTTAGACTATTTTTAGAGGATGTCCAACATATTCATGTACAGTACAGTACTCTGAAGACAATTCAATCAATCTTTGAAATGGGCTAAAACACCCAGAGCCTACACAGAACATATTACTTTATGGCATACTCCTCTCAAGGTTTAGCCAGCCAAACATGATCAGCATGTTCAATATTCCCGTGATGGTTTTAGACAGTCCTGCCATTTGCACTCAATAGCAATGAACAAAATCAGCTAAAATGCTATTATTATAAACTCTCCAGTAAAGAAATCCCATCATTAAGAAAATATATTTATCACAGTGCTCCTAATGTTCCTATGCATCATTAAGTGGCTTCTAACGCATGGTTATCCCTCCTATAACCTCCAAAAGATTCTATTTTAATAGGCTTCCTTAGGTCTTCCAAAACAAACCCCATGGGTTCTTTTGCTGAAGTGCCCAAGGTTGAGAAACCATGAGTAGTCAGAGTTTTCCTCCAACACTACATTTTAAATGAATAAATTTTTTTCAAGTTAGTTTTCTTTAATGTCCAGGTTTCACATCTATTTATTTTAATTAGCAATATGAATGATCTTGAGTTCCAGAAACAGATATTCACTCTCAAGAAATTCTTCTAGTTCCTTCATACCATGCTTCCAAGTCTATCTTGTAATTTTTTAGTACCAGTCTTTGTATCTATTGATGATTAATTACATCAAGGTACAGAAAATCTATTTTTTGATTTTGTTTTTTTTTAACATTAATCTTCCTTTTGAACTACAGTGGTACCTCACTTAAAGAGCACAATGCATTCCACGGGATTGCTCTTGAAATGAGTTTGCTCTTTAAGCAAAACAGCATTGTAAGTGACCAATTGTGACTCCTGGTGTGTGTGTGAGTGTGTGTGTGTGTGTGTGTGGGGGGGGGACTGCGAACCTCACTTTAGTTGTTAAGCGAGTTTTTTGTTGGTTTTAGTTTTTAAGCGAGGCGACCATCCAGAGAAAATTCTGCTCTTTAAGTGAGTTAGTCTCTAAGCAAGGTGCTCTTTATGCGAGGTTTTACTGTACAGTATTTAAAATTTTCTTCAGTTGTCACTTCATATAATTACTATATTTTACAAGTAATATCACTTATGTTTCCTCCATCAGTTTTCAACTCTTGCTTCATTTGAATCTAATCCCAGTTTTTTTATATTTTTTTCATATAAATTGGATAGATAGGAATAGAAAATACATTCTTGTCTCCAGGTGAAATAACAACAAAAGTAATTGTGTGCTCTCAAGTCAATACTGAATTATGGCAATCCTTTTCAGGGTTTTCTAAGTAGAGACTACTCAGGAATATCTTATCATTCCTTTTCTCCAGGGGCATCACAGGACTATATAGCTTTGCCCAAGGCTATACAGGCTGGCTCTTCTTGCAGAACGTACAGTATATAATTGAATTCTCAACTCCTGGCTCCACAGTCAGACACCCAAACTAATGAACTATCCTGCCAGCTCCAAGTGAAACACACCAATACTATTAATAGCCATTGTATAAATTTCAACCTTTGAAGATTTCAATAAAAAATATTACAATGTAGTTATTATTTAATTGGCTATGTGTATCCAGGCATGCACAGGAAGCGTTAGCATAGCATAGTTCGCTATGAGCAACAGAACCACGACAAGGTCCTTCCTGAGTCTGTTGAAAATAAAATGTATTTAGAAAATATCCTGTTAAAGGAAAAAACAAAAATAAGTCTACACAACTTAGTTACTTCAGAATTAAATCTTATTAAAAATAAATATAATTGTGTATAAAAATGGAAGAAAAAAGTTCCAAAGTGTGTTTTCCCTAATATTAATTATAAGAATATTGGAGGATGTGCTTTATAAAGAGGCATTACTGTATATCACATTTCAATCTCAATTGAGGCCTTTGAAAAATACCTGTGGCTTTTTAGCATGATTACCTGAAAACCTCCACTTAAAATATCCTTTTCTGTTGAGTATTTTTGCATATATGTGTCACAAATAATAGTCTACCGCAAAACAAGCTCTTTGGCTATTACTGTTTCAGAGTACACTGCATCCAGAAAGGGAGTATTCTATTGCATCATGTTGCAGGTTCTTTCGTTCAATGGGTTAAAATAAAAAACTCAAGAATATGCAAGAAGGGGAAAAATGGATAATAGGCAAATCTATGTTGCCATCTATAGAAAAGCCCTTTACCATAAGGAATGTGTTCACATTCACGGGGGGGGGGGGGAGAGAACCTATGTATGCCAAATGCCTCCATCTCTTGTGGCATAAATCTGTAGTGTAAAACAAGATATAATCCTCTTAAAGGAAGTAAAAACATCTAATCTCTCCTCACCAAGACACGTCTTGTCGATGAGATGCAGCAAGTTATGCAAATCTTATATGAACACCAAAGGATTCCAGCCAACACTTGGAAAAACACAGGGCCTCTATTTCATAACTTAAACACCTGTAGTTTAAAGTGTGACATCCAACACACAAAAATGTACATACATATGGGAAATCAGTTCCGAACTACAAAAGGAACAATCTGCTGCTTAGCCTGAGGTGTAACAGATCTGTTTAGCTGTTGAAAATGATATGACAACTGAAATCTCCAGCTACTCACTCAGTAACTACTCAGGGAGCTTCAAGTCTTTGGATTGCAAGCGCTGTACGTTCAGATAAAATTCTTTAAAGAATAAAGTACTAGAGATCCTGATGATATCCATGTACATCATAACAAATGCAAACTCTATGGCCAGAATCCTACTACCACACAATTGCTTCACTGAATGTGCAATGTGGTTTTTATGAAGCTCTTACATGACAATATTCACTCCATCATTGCACAAACCTAATTCCAATGCTTACTATCCCAGTGTTTTACACATTTTAGAGGAAGGGCATAAGGCAGGAAAACAAACAAGCTTGGTAAGGTAATGGTTTCCTTTGCTCGAAAGCCAGTCATATCGGACTCTAGGGTTCAGTGCTCATCTGTTTCAAAGCCGAAGAGCCAGTGCTGTTTTTCTGCAGACATTTTCATGGTCATGTGGCAGGCATGACTAGACATCGGAGCGCATGGAATGCTGTTTACTTTCCCACCGAAGTGGTCCCTATTTATCTACTTGCAATGTCTTGCCTTCGAACTGCTAGGTTGGCAGGAGCTGGGATAAAGATGGGAGCTCATTCCGTCTTGCAGTACTCAGGAATCAAACAAGCTTGGAACTTGGATGCAAATGGTAAACTGTGTTGTGGTAAAATGATAAAGGCAAGGCTGGTGTGTCTTCTTGCAAGTGGGTGCTTCTTTTTGTCAGTTTTTCTGCCACATGTTCTTCCACTGGCTGCATTCTGCCCCTTTCCCAATAAGGTCCAGTGATTCTCTTTCCCCCAACTTTACACACTAACCTATGTAGGTATCTACAGCTCACTAAGGGACCTTTTGAAGATCTCCAAATCATATAACAGAAGACAAAGTATGTAACCCTGGGGCAGGGCCATTTTTGTTGTGACATCCTAGCTTCAGAAATCAGAGTTTAAAGTGAAATGCTTCTGGATCAAAAGTATTGGCCAGCTCTATGCCATTGTCTATGGCAGTGTTTCCCAAACTTCGGTTCTTGGATTTCAATTCCCAGAAGCCTATGTCAATTCCCTAAAGCACTGATCAGCCAATGTACTGACTTAAGTCTTCTGGGAATTGAAGTCGAAGAACCAAAAATTGGGAAACACTGCTCTACACCTAACAAAACCTGTATGGCTGAAATCTTAAATGTAACCCGGCATATAAAATGTAGTTTTGAAACACGTAAAATAACTGGAGCAGCATCTGTCAACCTTATCACAGCATATGACACTGTCTACCATTAATTGCTGCTCAAAATGCCCTAACTCCTTGCTAAAGATCAATGGACTAGCAGAAATAGTCATTACAGTATTCTATTTAAAAACCAAATATTTGTTCGTTGAATTTTAAGGGAGGTAAAATTGCTGGAGGAATCAAAGGAGCGATCACTCACAGGGTAGCATCCTGGCATCATTACTTTTAACACAAAAACGATCAACTGATATTCCTATATGGCAGGATGATGGGTTCATCTATGTCATGATGACAATCTTAGCCTGACAATCCTTCCTTCCTTATATTATAAAAATAATCAACTTAAAACAAACCCTTTAAAGCAGGGATTCTCAACCTGTGGCCCGTGGCGCCCTGGAAGTAAAGTGTGGTGGATGAAGGGCAAAATGGTCATCCGGCCCCTGAAGCTGTCTGAGGGAGCGTGACCCGGCCCCCAGATTTAAAAGGTTGAGAACTCCTGCTTTAAAGACACAGAACTTTAAAGGGCAGAGCATGGAAAGGCACTTTTGTTGGGAAAGTTGAAGGCAGCGGGAAAAGAGGAAGGCCAAATATGAGATGGACTGACTCTACAAGGAAAGCCTCAGCATTTAGTTTGCAAGAGCTGAGCAGGCTATTTAGGGATAGACATTTTAGAAATCACTCATTCATATGTTTTTTGTAAGCTGGAGCTGACCTGATAGCAGGTAATAGTTATAGCAGTTTATGCCACTTTAATTATCATGGTTCTATTTTATGTGTTCTGGGCTGTTTAATCTAGTGATTAAGATTTCCTTGTCAGAGAACTCGAAGGCAATGTCTTGAACTACAATCCTAAAAGTTTGCTATTAGAAAATGTAAAGTCTGTCATCAAACCACACAGAAAACTGTAGCAGCCAAAGTACCATAAAACACCTATAACTGAAGTTTAGGCACATAAGAAAAACAATTTTCTTTCTATCAACTGAACAAAAAACTTTGCTATGCAGTGTAACAGTACAGTACTTACAATTCCTATTTTAGGCACTCTCCTTTTTAAAATCATATTCATTCAACAGCATAAAAGCCAAAAGGGTGTGTTTAATATATGCCAGATAAGGAAATATTAGGGTTTTTTAAATTTTAAAATGAATTCATTTTTTAAAAAGCCATTCCTTTTTTTGTCATAAGCACAGATTTAAATTTTCAAGTCACATCATTTTCTTCTTCTTAAATCACCTTTGATGCTGCTACTGCTATGGCAGTGAGCTTTCCAGACAGGAAGGAGCATGTTCAAGCCACAGATGCAAGAAATATGAAAAGTACTTTACCCCACTTTTGCACTAGTTATAGCAGTTTCATGCCACTAGAAATCCTATCACTAATGCCCTGCTTAGACCTTCCAATTAAAAAGGGCAGCTTCATTTCTAAACAAATACAGTATATCTCTTTAGCCCTTCTTCTTTCCGTCATCTTGCTCTTTTCTCACCATTATTGATCAGAGTCCTATCAGCAGTCCACAATTGAATCAACAAATCATCCCATTTATAAATGGGATAAAAATATATTCTAACCACCTAAAAAAGCAAGAGTCCAAAGCAGTTTTAAGTTTGACTTTTATCAGAGGAAAAAACCCAAAATACAAACAAGAGGCATAAATGTTGTGGCACCCTAAAGACTAAATGCTATAGTTTAATACAAATGCAGGAGAAAGCTAATACTTTACTGGATCACTAAAAAAACCAAACGTTACATGAGTTTCTGTGATTCAAGATTACATTTTCAGGCATGCACCAATTTCTTGTGGATAGTGCAAGAAATCTATCAATGAAAAGTCCCAAAAGTTTATGGTAAGTTGTGAGTTAAGAACAAATCCAGACTGGATCTGAGGTCTCTTCCATTCTGCAAAAATAAGAAGCGAGTGTTGCCATGAACTTTTGAGACTTTCATTAATATCTGAGAAGAAACTGGTATATGCCTGAAGAAGTAATCTTGAATCATAAAAGCAGGTGGAAATGTTTGATTTTATTAAGAGATCCAATAAAGGGATGCCTTTTTTCCTGCATTTGTTTGGTGTATGGATCAAACATCTGTTCTTGTTCATTTATGGAACTACTATAGTGTAGTTCCGTGCACTCCTGTGTCTAGTCATGCCTGCCAGTTGGCCACAGAAATGTCTGCAGAAGTGGACAGTGCTGGCTCTTCAGCTTTGAAACAGAGATGAGCACTGAACCCTAGAGTTGGATACGACTGGCCTTCGGCAAGGGAAACCTTTACAGTACCTTATACAGGTGAAACTCAGAAAATTCATTCAGTTCAGTAATGCAACTTAAAAGATGAAACAAATATGAGACTCATTACATGCAAAGCGAGATACTTCAAGCCTTACTTTGTTATAATATTCATGCTTATGGCTTACAGTTTATGAAAACCCCAACCCCCCCCCCATCTCATGTACCCCATAATCATCACAGAATCTCATGTACGCTGTACGCCATGATCATCACAAATATAACGAATTAAGGCACGACATCTCTCGCTTTGCATGTCTATCTCATATATTTGTTTCACCTTTTAAGTGAAACGAATGAACATTTGCACGATATTCTAATTTTCTGAGTTTCACCTGTAGCGTAATGTGATTATTTTTGTGTTAGTCTGTGTAAGTATATCAAAGAGTAAACAAAACAAAACAGGAGGGGGGGAAAACCCGTTGTGGCACCTTAAAGGCGGAAGTCCTGTATTTTAACGTTAGCTTTTGTGGATCAAGCCCTCTTCTAAGTAAAAATTTAATTTTAATAACATTAAAAATACAGGAGTTAGTTTTTAAAGTGCAACCACGGTTTTTGTTGTCCCCCCCCCCCACTTTCCTTGCCTTCTATCAAGTGTGTCCCCCCCCCCACGAAGGAGTTGGAGAGGTCTCTTAAAAGGACAAATGGGTTTGGAAACGATAATAAAAGGTTGTTTTTTAGAGACTCCAAACATTACCAAAAACAGGCGAGGTGGTGAAAGGAAAGATAAAAGGGACAATATAAACACTAGCTGTTCTCCTACCCGCGTTAAGATCAAGGGAAAAAGAGAAGCGCTCCCACCCACCGGTTGCCTTCCACAGGTGAAACTCGGAAAATTAAAACTATCGTGCACATGTTCATTCAGTCCAGTAACAAAACTTTAAAAGGTGAAACAAATATGGGATAGACTCATTGCATGCAAAGCGAGATAGTTCAAGCCTTTATAAAAGGCAAAGGTTTCCCTTGCTCGAAAGCCAGTCGTATCCGACTCTAGGGTGCAGTGCTCATCTGTTTCCAAGCCGAAGAGCCAGCGCTGTCTGCTTCTGCAGACGTTTCCGTGGTCATGTGGCAGGCATGACTAGACACCGGAGCGCACGGAACGCCGTTTACCTTTCCCACCGAAGTGGTCCCTATTGATCTACTTGCAATGTCTTGCTTTCGAACTGCTAGGTTGGCAGGAGCTGGGGCAAAGACGGGAGCTCATTCCGTCCTGCAGTCGGGAATCGAAACTGCTGACCTTCTGCCTCCCAGTCAGCGTCTTAGCCACTTGAGCCACTGCAGTCCCCAAATCAAGCCTTACTTTGTTATACTATTGATGCTTATGGCTTACAGCTTATGAAAACCCCAAGCCCCCAATCTCATGTACCCCCTAATCATCACATAATCTCATGTACGCTGTACACCATGATCATCACAATTATAACGAATTAAGGCACGACATCTCTCGCTTTGCATTTGTAGTGAGTCTATGTCATATATTTGTCTCACCTTTTAAGTGAAACGAATGGACCATTTGCACGATATTCTAATTTTTCGAGTTTCACCTGTAGGTTTCACCTCCTCTTCCCTTCCTTCCCCCGCCGTCGCCCACCAACCCAAAATCCCCCCCAACCG
The DNA here is from genome assembly GCA_035047305.1 of Bradypodion pumilum. Lineage (NCBI taxonomy): Eukaryota > Metazoa > Chordata > Lepidosauria > Squamata > Chamaeleonidae > Bradypodion > Bradypodion pumilum. The sequence goes on along the minus strand of JAWDJD010000001.1, from coordinate 288,577,922 downwards.
TCCTCCCGCGCCTCGCATGGCGGGTGGGCAAGGAAGGGCGGTTGAAGAAGGGGGAAAAAGCCACCCCACAATTGGGAGGTCGTTTGGATGGTGGGCTATTTTAAAGAGCCGGGATAATAACAGCGTGGCGGAGGATATACCATTTCTCCCTCAACAGAGACCTCAAAAGCGTTTCTTTTACTGGTCTCTCGCCGTCGTTTTTGGCGGGAAAGCGTCGTCGAGAGGGCGCCCTCTTGGCTCCTGAGGTGATTTTTCGCGGCTTCTTCTCTTGCCCTCATTCATCCGCCTTCTCGTAGCGTTATAGCCCAGATCCACCCCGCAAATATTATTAAAATGAATATATTTTTTTAAAATTGCCCCTTAAAATCCATGCGGTCGCTTCTTTTTTCCCCCTCCTCTTCCCCATTCGCGCCACTCCCCTCAGACCCAAAGGTCGCTTTTCTCCTCACGAGTGCTCAAGACCTGCTTTAGGCCTGGCCTTGGCCGGCCTCATACTAACCGAGGAGTGGGCCTCCATTTTATGGGCCGCACGTTCCTTTTTTCCCTCTCCTCGTGGTCGAGGCGTCCTTGTTAACCCGAAAGGCCAAGCCAGGGGGAAAGAGGCGGGCGTGGCGGGGGAAAAGGGAGTGGGCGGGCCCGACACACTCACGCTTGTTACACGTGGAGTGGCTCCTACTTGGCGGAAAGGTGTGGCAAGAGGTTGAGGAGGAAAGCGAAGGGAGAGTATTGAGCTTGAGTTTTCCGGATAACAGGCAGAACTCGGAAAGTGAGGTGGGCGGCCTCCCCGCGCCCCTTCTTCCTTTTTGTATAAGCACAGTTAACATACATAACAGGTGGTTACACTGGATTTCTGATAAATCCCACAAAACGGATATCTCCCTTACACCTATTGTCGTTTTTAAATGCTGTCTGCTTTTTCACAACAAAATTCTGAGCATTTTGGTCATAATAATGTTACAGCCTCTGATACGTAAACACACAGCTTCCACTAGGAATAATACAGGTGAAACTCAGAAAATTAGAATACCTCTATCGTGCAAATGGTCCATTCGTTTCACTTAAAAGGTGAAACAAATATATCAGATAGACTCACTACATGCAAAGCGAGAGATGTCTTTTTTTGAATACTTTATTAGTAATTGTCACATTAAAAAACATTAACATCAAATTTTAACCCAGGACAAAAACATTTCATGTCTCCTTCCCCCCCAATGACTTCCAACAACTACTTCTGCACTTATTTTAATCATTGTGGTGTTTACTGGTTATTCCGCTGCCTTCATATCCTCTAAAGCCAATCAATTTTAATTACTGTAGTACTGAGGATTCCCCGTGCCCGGTTGGGCATCAGTGGCCTCTGGCAGAGGTTAAACCAGCGAGCAAACTCCTGGCCTCTGGCCCTTGTCAGGGCGTAAGGGAGGTGAATTAATGATAGGGATTAATTCGGCCGCTTGTAGCCTGACCGACGATTCTGCCGAGCAAGCATCTCGCAGACCCCAGTTATCCATTAGAGTAATCACTCATCCTCTGGCCAAAGTAATCCCCGGTGTAAATATCGGCCATATTTACCCCTGCCTAAGCCCTAAACAATGGTCTCCCTCGCCCCGTGTTTGTCCAAGTTAATTAACTTCCCTTTGAGAGGTTCCCCATTAACCCGGGTACGTGGGTTAGGTAATTTTCCTGTCCGATGACGGTTTCGCCACCGTTGCGCTTTTCCCCCTATAAATGATGTTGCCTTTTCCCAATAAAGTACTGATCTGATCTCGCTCCATTTGCCTCGTGTCGTCACTTGATCAGTCTCCTCCGGGACCTTAAGGCCACCCCAGTGGCCCCGATTCCTACATCTGGTGACCCCGACGTGATCTACTCGTGAGTAAGCGACCCAGGAGAGGTCTACTCGCGAGTAGCGATCCACGCGGTCCGGTTCTACGCTTGAACCGCGACCCGTCAGCCCGGAGGACAGCGCGGCGCTCTGGCCGGCAGCCAGCCGGTCAGAAGGACGGCCTGCGGCGAGGCATTCCAAGAGAGGCATTCCTGCACCTTGCTCCCGGCTTTCGGGGAGACTTGCGCTAAAGGGAAAAACGCGTTCCGCTCAGGGCAGCTGTGAGCCCCTGACAGCGCAGAGGCCGCCGAGGGCCCGTGGCAGGAGGCCACGCTCCGAGCTCCACCCAGACGATCGTCGCCAAAACCAGTTACCTTGCCCCCAGACGCGTCAACCCGTCCCGAGGAGGAAACTTCAGAGGACTACTCACAGGTAATATGGGGACTTGTTCTCAGGGACAGAGTCCGTTCGCTAGCCAAAAAACTCGTGAGGAGGAGTTTAAAATACTGGCCAGGGTATTTAAGTTACGCTTTCACAGCAGGGAACTAGCGAGACTTTTGGCGTACCTTAGGGAACACTGCCTGCTTTACCCAGAAGAAGTAGGTACGTTAACCCTACAGCTCTGGGATCGGATAGGAGACTGCATTCAGCAACCCCCGAAGGCCCCAGGAGGGATAGTTCGCACATGGAGGAAGTGTAGGAAACTCTTAGCTGAGATCGAACCAGTCCAGATAGAAGCGGAAGAACCCCCGTTAAATAAGTCATCAGTCCAGCCAGTCGAGCCGACTGCGCCCACCGCACTCTATCCGACATTCAAGTACCAGCAGAGTAGCGCAGGGAGCCTTCCCGCGGTGACAGCTGCAGACGTCACCGAGGGAATGCAGGGCATGAGAAGCGCAGGCGCTCCTCTGACGGCTTCGGCTTCCCTAGTTACCAAGAGTGCCCTTCAGCGCACAGCTGAGGAAGAACTTAGGAAGGGGGATCTGTCAGTAGAAGAGCTAGCTGAGCTCAGACAGATATGTCCAATCCGCATGGAAATGGACGCGCTCACAGGCGCACAGCAGATCGTTCATTCCCCAGTCCCGTATAAGCTCTTCATGGCTATGCGGAAGGCAATTGCAGAAACAGGGCTCCAAAGTCGTTTTACTAGGGGCACGCTTCAGCAAGTGTGCGAAACCACCATGTGGATTCCTCATGATTGGAAAGCCGTCATGAGGATGATGCTGACCCCTAGCCAGTACATGATCTGGGACAGCGAGTTCCGCCTAGAGGCTCAAACTCGGGCTGCCAGGATGGGAGGCGCGGTGCTTCCTGAGCAGCTGTATGGCTCCGGTAATTTCGAGTCAATCAATGCTCAGATCAACCTGCCTCTCGCCACTCTCGAGATGTCAGCCGAGGCGGCCTTTAGGGCCTACTTTAAGATCCCAGCCACTGGCAAAGCGGCTAAGAATTACACCTCCATCAAGCAGGGAGCCCAGGAGCCCTACATGGACTTCATCAATCGCCTGGAAGAAGCCATTAGCAGGCAGATTGATAATGAGCAAGCCCAGGAAGAGCTCATGATTAAGTTAGCCAAGGACAATGCCAACTTGGACTGCCGTAGAATCTTGCAGTCCCTAGGCAATCGTCCTGACTTGACCCTATCGGACATGATTAGAGCTTGCGCCGACGTTGGCACAGAATCCTATAAGATGGGTCTGCTAGCGGCAGCGGTGCAAGGAGGGAAAAGACCTAACGGTAAGAGCAAAGGAGCATGCCACAATTGTGGCAAGATCGGTCACTTCGCTAGGGAGTGCCGATCCAAGCGAGGCGGACAAAAGTCCGGCCGTCCCAAGGCTCCGAACACCCTCTGTCCGAAGTGCAAGAAAGGCTATCATTGGGCCAGGTATTGCCAGAATTCGGGAAACCGGAGCACGGGCATGTCTCTGGCCCCAGTCCAAACAGAGGCGTCCTTCACCCAGAACTCACCAGAGCTAGAGTAGAGTCCAACCCCATCCCAGACATTGCGAGGGCGCAGGCCAGCCCCAAGGGCAGCACGGGACTAGAATTGACTTGCCAGGCGGACGTTACATGCGACCTGCCAGGCACAGTCTATCTGGTCGATTCCCAGTACATGGGACCCCTGCCCAGAGGCTTTATAGGTTTAGTTTTGCCCCGTAGTGTAGCTGGTGCACGCGGAATTTTTATAATTCCAGGAGTCATTGACTCAAATTTTTCAGGCGTTCTCCAAGTTCAGCTTTGGACGCACCTGCCCCAAACCATCCCTAAAGGAGACACCTTAGCGCAACTGATCATGGTTCCTTGTCGCTCGCCAGCAGAGAGCCAGGGAGGGCTCAGTGACAGTTTCGAGTCCCGGTCAGAGGACCGCTCGAGCGCCAGTGAGGCAGCGCAAGGATACCAGGTCTTAGCGACAGTGGAGACCAACATTGAGTGGAAACAGCGCCCGGTTATTGAGGTATTTCTGAATAATCGATCATTCTCAGGCCTGTTAGATACCGGAGCAGATGTCAGCGTGATAAGCAGAAGCCAGTGGCCAAGGGAGTGGGCCACTGAGCCAGTCTCCGATGTGTGGGGGGTAGGCGGTGTTCAGGAAGCGTTTAGGAGCCGAGAGTGGGTAGAAGTCACAATCCCAAGGGCTGAGGGCACGGCGGTGATTCGACCGCACATTCTTGACGTGCACATCAACCTTTGGGGGCGAGACATTCTGCAGCAGTACGGTGCCACCCTTACCTTTGGGTAATGGCGTTGCCACTTAAATGGCTCACCGATACTCCGGTCTGGGTAGAACAATGGCCGGTAGTGGGGGAGAAATTGGTTGCTCTCAAGCAGCTAGTTAAGGAACAGCTAGACGCAGGACATATAGAACAGTCCACAAGTCCTTGGAATTTGCCAATTTTTGTTATTAAGAAGAAGTCGGGGAAGTGGCGACTCCTCCACGATCTCAGAGAGATCAATAAATGCATACAGCCAATGGGTCCGCTTCAATGCGGCATCCCGAATCCGAACATGATTCCCGAGGGGTGGGAGATTCTCGTCGTAGATCTCAAGGATTGCTTTTATACAATCCCCTTAGACCCCAGGGACCGGGAGAGGTTTGCCTTTACGGTGCCGGTCGTGAACCACAGTGAGCCTACGCAGCGTTACGCGTGGAAATTTTTGCCACAGGGCATGCTCAATTCGCCCACCTTGTGCCAAATTTACGTTCACGACGCACTGGCAAAGTTCCGAAACCTCTACCCACAAGCCTTAGTTTGTCACTTTATGGATGATATTTTGGTAGTGTTGCCAAAGCTTGGCAGCGAAGTGTTTTCTGACCTCCAGGCCAGCCTGGGGGACAAAGGTTTACTCATTGCCCCAGAGAAAGTGCAGAGAACCGAGCCCTTCTCATACTTGGGCCATCGGCTTCTCCGCTCTTTCGCAGCACCAGTTTTGCCTCAGATCAATGTACAGGACTCAGTCACCTTGGTAGAACTACAGCAGGTTTTAGGAAACATTAATTGGGCCAGACCGTATTTTCGATTGGATACGGATCCTCTGAAACCGCTCTTCTCGCTGCTAACGCTAGGTAAGCAGCCGGCAGACCGGATACAGATTTCTCGAGACGCGCGCTTGGCGCTCGAGAAAGTTAACCAAGCTCTCAGCCAAAGATGGGTAGATAGGATCGCCCAGGGGCCATATGCCCCAATCCTGAATCTGTACATCGTGCGGTCGGGATCCATGTTCACTGGGGCACTAGGAGTAGACTCAGAGAAGGGAGCGAAAATTGTGGAGTGGGTGTACTTGCCTAACACCTCATCTCGGAACATTGTTCCGCCCCAAGAACTGGTCTCCGCGGTGATCTACCGCGGCAGGCTGAGAGCTAGGGACATTTCGGGGCACGATTTAGCCAAAATCGTGGTCCCGTTCACCAAGGAACAAATTCAGCAGTTGATGCAGCTAGGTGACTCGCTTCCGATAGCCTTGGAAGGGTTCACTGGAAGCTTGGCATACCACTTGCCTAAAGACCCCAGACTTGTCTCGCTTCAAACAGGAACGGTCAGCTTGTTCGAATTGCTCTCGCTGGTCCCACTTCAGGGGGCCAGAACAGTTTTTTCTGATGGTGGACGCACCTATGGTGTCCTGACCTGGCAGGAGGGCGAAGCTTGGCACACGCTGTTAACTCTCCCACAGAAGTCCGCGCAGCGGGCGGAGTTGGCAGCCGTGAACCTTGCTTTGCGCACCTTCGCCAAGGAACGTTTAAATATCATAACCGACAGTCTGTATGTTAGGAATTTGCTTCACAGTCTACCGGGAGCATACATCACTCCCGCGATAGACAAGAATCTGCTTAGCCTGTTTCTCACTGCTCAATTTCATTTGCGAAACCGCACGGAGCCGCTCTATATTGCCCACATCCGAAGTCATCAAGACCTACCGGGTCCGATTTCCACGGGCAATAGCAGAGCGGATGCGGCGGCAAAGGAAATTCAGCAACGTTCAGTTTTGGGAGTTTTCACTACTCCAATTCAAAGTCATGCCTTTTTCACCAAAACGCCAAGGCACTCGCCAGACAGTTCAATTTGCCACTTTCTCAAGCCCAGGGTATAGTACGCTCTTGCCAGCATTGCGCATTGGTGCCGGGGGGGCCCTCGTGGGGGGTTAACCCACGGGGGACGGAGGCCAATCAGGTGTGGCAAATGGACGTCACGCATGTGCCGCAGTTTGGCAGATGGCAGTACATGCACGTCTGCATAGACACTTTTTCCCAGTTCGTTTGGGCGACGGCGCAGAAGGGGGAGACTGCCTCCCACGTGGAGCAGCATCTCCTGTCCTGCATTGCGGCAATGGGCAAGCCGCGGCACGTGAAAACGGACAACGCCCCGTCCTACTGCTCTAGGCAGTTGGCCGCCTTCATGGCCACCTGGGACATCAAGCATACATTTGGCATCCCCTACAATCCGCAAGGGCAGGCGATTGTAGAACGGGTCAATCGGACGCTAAAGTCCTATATTGACAAACAAACAGAAAGGGGGGAGCCACCAGCCCTCCCCACATCACAGGGACAAGCACAGTTTTGTCTGAATAAGGTATTGTTCACATACAATCACCTCAATGTTTTTTCGGACTGCACGCCGCAGGAGAGGCACTTCTGCCGCTCGGAAGCTCTCCCGCGACCTATGGTCCGGTACCGGGTGCCACCGGACCCTTCTTGGAGGGGCCCGGTGCCGCTCATAACCTGGGGGAGAGGGTATGCTGCAATTATGTCTCCTACAGGTGTCGTTTGGATTCCGGCTCGGTGCATCAAGCCTCATTTGGAACCTCATGGCGTGGACCCAGACCGACCCGAGTCCGATCCCGGAGATGGAGGACCTCACTCTGACCGAGGAGACCCACCGGGAGAGACGGCGGCTGCGGACCCCGGCACAGAGGATCACCTGGGGGATGGTCAAGACCCTTTGTAGTGAGGCCCAGCGCGAGGAGAAGGAGCCAACACGGGAGAGCTTCGTTGCAGCAGTCTTTGCCCAGATTAATGCCAACTCCGTGATCTTCACCATCATCCTGGCCCTCGCCCTGCTTCTGGGGGGAGGCGCTCAGGCCGCTTCGCTTCAGGCCAACGGCCTGCCGCCCGGTGAAGACCTTTCAGCACGGATGCACTACAACTTGTGGGCAAGGTTGGCGGGTCTCGTCAACCAGTCCGATTTTTGCCTGAAGCAGGACATTGGTTCTGCCTTGATCCTCAGCACCTGTCTCATCCCAGTGTGCCACACTCTAGACGCACGCACCCGGGATGGTGACTGGCTGTTAAAGAAGGTTTTCGGACCGCATCTCCCTGCGAGTTTTGCAGCTTACGCTCACTGGGGGGGATTACGGTTCACCATGACTTTGCCGGCTGACGCAGCCACTCTTCACACCCCGCGAGTGGCGGCCAGCCCGAACTCTACTTGTGCTCGAATAGTCGGCTGCGCTGCAGTCGGCCGAACTCAGCGCCGCTGCTTCGATACCGGCAGCAGCAACTGGACTTGTGATAAACCAGAGACACTTGGTTCTATGTATGCTCATGTTACATTACCATCTGGTTGGTTTTTTTCATGTAATCAGTATACTTTTAACTATATTCCCGCAAATGTATCAGATTCCACATGTTGCCTTAGTCGGTTGACACTGCTGCTCCCCACTAGGGATATGGTTACCCCAAGCACAAATGTTTCAAATGTTCCACACATTTCAAATGTTTCTGCACCCATCAGGCACACTCGCACCACCCAGTTAGACAGCTCATGTGATAGCAGCTTTAGAGTCCTAAGTCCAGCCGAATACGTCTCACTATCAGTCAGTATAGTTGGCGTGCCAGGCTTAGCCGTCGGCAATGCACGGAGAATTGGCCGCTTGGCTTGCGGCTTGGCAAAAGCCATCAACCATACCTCCACAGCGATAGCGCTCCTCAATCAGGAGCAGGCGGAACTTCGCCATGCCATTCTCGATAATCAAGCGGCTATCGACTACCTCTTATTGTTGCACCACTTGGGTTGCGAATCCCTTCATGGTATGTGCTGCTTCAATCTTACTGACAACTCCCGGAAAATCCAAAGCCAGATCACGGATCTCCACACCATAGTTGCGGGCATCACGGAAGGTTCCGCATGGGGGGCCTGGTGGAGCTCCCTGTGGAAGTGGATGTGGTCATGGATCCCCTGGGGGTGGCTTCAGACGGTGCTTAAAGCGGTGGTGGGGGTAGTCATACTAGGCATTGCAGTCTGCTGTTTTGCTCGATGCCTTCCCTCGCTGATCTCGAGGTGCCGCCCCAGAGGGAAACCCCGTGACGCCATTCCCGATCAACAGCTGATGCCGCTTCTGCGCAGAGTCGCCAGTCAGGCTCTTAATATAAAAAAGTAAGGGGAGATGAGGATTCCCCGTGCCCGGTTGGGCATCAGTGGCCTCTGGCAGAGGTTAAACCAGCGAGCAAACTCCTGGCCTCTGGCCCTTGTCAGGGCGTAAGGGGGGTGAATTAATGATAGGGATTAATTCGGCCGCTTGTAGCCTGACCGACGATTCTGCCAAGCAAGCATCTCGCAGACCTCAGTTACCCATTAGAGTAATCACTCATCCCCTGGCCAAAGTAATCCCCGGTGTAAATATCGGCCATATTTACCCCTGCCTAAGCCCTAAACAATGGTCTCCCTCGCCCCGTGTTTGTCCAAGTTAATTAACTTCCCTTTGAGAGGTTCCCCATTAACCCGGGTACGTGGGTTAGGTAATTTTCCTGTCCGATGACGGTTTCGCCACCGTTGCGCTTTTTCCCCTATAAATGATGTTGCCTTTTCCCAATAAAGTACTGATCTGATCTCGCTCCATTTGCCTCGTGTCGTCACTTGATCAGTCTCCTCCGGGACCTTAAGGCCACCCCAGTGGCCCCGATTCCTACATAGTACATTTCTTTTGATGCTCCTCCATATAGTACTTATTTACAAAGTCCACCAACTTCTGCCACACCTGAAAAAAGGAATCATTTTCTTGATCTCGTACCTTAAAGCGAGAGATGTCGTGCCTTAATTCGTTATAATTGTGATGATCATGCTGTACAGCGTACATGAGATTATGTGATGATTATAGGGTACATGAGATTGGGGTGTGTGTGTCATAAACTGTAAGCCATAAGCATCAACATTATAACAAAGTAAGGCTTGAACTATCTTGCTTTGCATGCAATGAGTCTATCTCATATATTTGTTTCACCTTTTAAGTTGCATTACTGAACTGAATGAACATTGGCACGATATTCTAATTTTCCGAGTTTCACCTGTAAATGAATATTTGAAGTAGTAGCCATGTTAGTCTGTAAACATCTTAGAGAGTAAACAAAACAAAAAAGAACGGGGAAAATGTGGCATCTTAAAGACTAACTCCTGTATTTAAATGTGAGCTTTTGTGGACCAAGTCCACTGGTGCACGAAAGCTCATATTTAAATACAGGAATTAGTATTTAAGGTGCCACAACATTTTGTCCCCCCCCCGTTTTTTTTGCTGTTGTTGTTGTTTACTCTCTAGTATAAATAAAAATAAATACTGAAGTACGTTTTTCTCATCAGTGTTAATCACCAATCAGTTTTGGGGAAGACAGAAGCCACCTCATTTTTAGGGAACACGAGAGTTGGGAATCTAGATGATAATGAGTTACGTCCAATTCTAAATACAGTACAACACCTATGGATGCACCAGTTTATTTCTCTGTTTGTGGCATATTCTGGCTTTCTCTGAAATCGGACACAAAGTGTGAGGAGTTTCACAGCACGATCGCTGTGGCTCATTGGCACACCATGGTCATAAATCGTGGGTGATCATTCTCCTTACCTCATCTGTTTTTACCGTAACTTAGAGGCCCCAGCTTGGGCCTCTAAGCATCACTTCAGGCCTTCTGGCCCTCCCTACCATGCCCAGGGATGGCACACAGTCATTCAGCTAGCACGCAGCTTCTGTCCAATTAGCAAGGTGAGCACGAGGCAGACATGCTGATATTTAGCCAATTAAGCAACCTTATGCTATCGCAGGTAACCAATAAGAATATATTGCATACCCTTCTCTGGAATTTCCTTTGTCCTGTTATTCCTAATAAACTCCGACCGGGCTATCTTGCCCTATTGCCTCTTCATGAATCAAGCCTCCGCTGTCTCCTTGATCCCAAAACACTACATCTGGTGACCCCGACGTGATTGCTCGATCCCAACTCCCCGACTCACCGGCTGGAATAGCCCCCTGGTGCACCTCAGCCTTTTTAGGCTCCCTCAGCTTTCGAGCTCCCGATTGTGAGTATGGGGGGGGGAACTTTCTTTAGGGCAAAAGACCCATGCAAAGGAATTGCAGAAACTCATCAAGGAGAGCGGATGTCCAGACATCACACTTAATAGTCTAGAAGACTTCATTAAGGAAGTCGAATGCCAATGTCCTTGGTACCCAGAAATTGGATCACTCAAACGGAATGATTGGCAAAGAATTGGAACAATTTTATTGGAAGAACCGAGGGCAGCAGTTCATCATTTATTGATTTGGCACAGAGTTAATGAGGCAGTCAGGAAATTGGTACTAGCAGAGGCATCCCTGACCAATCCTCTGACTCATCCACCCGAGGACCCACCACCTCCTTATCCAAAAGTGCTGCCTGCTATTTTACCACCTAATGCACCATTGGTGCCGCCCGTCCCGAGCCTGGTTCTCCAGGCGCCGCCTGCCTACCCTGGTGGTGTGATGGGAAATGTTTGCTCCGCCATACATCGAGCCAAGAGCGATGTGGTTTTGTCTCTGGAGGAGGCAGAAGAGTGGCAAGGAGAGAGTCCTTCTGCTTTTCCCATTACGGTTGAGATGGGGGGTGCGTTAACATCGCAGCAGCAGGAGTTTTGTAAAGATCTCTCATATCATCTGAATAAGAATGGGCAAAGAGCAGAAACAAAAGAAGTGCAAGATTTTACTCCAAAGAATATTCTGTTGTCCCAGAGGCTTGCTGGTCCCCTTCCACAGCTTTTGCCCCCAGCCAAGGGAGGGAGTCTGACTGCCCCTCCATCATATGAGAAACAACAGCATGAGCCCCCTGATAGAGGTGGGGGTGGAAATGGAGATGGGACATTATATCCTGCCTTGCAGCAATCAAGCACTTTTAGCCCTACAAAAGACCTGTTCTCTGCAGCTTTAACTGCAGCTGTGCTGGATATGGAAACTGTTGCTGTATATCCAGTGAACAGAGTGGCTCTTGCAAATAAGACTGCGGCAATACTGCCTGCCAAGTCTAAAAAACAACTAGTGCCAGCTGATTGGGAACAAATGGTGGGGACCTCATCACAGATTGAAGTTATTAATGCATGCAAAGTGGCAGGAAGCAAGGAGTGTGATTCCAAGAGCAGCACAGGAGACCTCAGCTCGCCCCTGAAGCAACCCTCATCACAAAAGCAGGAGAGGCTGAGTAGTAAACTTGATTCCTCACGTGTGGCCAGGAAGTGGAAGTTTGGCCCAGAGGAGGAATGTAGAAAACCCAAGCCCAGAAAGGGGTCTTCTCGCAAATACAACCTAACAGGTGCAGTTTGTCATCAAGTTGAGATTCAGATGCTGCAGATGAAAGAAGTCCAGAGGAAAAGGGGTGTGGATCCTTCCTCTATGGACAGCAGGCTTTTGCAAAAATACAAGGAGGGAGAAGACGTACTCCAGTTTTTGGCTGATTTTGAATTGCTCAACCCTCAAGCAAAGAGATCCAGAGTGGGCTGTTCCAAGTTTCAAGCATCAGGATTGCAGGGAAAGCAAATGGGAATTCCCTGTACTGTTCATCAGTGTGGAAGTTACTTGCAAGTTCTGGAGAAGGAATGTGTGTTTGCCTGAAAAGCTGAAGGGGGGGTTGTCTGGTTGTCTTGTGAATTCAGTGAGAATTAATTTATGGCCTAATTTCAACCTTGCCATGCCAAGAACTGTGCTGGAGAGAAGATAGTGTTTAAGCTCTAATCTGAGAAGAAGAAAGCTTCAATCAACATTTGGACTTTTAATTTGGACATTTTAATTGGACTAAAAAGTTTGTGTGGACTCTAACGTGAATTGGCCTTGTTTGCATTATAAAACCTGAAAGCCTTTTTTTTTAAAATTGTCTGCCTGCTCATGCTATGAGTGTGAAATGCTCTAATGATATTTCTACTGTATTTGATTTACCATGCTATGCTGGTTTTAAGTTATTGAATGCCTCTTTCATTTACACCAGTGAGAGAAGAAGAAATGTAATGCTTTACTCATGTAATTGGGGAGTTAGAAATGCTTGCTAGAATGCTACAGAAACCTCCTTCATGTAAGGAAGAAGAGAAATGTTCATGTTTTGTTCATGCTTAAATGTTTTGCTTATTCTCTTGCAGGGGAAAGACCTGTCTTTGCTTATGTTATGTTTTGCATTATGAAACTGCATATCTCAAGGTACAAAACCAATTGGATTCTTTAACCAAAATTGTTTCTGATATTAAGCAAAACCCTCTGCCTTCGTGGTGGAGCACTCTTTGGTCCTGGCTTCCCAATGGAGCCTGGGTACGGACCATTCTGCAGTATGGTTTAATTATTCTTGCCATTCTGATAACTGCCTGTTGCTTTATTCAATGCATACCTTCGTTGCTAGCCACCTGCCTGCAAGGATTTCGCTTCAGGCCTCGTGCACGCAAGGACCAAATTTATTATGCTTATAAGCTTCTTAAAAACAGAAGGGGGAAGATGTGAGGAGTTTCACAGCACGATCGCTGTGGCTCATTGGCACACCATGGTCATAAATCGTGGGTGATCATTCTCCTTACCTCATCTGTTTTTACCGTAACTTAGAGGCCCCAGCTTGGGCCTCTAAGCATCACTTCAGGCCTTCTGGCCCTCCCTACCATGCCCAGGGATGGCACGCAGTCATTCAGCTAGCACGCAGCTTCTGTCCAATTAGCAAGGTGAGCACGAGGCAGACATGCTGATATTTAGCCAATTAAGCAACCTTATGCTATCGCAGGTAACCAATAAGAATATATTGCATACCCTTCTCTGGAATTTCCTTTGTCCTGTTATTCCTAATAAACTCCGACCGGGCTATCTTGCCCTATTGCCTCTTCATGAATCAAGCCTCCGCTGTCTCCTTGATCCCAAAACACTACAACAAAGTGATTCACAAGATTTTTAAAAAACTCAAATACAAATTAAAAATCTAATTAAAACAAAATCAAACAAATTATAAAACTATGATGGTTGAATTAAGCACAATGTAATAGCACAGGCACTGCAGTGGGTTGGTGGTTAAGATGCTAAACTTGATGAATGGAAGGTTGGCAGGTCAGCAGTTTGAGACCCGAGTGCTGTACGACAGAGTGCCAGCCCTTGCCAACCTAGCAGTTTGAAAGCAAGGAATTGAAAGTAGATAACCATGGACTGTTTTGGCAGGAAAAATAACAGCGTTCCATGTACTCCAGCATCTATTCATGCCTGCCACATGACCACAGAAATGTCTATAAATGCAGACAGCGCTGGCTTTTTGGCTGTAAACGGAGATGAGCACTGCACCCTAGAGTCAAATACAACTGGCTTTTGATCAAGGGAGACCTAAAAGCACATCAATAACAAAGGATGCCTCCCATCCCACACTCTTAAAAATCTTCCTGCTACTATTAAGAGGGCCTTCCTCAGCAGGCCCACCAGTGGCCACAAGCCTACCTGAACATAAGGTGGGAGAGCAAGAGGCTGGTTTAACTTATTTATTTATTTATATTTATATTGCTGCCCACTCGCCGTGGCGACTCGGGGTGGCTTACAATACAGTAACAATCATAATAACAGTAAAATACAACCCCACAAAACAAAATACAGTACTGTACTACAATACAAAACACAGACTATCTCCCCTCTGGCTGTTGGTGGCGGCGCAGTGGTGGTGGCGAAGTCCTCAGCCGCCCGTCAGGCCATGGCATCTCCTCCCTCCTTCTTGAGGAAGGGTATTCCACAGCTTGGGGAGGACATCAAGAATGCAGCCTCTTGTGTGCCCACTAAATGCCACTCTAGGGAGTGATACCATCAGGAGAAGAAGCTGTGTGAGCAAAGATGGTCCTTCATATTGTCTGGATTCACACCATATTAGAGCTTCAGTTAAAATGTTGTAAAAAGGATTACTTTTCCTGTGAATTAGGAAGATAGCAGGAGGCAAGGGTGACTGTCACCTCTACAGAGCATACTTTCATATGCTTACTACATGCACAGATTTTTGTTCAGCTCTTCAGATGAACTGATGAAAGTTAGGAGAAGGAACAGAAGGTACAGTCCACACCCACATATTGAATGTGTGAGTGTTCTGTGAAAAAGGAGAGAGGATCTTCTGCAGAATATTCCTTGTATAGAGTCATGCCCATTTAAATCCACATTAGGCCTGCATGTTCAGAACTAGGAAACAAAAACCTTGATGTAAAAGTACATAATTCTATGGATGTTCCATGAGTTTCAGACTGTTAGCAAATATATCTGTAGTCTGTATTATAAATTATGTTGTTATAACTAGATTTTGACTCATACTTGCCTCAGTATAGTTTCATATCTTACATGTATCTTTCCCATCCATCCTTCCCAATCAGACTATTTCATCCCCTTTATCATGCTTCCATCCACTTAGTACTCCATACTTTGTTCAGAAGTGTTTTCATCAATTCTATCCATGTCTTTTATTCCTGTCCACTCCAAAATCTGCTTCCTTAAGGAGACATTGCCTGGAATCCTGTTGCATAGCTATGTAGGCATAAGTGGTTATAATATCATCAGCCTGTGACATTAAACTTCAATTTGGTTTAATTAAAAGCCTCCTATTTTACTCCCACACTCCAGGTTCTGAGGCTCCTTAGGGATCTATTTTGATTTGGGGAAGGTCAGCAGTTCAATTCCCGAGTACTGCAGGACGGAAATGAGCTCCCGTCTTCGTCCCAGCTCCTGCCAACCTAGCAGTTCGAAAGCAAGAAATTGCAAGTAGATAAATAGGGACCACTTTGGTGGGAAGGTAACAGCGTTCTGTGCGCTCCGGTGTCTAGTCATGCCTGCCACATGACCACGGAAACGTCTGCAGAAGCAGACAGCACTGGCTCTTTGGCTTAGAAACAGAGATGAGCACTGCACCCTAGATTCGGGTACGACTGGCTTTCGAGCAAGGGAAACCTTGGAAGCCTTAAGATGAGAGGTGAGATTGATTGTCAAAAATGCCCATCAGCGGTCCCAAATCCTCTGGGAGCCTTGGAACTTGCGAAGCAGGGAGGAATAGGAAGCTTTAAATTAAATTAAATTAAATTAAATTAAATTAAATTAAATTAAATTAAATTAAATTAAATTAAATTAAATATTAACACTGCAGTCTGGTGATATCATCACTATTTACATCTGTGTAGTTAGGATTGCAACCATTGTCTTTAAAAACACTGAATGCTTTCAATTGTTAAAGAAACTAGCTTCTGTTTGCAAAATAAATTCCAGAGGAATAGCAATGCTAGTTGGTAGCAGCAAAAGAGGCCAAGGGCAATTGTGACAATTAAAGAAGTTATTGCAACATGAGTTTTTGTGCTTCATGAGGTTCTTAGCTAATTGCATATACAGTAGTCAAAGATAATATTGTTTCTTCTCCACATCACTCTTTAGAGCCCCAGTTCTACAAGGGTAGAAGCTTATATTTAATTCAATAATCTTATAATTTTGGTGTATGTATTAAACTGGTTGGATAGCTCAATGATTTAAGAATCTGGCTATGCAGCCAATCTGTGTAGCCTTGGATAAACTGTATAGTCCCACAGTGCTCCCAGAAGAAGGACATGGTAAACTACTTCTGAGTAATCTATGCCAAGAAAGCCCTGGAAAGGGTTAGAATTTACTTATGGCACATTATTATAATTATTTTCTATAGTTTAACCAATTAATCTCCAATTTTCCTCCAGTGTTGTGCAGCAGTTATTTTATATAACTGTGTTTACCATTTTGTACAGCTCCAGTATATCATCTTCACAGCTCTAGTATATATAAACTCTTCTCTACCAAACCACGTGTGGCATCTCTGAATTCCCCCTTTATTCCTTATCAAACATGGTCACAATCTCTTCTAGCCTGCATAATTCAGTACCATTTTTGCATTGATGCAGCTGGAGCCTTGGATGTGCTGAGTAGAAGAAATCTGTGTTTATCCACCACCTCTGAGAAAGAAAACTCTTTACTCTTATTCATGCCACCACCCTTATTCCTGTTGTTGCTGTCACTCAGAGGAACATGCTGTCCTGAAAGCTGCATGCTCAACTTTCAAGAGCTACACAGACACACACACCCCTCTTTGTACCCTTACATGCTTTAAACTAGTGCAGTAAGAGGAAGTTACTCACTTAACTCCACACAGTGAGAATTATTAAATCGTAATCTGCTCAAGCAGGGGTAGGATTTGAGTCCCACAGCTGAATCAGTAGTAGGAATTGGCAGCATCTGGCTGTTGGCTGCAGTTCTATTCCCCCTGTGTTGTTTGCTTTCTGACACGCACATGCATTCCTACTTCCCCTTGCTGGGTATAACGCTCCCCCACCCCTTGGTTAGCTTTCTTTATGGTTCAGCTTTGGCATCCACACATGGTGATCAAAAACACAATATTGTGGATGGTCATGGTCTTGGTCTCCAGTGAATCATCCTTACATTTTATTATCTTTTCTAATTTCTTCACTGCTTCCAAATCTCAATTATCTTGTGATTTCTAGGCTACAGTCCCCATTTGGATCGATGGTTGAACTAAGGTACACAAAAAATTTCATTATCTCAGTTTCTTTGTCATTGTTAGTTCTTTTGTAGTGGTATTTTTTGTTTTGTTTTTTGTTCAGCTGCAATCTTACTTTTGCATTTTCTTCTTTCACTTTCAATAAAAGTCATTTCAAGTCATTGCTGTTTTTGCCATTAAGATGGTGTCATCTGAATATCTTAAATTATTGATTTTTCTTCCACTGGTTTTCACTATTCCTTCATCTAAGTTTAGTTCCATATGATAAATTCTACTTGCAGATCAAACAGATAAGGGGATAAAATGCATCGTAAAAGGATGGTCCATTTAATGAAGATACATTGTGACTGACGAAATGCTCACTTATGATTCTTTTCTTTCTTTAGATCAGATCACTGCACAATTTAAAATTAAAGATGTATATGAAATATAGGTAAAATTGAAAACAAATTAAAATGTTGAAATAATTAAGATTATTTTTGACCAGGAGCAGGCTACTTCAATGATGTTATCTTGGCCATTTACTAGATCTGCCTTTTATACACATGATAGGACACACATTTGTTCATGTAGTTGGGGCATAGAAAGAATGTCTTTGAAGAGTGGAAAACATTGTGTGTGCACTTGGGCAGCCCCTGGATTCTTCCTTTCCAGAAGCATTGTGTTGTAAACTTACTTCTGAGAAAAGATGTATTCTAGAATATTTTTATTCCATTGCAAGGAAACATTAAAATCATTTTTAGTCTTTAAAGCAGGGGTTTCCAACCTTTTCAAGCCAGGGGCCGGGTCACACTCTCTCAGTCAGCTCTGAGGGCTGGACAGCCATTTTGCCCTGCCTGCACGATGGGGGATGGCCATTTTGTCCCAACAGCTTCAAAGAGGTGGCCATTTTATTTCTTGAATGTCCTTTGAGAGGTTGTTATCAGTGACAAATGTTTTTCTTTCTAGGGATCTTTAACTGATAACACAAAGGGGACCCATTGAGAAGTAAAATCAAATACAAAGAATGTTTACAGAGCACAAACTTCATGCTAATTACAATTGATTACATCAGTTTGCACCAACAAAGAAAGTTAAGATAATGGAGACGCTCTCTGTCTTGACCCACCTGACCCACCTCCCTTGCCCACACAATGTGCAGCCAATGAGATTTTTTTTTTTTGGGGGGGGGAGGCATCTGGGCCAACCAGAGCAATAATTCCCAAGTTATAGACACAATGGAATTGTAGAATTCTCAGAAGCAGGAGCGCATTTCATCCAATGAAATCAGGTGGCTTGTCTTCCCACACTTCCCCAAAGATAATCCATCCTAAAGATAACCCTTGCAGCACTCATTAAGAATACATTAAAGTACACATATGCAAAATAGCCTAATCAAGAGGCTGGAAACTAAACAAAAGAGTTGCAGAAGATATTGATGGGATTTGTCCTGGGGCTTAGTTTAGAGTGCACTTTTGTTTCTCTTTTTTCCTATCTTTAGTGATCTCCTTTTTGGGTAACCTGTAGCTTTTAAAGAGATAATTTTATTTTGTTAGACATACTTCTTTATTAAAACTCCATCTGGACCTTCAGGGTATAACACAGGCCAATTCTGTGGCTTGAATGTGAAGAGAGAAAAAGGGAAATAAACCATCTTTATTAATTAAAGTTGGGGTGCAGCCACGTGGCTTTACTCCTGCGCAATCCCAGATTTTTCCATGGTTGTGAGCCTGGATTAGCGATGTTTCAAGTTCCAAAGGTTTTTCTGCTTTTTAAATGAAAGAAAACATTTCTTTATTAATAATTTTGTACATTTAAAGTTCACTGGGATATAAAGGATTAACTCCAATTCCCAGCCATTGCCACATGGAGGGAGTGCCTGTAAAGGGGGGAGGGGAGATGCAATGTAATTCAATGGCTTTTGCCTTCCATTGACTCTAATGGGTGATTTTCTTGATTATTGTATTTAGCAGTTTGTGTGCAAAATCATTTATTAAAATATATAGACTGTGGTTATTTACCCACTGCTGTTGAGTGGTTGTGTGTAACCTATGAATGCTTGTGTGAACATATAATAAAGGTTAAAATAAATCTTTATTGAAAATAAAATATATTAAAAATAACAAGCAGAAATGAAAGTGGGATTTCTGGATTTAAGGTAAGGGGGGCCATATGAAATGGCACTGTGGGCCTTAGGTTGGGAACCCCTGCTTTAAAGTGTCACAATGTTTTGGTTTTGTTTACTGTCTGATAGTATCTGCTTTTGTATACAAAATGGCATTTCCCTACTTCCAACTGATAAGTTTAATATCCAAGGTTTTTGCAAAAGCTACAGACTTCGTGCTGTATTATGGAGTCTCTTCACTTCAATATGTATCAAATCTTAAATATGATAATTTAAAGCATTAGAGGGGAAATAGTAAAGGTTGAACAAGAAAGAACGGCACTGACTAAGTAGAAGGAATAGGATAACAGAAGAGAAAGCTGAAGAATCCACAGAAAGAAGATATAAGACTGAGAAGACAGGGAGTATGGAAAGTATTAAAACCTACTAAAATACTAAATGTCATAGATTTCAAAGTACCAAATATATTGTGAAGTAGAAAAGAGGCAAATTACATAGTGTCTGGAACTTAGAACAAGATCCAGAAATGTCCTCTGGTCTAAATAAGGAACTTGATCAATTAAAGAATGTTAGGTTTGAAAGAAGAGAATGAAAGTACAAATGAAACTGAAGAATCAAAACAACATAGAAGATAGTTACAGTACTGTGTAATGAAAAGTGAAAAGGAGAAAAACATGGTAATCAAACAACAATAAGCACAAAGAAGCTGGTAGTAGCAATAGAACAGGATGAGATGAAGCAGTGAACAAGATTTGAAATGGTGACCATGACAAAAGAAGAGGATGAGTCAAAAGGGATAAATAAGGACCATACAAAATCAAGAGCCAGAGGACAGGCACATAGGTATTCAAAGGCAACCACATTTCTGTGAAAGGAGTGGGTGGGTGAGAACATGTTTCAAAAGGAAGTGATAATGGATAGATGCAGTTTTGGTAGAGACAGAACAGAAATGCTGCATGAAAGGAAAGGGACAAGATAAGAATAAATGCACAAACTTTTTATAACTAATGAGACAGCAAAAAAAGAAAATATATCCGCCAAGTACTGAATGGCCTGTATCTTCTGGCACCACCATGAGCAGGCAGCATGTGGCCCAATGTTGTGCTTGTTTCCCTAAAAGTAAATTTCTTTGGTTTGGATGGGTTGGAACTGCCAGGTGAGCATGCAGACTCTGGCAATGTTTGAGAAGGAAGAATCGGTTTCATGGGCTCTCTCTGTTGGTCTTTTTATATATGCTCTGCACCAGGGGCCCAGTCTTTCCCAAGGTTACAGCCAAATAACCAATTGATGTCCTCGCCCCACCCCTCGCCCCCGCACTCTATTTACATGTCTTAAAAACAAGGATAAAACCATACAAACAAATTTTATTAGGATCCATTTCAGAAAATCAAGATACAGTATTGGTTGAAAATATAACCTAGATCTCAATTAAACATAATTACTGTACCGGTAAACCTTTAAAAGTTAATCATATACTGTACTAGTATTTTTTGCTCGGCCCTGCCGGGCAGGTATAAATTTTGTTGGTGGTTGGGGTGGTTTTGGGGTGCATGCGCGCACGCATGCACACACACACAGACAAGGGGGGAGAGAGAGGAGGGAAGAGAGAGAGAGAGAAGAGAGAGGGGGTGAAGAGAGAGGGTGAAGAGAGAGGGGGAAGAGAGAAGGGGTGAAGAGAGAGGGGGAGAAAGAGAGCGAGAGGGGGAAGAGAGAGGGGAGAAAGAGAGTGTGTATATATATATATATATATATATATATATATATATATATATATATATATATATATATATATATATATATATATATATATATATATATATATATATATATATATATATATATATATATATATATATATATATATATATATATATATATATATATATATATATAGAGAGAGAGAGAGAGAGAGAGAGAGATTGGGGGAAGGCGATTCCTTCCCTCTGGGAGGCGAAGGCGTGGCCTTTGTCTCCTGGAGGGAGGTGGTTCGCTTCTCTCTTGGTTGGCTGGGGACGAAAGCTTTGGCCCCCGCCAACCAAGAGAAAAGCTAACTCCCTCTGTGGAAGGCAATTCCTTCCCTCTGGGAGGCAAAGGTGCAGAAATCTTTCACCCCCCCCAACCGATTGTAGCAATAGCTTCCCTCCATGAGGCGAAGAAGGCAAAGCGCCGTTCCGCCTTCTTTGCCTCATGGAGGGAAGTGGCTCACTTTCCTTGGTGGGGGGGGAGGGCAAAATCTTTTCCCCCCCAAACGATGGAAGTGATAGCTTCCCTCTGTGAGGTGAAGAAGGCGGAACGGCACTCCACCTTCTTCGTCTCATGCAGGGAAGCTATAGTGGAACGGTGCACGTGTCAGCTATTTTTTTTAATGTGCGTACCGGCTTCCCAGCATTCTCTGCGCTCACGCCCTTTAGCCTGATTGGCTGAGGGGTGGTACGGCACGGAGGATACTGGGCCATGTAGTTTTTTTGTTCTGGTTTGTGGGGCAGTTGCCCCACTTTCAGCTGGCGGACCCTTGCGGCGATGCTTGCAGAGTCATTAGGTAAGTGTGGGCAGCTTGGTACTGGATGGTTGGGCCGGGTGTAAACGTGCATGCCGGACACACACGACCCAAGGCCCTTGTAGAGAAATTCTAGCCAGAGGGTGGCCACAGAAATGGAGATTAGGTCAGAGATTGACCAAGCACTTGTTGAGAATCCAGCTCAACAAGCGTGTAAGGTAGAAGTAATTGAACTGCAGTCAGAATTAATGGTGCACAAAAAGTCTCTGCTCCAGCACCGGGAAGCAAGTTTTTATTGAAATTACAGGTTACACAGGATGTCTACGAAAGCATACACAGGATGTGTACGCAAGCATAGGTGCAGTTGTATTCAGCCAATAATATTACATTCTCTACAGCATAGCCATATATGGAACATGACCTATATACTAGTACATGCGCAGTAGCTTATATCCTGCCAGAATAGGCCCAAAGCCTATTCTCTGTGGCGGTACCCTTGCAAAAACTGTTACCTGTAATATATAGCTTACTTTAGCAGTATAGGCTGATACCAAAGGCATATATTTGAAGATTACACAAAGGTGCTTTTCTGCACAAAACCAGGAACTCAAGAGCAATTGCTCTGCACAGATGCAGAATATCTGCACAGAGGCAGGAAGCGATTGTTGATTCAGGAAAGAGCTAACCACAATTGTTACTGTGGTTGGGCGCAGGAAGAGCTAACCACAATTGCTAGCTATATGCTACAAAGCTAATTTTTATGCTAAAAGTTATAATGAACTCCCACAGCCCTTTTTATAGGTAAAGATATTTCCAGTTAATCCAGTATAGTTTAATGCACAGGTATGCACAGTGCAGATTAACAGACATGCTGTACATTATCACAAGCACACATATTGGTACATATATGGCCTTAGAGAAGGTTATTTATCTGACTTTAGTCAGCTTGAATTATATATTTTTTAAATAGTAACCGTGTTAGTCTGTGTTTCAGGCATATCAGAGAATAAACAAAAACTCTAGCACTGTAAAGACTAACTGTTATATTTTAATATGAGCTTTTATGGATCAAACCCACTTCATCAGACTTTGTTTTGATCCTCAAAAGCTCACGTCTTTAAAGCATACCTGTCAACCTGTGGCTCCGTAAAAAACAGGACCTGCGCAGATCGCTTGTGCGCAGGTCGCTTTCCACGCATGCGTGGAAGTGCTACGCCGCTTGCGCAGCCCCTATGCAAGCAGCTTAGCGCTTTCACTCATGTGTGGAAGGGTTTTACACTTGTGTAGAACCCTTCCATGCATGCGTGGAAGCGCTCCGCCGCTTGCGTAGGGGCTGCGCAAGTGGCGGAGCGCTTCCACGCATGCGTGGAAAGTGTTTCCCCCCACTGCCAAATTACAGGGTTTTGGCAGCGCGGGGCGGGTTATGACGTCTATCAGCATCAAATTCCGTGGTAATCCCGGCCAAATCGGAATGGTTGACAGGTATGCTTTAAAGTCTTTAAAGTGCTACAACATTTTTGTTTTGTTTATTCTCTGATATGCTTCAATTATATATTTGCACACAAACACACACTACTACACTTGAGAAGCATGCAATATGAAATGTTCTCTTTGTAAAAAAAACCAACAACCCTTCCTTGTCACAGCAAGTTCCAGACAAATGTTTCAAATAACAGCCCTCTTACAACAAGGAATCACTGTGGGGGAGTGGGGGAGAGAAATCCTTTCTTTGTAAAAAACCAAAATGTTTTGGTTTCTAGAATTCTTTTCTTTTAAGTCAATAATTTTGAAGCAAACATTAAAAGAATTTAATGTGAGAAATTCATTACTCCTACTTGAATGCTAGATATGATAGAAAGGAAACAGAAAAGGAATCACGTACAATATGAAACACAAATTAATTTACAATTTTTAACCAAAGATGCCTCTTAAAAATTTACACTTTGTTGTTCTCCTTCAGAGATGGCATGTGGGTGAGGAAAGTTTTACAGCAAAATCTCTTTGTTAATGTGTTCAGATAACCCAAAAATTGGGTTTTGCCATTTTAAAAAAATTAACCATTGGTTAATCCATTCATTTTAATTTTAAACTTTGCTCCTGAAGAAGGATCTGACTGGTCTGAAATGCGGAGAGCTGCAATAATGGATGCTTGGATGTTGGTTCCAGTCAAACATGCTTGGAAGGCACCAAGTTGGGGAAGACTGGTATAGACATTGTAGTGAGGCTTTTCTCCTTTCTTATAAATATTTTTTTCAAATTGGAATATTCCAGCATGTAACCTAAATAAAGTAATGAGGGAAAGACTCTTAAGGTTACCTTCTATTTTAGTTTTGAATTTAATCAAAGTAATCCATTTATGGGATTTGAGAACAAACATTTACAAGGATAACATTTTAATAGCATTGAACCACAAAGTAGAAGGGATGCCTTTTCTTTCTATTAAAAATATTCAAGGTGGAAAATACACATAGAAAAATGTTTTAATCGGCATTTAAACAGACAAAATGTAATAGTTTCCATTACCTCTCTAAAAGTAAGCACCTTGATTGAAATGGTACATGCTCCTAGATGAGTAGTAATACTTATGCACATATTTGTACGTACAGTAAATCCTTAACTTTTGATAGCACTAGGTGATTCATAGCATTCTACATTGATTAGATTTAGGCTGTTGATTCTAAGAGC
The DNA here is from genome assembly GCA_035047305.1 of Bradypodion pumilum. Lineage (NCBI taxonomy): Eukaryota > Metazoa > Chordata > Lepidosauria > Squamata > Chamaeleonidae > Bradypodion > Bradypodion pumilum. The sequence continues at coordinate 288,553,579 of JAWDJD010000001.1, read as the reverse complement.
TATTTGATAATAAAAATAGTTTAATCCTGCAAACTGAGAAAGCGAAACTCCTAGTTTTGGAAGTTGAAAAGCAAGTTTTTATGTCTTTTTGCATGCATGTTTTGTGTTTCAAAACTAGAGGGCAATCTTGTCTCTGAAATATCTCTTGTCTGTTTAACACTGTTTTTTCAGGGATTTAAATACATTCTGTTTGAAATTCCTTTATTCTTTCAAGTTAAAAGGGACTAAAATATATAATCTTTGCCCCAATGATGAGATAAAGAAAAAGCTTGCCTGATTTCCCATCTCATGATAAAATGTGATAAATAGGAAAATGACAATGAATGACCTATTTGTAATGTGAATCTAGTAGCATATTGCATTGGGTTCAATGGGACTTATCTTTTATTAATGGGTGGGGTGGCAGCCTCGGGTTATACAGTAATATAATTTATTTATATAACTTGCTTTTTGACATCAGTAAAGGTACGCAAAGTATTAATTGGTTAGAATACAGTAATGATGGAAATAAAGGTGTTTCTCTTTTGCTTTCTGTCTTGCCTCAAGTACCGTAACCCCACCAAAGTAATGAATGAGGGCTGACAGAAAATGAGCCAATATACAGTCACAGAGAGGAAAGTGAGGTTATCAGCATTCTTAGATGAAGCCCAAGATTTGCCAAAAGGCTAGAAAATAAGAAAAACAACCACCTCCATCCCTGTGACAACCCAATAAGGATGCTGTGTTTTCAGATCTGCAAAGGAATGGCAGCATCAGAAATAGATGTGTATAGTAAATTTTTTGGCAATGGCAAGAGTTGATGAGAAAAGCCATTCAGCAACCTCTAGTGCAGTCATGGCGAACCTTAGTACTCCATGTATTCTGGAACTTCAATTCCCAGTAGCCCTGATCTGTAGGAGTCCTGACTTGGGCTTCTGGTAACTGAAGTCCAAGAACACCTGGAGAGCCAAGATTTGCCATCATGGCTCTAGTGGTTACTGAACGACATTTTCCATCATCCATTGTCATTGTCTATGCTAGTAAAGTCTAGTAGAAGTTGCACTCCCACCACATCTGAAGGGGGTTCATATCTCCCACACCTGCTTTGTAGCAATTGGGAGGAAGGTCTCGCATGCTAATAAGAGGCGCTGGGCAGATTCATTGTAAAACTTGTTTGTAAGTTCTACTTGTAAAGCATTAATGATACACACAGGCCACATATACAGTATAAGGCAAAGCCCAGCCAAGATTAGGTACTTTGTGCCCTGCTGGTTTTGAGAGGGTTGTAAAATGTGTACAGTAATACCTCATACAAAGTCAGCTTCGTACAACATCGAATTCATACAACATTGCCTAATTCCTTGAAAAAAGTTGCCTCATACAAAGTCGTTACGACTTTGTATGAGGCATTGGGGTTTTTTCCCAGGTTGGTTTGTCCCCTAAAAACAGGGTTGTTTGACATGTTGTTGTAATGTATTTAGCCTTTAGACAATGATTTCTTAAAGTTCTGTCAGTTTCCTGTCTGTTTCCTTGACTTTGCCCTGAAGTCTGTGCTGTTATAATACAATGTATCTCTATGGAAACGACGTTGTACGAGGCATCGCGGCAAGGTTTTGACGTTGTATGAGGCATCGTGGCTAGGATTTTGCATGCCTCATACAAAGTCCAAATCCGTATAAAGTCCAAACTTGTGAAACCAAGTTTGGACGTTGTATGAGGTATCACTGTACTTGATTCTCTCCTGTTAAAAGTGATAGGATTCAGCGGTGTTTAACTTTGGAAAGAGTGTGAACATAGTTATGTGTGAAGGACGTAGATTGTCTGTTTCTGCCAACAGACGTCATGAGATGAGGGGGAAGAATTAATTGTGAACAGATTCTCAGCTAGATGCACATGAGATCTGGGAAGCAATAACAGCTTAAAGAAATGTAATTAGGCTGCCTGCCTGTTTTGCTCCTCTTCTTTTTAACTGACTTAACAAGCCTCTGGCAATCAATCAGTTGTGTTTGGTACCTGTTAGATGTAATGCAAAAAGATACTGATGTTAATGTTAATAGCTGGATAAAGGTTTGAGAGTCACAAACGAAACCTTCCTCTTCTTCATACTTAGCTATTTTATTTAGAAAAGCTGGCTACCGTCTGGTCCCATTGAATTGAATTGAATTGAATTGACTTGAAATTTATTCTTATATACCGCTTTCCTCGTCCAGCAGACAACCCAAAGCGGTTCACAATGCTTAACATACAGAAATACAATATAGCACTGATACAAAGCAAAATACAGTTTTACAAGCAAAACAGCAATGCAAAATTACATAACAGTACATAGTATAACACCAATTACAATACAAAAATGCAATAAATACAAATTGGCTAAAACCACCCACAAATTCCCGTGCCTTCAGAGTCCCTCGAGGTGGGAGGGCGGGGCCCAGGGCGCCGGCCAGCGGCGGGGCCAGGAGAGTCTCTTCGCCCCCGCCAGGGCCAGGTGCGCGGCGGTGGTGTTTCGCCCGGCGTTCCACCTCGCCTTTTAAGTCCTAGGACGAGGGGGGAGGGCGGGGCCAAGGGCGCTGGCCAGTGGCATGGCCGGGAGAGTTTCTTCGCCCCCGCCAGGGCCAGGTGCACGGCGGTGGTGTTTCGCCCACCCTCCCCCTCGCCTTTTAAGTCCTAGGGCGAGGGGGGAGGGCGGGACCAAGGGCGCCGGCCAGTGCCCATCCATTGAAAACGTGTTTTACCCTTTGCTTTGGCTGTCTAGGGGCATAGCAAAACCAAAACATGCTGAGGCTCTAAATTATGTCAATTTGAAGAAACCCCGTAGCACTATCCTAATTTGTGATTTCATTTGATTTGTTATTATTTAGAGATCCCTTATCACCTGAAACAGTAACTTACTTAGCTTTTCTGTAAATCTGGCATTTCCACTACCACTGATTCCATAACCACGGCAGAGGAGCGAGCGGCACCTGAGGGCCATTCCACCACCCTCAAAAGCCGCTCCCGCCACTGCCGAGGCCAGCGGGGCGTGATTGGTGCCCCGCTGCTGTTGTTGCTCCTGGGACTAGCCCCCTTTTTGTTCTGGCTGGAGCCGATGCTGGCGTGAAGACCTTCGCCAGTGCCCTGCAGCTGTTGCTGCCCCGGGGCCAACTGGAAGGCTGTTGCCGCCTTTGCTGCCGTGGCCGAAGCGTGGAGCTCCTTCCTCCGAGTTGACCGGGGGCGGGGAGTGGAAGCACTTGCGCATTTTTCCAGCGGACATGGGGTTTTTGTTACGCTGGGTTCGTTGTATTATTTTTATATTTACTGTATTTTGTATGATGTAATTATATTATGTATTTTTGTATCTTGATATTATGCTTACCATGTATTATAATGTATTTTGAATTTACATTGTATTTGTATGTATATTGAATTGAGTCGGCCTTGTACTTGAGTAGAGCGGGGTAAAAATCCAATAAATAATAAAAATAATAAGGAAAACATGCTGATATCCCTAATATGGGCCAGGGAAACAGGGCTACTGGACATTAGGGGTTAGACTTTAGGGTTGAAATGAATATAAACAGCATGATTCTTTTGTTCGTTTTTGAAAGAGAGCTCCTTGTTGTTTCTTCAGCAATAACATTTTATGGGGCCGGGTGTGTGTGTGCCAACTCGATGCCCAACTCTACTCCTTTCTCATTCAGACTTGTGTCCAGCAATGGCAGAATTATGTCATCTTTAAGTCACTCTTGCTTGAAAGTCAGTCGTGCCCAACTCTAGGGTGCAGTGCTCCTGTCCGTTTACAGCCAAAGAACCTGCACTGTCTCCATCTGCAGATGTTTGAATGGTCATGTGGTAGGCCTGGAGCGCATGGAATGCTGTTACCTTCCCACCAAAGCAGTACCTGTTTATCTACTTGCAATTTCTTGCTTTCGAACTGCTAGATTGGCAGGAGATGGGACAGAGACAGGGGCTCACTCCATCATGCAGCACTCGGGTCTCAAACTGCTGACCTGCCAACCTTCCACTTGTCAAGCTCAGCATCTTAACCACTAAGCCACTGCATTTCCCAATGTCACCTTTACTTAAACAAATTGATGCAGGTGTGTATCTCTAGCCTGATGTGTATTGCCAATCTATTTTTCAAAAAAGCTAGGAATATAAGTCACTGGAAGATCATTCCCACAATTTCTGACATTTAAACGAGTCTCTTTTAGACTCATTTTGATTTCCTCTTCCCCTTTCTTCCTCCTCTTCTTCCAGCATCTGTAGGCCAAAAACTACCCCTCCCGCAAATAATAGCAGTTTAATTTTTTTACATCTAGTACTGGCTGGATTTTTAATGGAAATGATCCAATTAATACAAGTTCATGGAAATGTCACAACAGGATCACAAATTGGAAAAGCACCTTTTTTGAGCACTAGCCCTGATATTCCCTGATATTCCATGGGGTTGTAGTCTAAACTGGGAATTTTTCCAAGATCTAATTAGGATGAGTTATCTGTGCTTCTTTTCTGAGAAAATGTGGCAAGCAACATACAAATCTAGTACCAATGATGGGATTATCTCTAGAAAAATCATGGAGTAAAGATTATTGAAAGTATTTTGATGTGGCTAATATACTGAACTAATAGTAGTAATTTATGACTCATCTTATTTCTCATTTTATATATGATCTGGCATGTTGGACGGTAAATGGAGACATGGCACATATTTGGTTGGATTATATTCCATCCTGTAATGTGCTCTGAGGCATGCTGTAGTTCTATTTTTGTTCTTAATATTCAGCAGGGTATGCTTATCTCGGGATTGTGAACGGCATTAGTTACTAGCTTAAACATTGTTAATCAGAAGTCATAATAAAACCAGCAATATTAGACTTTTTTAATGGCTGCTGTCTTGCACTGTATTATGCCTATGTCAAATCAAATCAACAATTAAATTTACAGGGTGTATACACTGGCAAGCTGCTAATGGAATTAAATGCAGGCTGATAGGCAAGCTGAAATCAATGGGCCTGCTCTTTCCTTTTAATTTCAGTCAGTAGACATAAAGTATGTCTGTGCGATGTGGAATATATGGGAACATTGTAAAATGTCTTGCCGCTGTTTCTTACATTTCAGAGATTTGAAATGTCCATTTATTCTTAATCATCTATGTATCAGCAACTTGTTATATGTTTGTATACCTCCTGTTTTGATTGCAAGTTTATATTTACCGATTTAGGAGTAAATTCCATTGCATTCAGAGGAATTTATTTCTGAGTAGGTTTCGTGTTCAGGGAACGAAGAAGCAGACGAGTGAAGTAGTGAAATTCAGCTCTTTATTAGTGGGGTCTGAACACAGTTTGGATGGGGCAAAACTCGGACTTCTATACACTATAAACAGTAACAGTAACAATAAGCAGCATGTGGAAAGAGAATTACCAGAGGTGCAGGCTGGTTTCAGAAGAGGCAGGGGGACTAGAGACCACATTGCCAACATACGTTGGATCATGGAGAAAACAAAGGAATACCAGAAACAAGTTTATTTTTGCTTTATTGACTACACTAAGGCATTTGATTGTGTGGATCACAACAAGATGTGGCAAGTGATTAAAGAGATGGGAATACCAGAACACCTCATATGCCTCCTGAGAAATCTGTACATGAACCAAGAAGCAACAGTTAGGACAGAACACGGAATGACCGAGTGGTTTGGAATAGGAAAAGGAGTAAGACAAGGCTGCATTTTGTCACCCTGCTTATTCAACTTATACACAGAGCACATAATGCGCAATGCAGGGATGGAGGAATCACAATATGGGATCAAAATTGCTGGGAGAAACATCAACAATCTGAGATATGCAGACGACACCACCCTAATGGCAGAAAGTGAGGAAGACCTAAAGAATCTCTTGATCGGTTTGAAGGAAGAGAGTGCAAAAGCTGGCTTGAGACTCAATATCAAGAAAACCAAGATAATGGCAACAGGCCCGATCAGTTCCTGGAAAATAGACGGGGAAGAAGTAGAAGCAGTGACAGATTTTACTTTCTTAGGATCTAAGATCACTGCAGATGGAGATTGCAGCCATGAAATAAAGAGGCGGCTGATTCTAGGGAGACAAGCCATGAGAAACCTGGGGAACATAGTGAAAAGCAGAGACATCACCTTGAAAACAAAAATTAGAATAGTCAAAGCAATGGTATTCCCAGTGGTAATGTACGGATGTGAGAGCTGGACAATTAGGAAAGCTGAACGCAGAAGAATAGATGCCTTTGAAATGTGGTGTTGGAGGAGAGTTTTGAGGGTACCTTGGACAGCGAGGAGAACAAATAGGTCAATCTTAGAAGAAATCAACACTGACTGCTCATTGGAAGGTCAAATAGTAAAGATGAGGCTAAAGTACTTTGGGCATCAAATGAGAAGGGAGGATTCACTTGAGAAGGCCGTGATGTTGGGAAAGGTGGAGGGCAAAAGAAGAAGGGGGAGGCCAAGGATGAGATGGATAGATGGTATTGTAGACACAATGGGCACAAAACTGGGAGGACTGAGGGGGATGGTGGAGGACAGAGGCGCCTGGAGAACGATGGTCCATAGGGTCGCAAAGGGTCGGAATCGACTGTGCGACTGAACAACAACAAACAATAATACAACAAGCCCATTGGCTAACAGAGTGTGCACATTTTCTATCCACTTATTTGCATAAGAATAGATACACGAGAAAAGATACATTCCGCTCCTGTCAGAAAACACAGTTAACATACATAACAGTAGGGTTACACTGTATTATTTTATAAGTGATATCTGGTTTTGGAAATATGTTTTCTGCCATGAAGAAAAATACTCATGAGATATTTTAATATGTTATTACAAAGAATAACTATAAAACTTCAGTTCTGTTTTTATCTTCCCATGTGGTAATATATAGCAATGTTAATTTACTTCAACACATCACATGTATGGTATGTCTTGAATGACATATTTGCTTTGAAAGCCAAGATGTAGAAAGAACATTGGAACATGATATGAATTTCATGAGTAAAACATCTAGGTCATGTGCACTGAACACCATCTAATTGTGAAAAAGAAAAGGTAACTATTGATATTTGTGATCATGCATTTTCTTCATTATTTGGACTCTTGTTTGCCTAAGGTCAGGCCTGGCCCTTTCATTAGACAGAATAAGGTCTCTGGCCAGATTATCCTGCTATGGTGCGTGTGTGACATTGTTGCCTAGCATGAAAAAATATTCGCCCTCCCACATCTAGAATCCTGGCTATGGCTCTGACCAAAAATGTGCTAATTTGCCCTTGTATCTTTTTTTACAGTACAGTACTTGCAATCTTGGAATTATTTGTATTCTCAAAAAATGAGTGTGTCAGTGTGTACTAAGCTGTGCTTGGCCAGCGTAAGAAATTGACTTTTAAATGGTGGCACTTTGACAAGTACCCAGCACGTTGGGGCAGAACGCTAATTACCTGTAAAACGCCCAGAGAGTGCATTAAGGGCTGTGGGGCAGTAAATATAAGTGTACTTGCTATTGACAAGACGAGATCTATGTGGAAACCTGTTTTTCTGTCTTTTCATTCCTTGACCTTCCAGTCTTATCTTCTAATATCTGTGACTTGTTTGAACCCCACATTACGGGGAGATAGGGCACTTGTGGCTTTCCTAATACTGTTGGACTGCAACTCCCATCAGCCCTAGCCACCATAACGAGATATGACGGGACCTTCAGTCCTTAAAACCATCCACAGGGCCATGCTTCTCTCTTCCCGGCTTTCTTAATTTACTTTGATCGTTGTCGGAGTCCATAGTCTGAGCAGGTCCGGGTGCTATCACCAGTAAAATGGCTGCCTATTGTCTACGAACAGAAGAACCCTGGAGGCGCAAGGGGTCAAACTGCTTGTGAGTTCGATCCTGCTGGGGTCTAAAGTTGACTGAGCCATCTTTCCGATGTCGGTAAAATGAGTACCTAGCACGTTGGGGGCAAAATGCTAATTACTCTGTTTGATGTAGGCTGATTGAATGCATACGAGCCGGCAGGCGGGCTAAACACTACTTTATTGTAACATAGTCAATCTGTACACGAGGCAATGGCGGAACCTTGCCTCTTTATAGAGCACACATTACATTTGAATTTGGCCCAGAGGCGCAACATTGGTTATAGTCATAGTGACGTCCATCTGACGTAGTCGGTCCTTTGTGCATACCTAGCATAGCTTCACCTGTGGCGGGAAGGTTTCCCGCGGAAGTTACCACTGGAGGATTGGAGCCACGTGAAGCTCCGCCAGCTGCGCTAATGGCGAGCAGCTGAACTGCATGCATGTGACCCCGTCCAGAGAGTGCACTGGACACTATGGGGCGGTATAGAAGTGTACTGTAATGGCTATTTTGCTAAGACCTTGTGCCCGGACTGAGCACGGGCTGATTTCTTGGGCAACTCTGTCAATCAACAGAAAAGTTAAAATTAAACATCAGGCAGGTTTCCCCATGCGGTGCCTGAGGCTGGGTCTGGTGGTTCGCGCCCCCCACCCCCACGTCCCATTCTTCCAATGCATCCCTTTTGTCCGACGGCTTCTCCCTCTGAACCGCCAGGCGTGGAGTCTCCAAGGCTGAACCCACACCACATTCCACTCTCGAGCGCTCGCTTTCTCCTTGGCCACGCCTTACTGGCCAGCGATTGGCCGCGGCCCTCCCCACCAGGCTGCTACGCCTCGGCTCAGTGGCCGGCGCCCGTGCCCATCAGCCCGTCCTCGCCTGTCAAAACAAGTCGGGCCCTCCTGTCACAACAGAGCGGACGGAGGGAGAGCGGCGGCGGCGGCGGCGGCGGCGGCGGCGGCGGCGGCACTTCCTGCCGGTGGGCGCTTGGCGGGCTCTGGCTCTGCTGGCGCGCGGTTGTCCCCGGTGGCGGCGCATCGCCGCCCGGGCTTCCCGTCTCGGGGTCTGGGGCGGGGTCTGCGAGGAGGTGACGAGCCAGCGGCGGCTGGAGCTCGCCTTGCAGATCTGGGCAAGCAACACTCCTTCATTGTCCCCGCCGTCGAGCGCCTTCCTGCCCCTCCCCAGGCTGCAGCTCCACCAGTGCCTGGACAGCGGAGCACAACCAGCAAGCCAAGCGGACGGGCGTTTGCAACCCGCTTGCCTGCATGCACGCACGCACGCCCGTCTGGCTTCATCATCACCCTCCCTCCTCCTCCTCTCCCACCACCGCGACTCCTCCTAAGAAACTTACCGTGCAATAAAAGCCGTGGCTCTCGGGGCTCCTTCGCACCGTCTCTCCACCCACCAAGACAAGTTGAGATACCCCCCCCTCCCCTCCCCCCGCTTTGTAAGGCGCGATGATGGCCGAAGGCGCGGCCGGCCGAGAACATCCGCCGCCGCCGCCGCCTGCTCCCAAGGACGAGGACGACGTCGAGCCCGAGATGTCTCCGGAGCCCGGGATGAGACGGGAGCGGAGGAGCGGGGTCTCCGTTGTTGCCGCCGCCGCCCCCCCTCCGGAGCGCTCCCTGGGCAGCCTGGGCGCCGCAGCCGACCTCGAGGCCAGCCTCGTGGAAGCGGCCCGGGCGACCCCCCGGCGAAGCAGTATTATCAAGGTAGGGTCCGCCTTGGCCGCTCGGAAAGCTTCGCGGGACTTGCGCGGGGGTTTCGAAAGCAAGAAGTTGCAAGTAGAGCAATAGGGAGCACTTCGGTGGGAAAGGTAAACAACGTTTCGTGCGCCCCGGCGTCTAGTCATGCCTGCCAGGTGACCACCGATACGTCTGCAGAAGCAGACAGCTCTTCGGCTTTGAAACAGAGATGAGCACTGCACCCTAGAGTCGGATACGACTGGCTTTCGAGCGAGGGGAAACCTTCACTTTGCCTAATGTGTCAGAAGCACACAGACCGAGGTGCTTTCTGGGTTGAAAGGATTTTTTGCTGGAGGGACTCCACTCAGGGGACGTCCGCATGTGAGGCTCCTTTTCATGTCCCCAAGACCTATTCCCCACCGATCTACTTGCAATAATTTCTTGCTTTCGAACTGCTAGGTCGGCAGGAGCTGGGATGGAGACGGGCGCTCACTCGGTCGTGCAGCACTCGGGTCTTGAGCTGCCGACTTGCAGCCGGCCTTCCGGCGAACACAAGGCGAGTGTCTTAATGACGGGGGTCTTGGTGCCTCTCGCTGCGCCTCCCTGCTGAAACTGTCGCTGCCCCCCCCGCCCCCGGTGGGTCAGCTTTTGGGGCGCGGAGAGGTGGACCCGACGGAGAGGCGTTAGATGGTGGAAGTGGCCGGAGGGGGCTGCGTGTGTCGCCTCCTTTGGCAAAGGGTTTTAAGAGAGGGGTATGGGAGGCGGAAGGTCAGCAGTTCGATTCCCGAACACTGCAGGACGGAAATGAGCTCCCGTCTTTGTCCCAGCTCCTGCCAACCTAGCAGTTCGATAGCAAGACATTGCAAGTAGATCAATAAAATAGGGACCACTTCGGTGGGGAGGTGAACAGCGCTCCGTGCGCTCCGGTGTCTAGTCATGCCTGCCAGATGACCGCGGAAATGCCTGCAACGCTGGCTCTTCGGCTTTGAAACAGAGATGAGCACTGCACCCTAGAGTCGGATACGACTGGCTTTGAGCAAGGGAAACCTTTATATGAGAGAGACAGACAGAGACGTTCACACGGCTCCTTTTCTTTTTTTTTTTTTTTGCCGTCAGGAGGCACGAATAGAGAAAGGAGGAGAATAAAAGAGTTCTCCAGACTAGTTTTATCTCCTTCAGGAGAGACAGAGCTCGAAGGTCTGTGGAGGTGAAGAGCCTGGTTGAAAGAACTCGTCCTGTGGAGCAGGGGGCGCCCAAACCTTTGGGGCTGCGGGCCGGTCACGTGGCTCCTCCCACCGGAAGCGGAAGTAAAATGCGCCTTGCAATCTGTTTGGCCACAGGATGGGATAGGTTTTAAGCTGTCATTTCCCCCTGCTTAAAGCTGGGGTGCCCAAACTAAGGCCCAGGGGCAAGATCCGGCCCCCGACACCAATTCATCCGGCCCACGCCGCCCTTGCCGCTCTTGGAAACGGAAGTAAAACGCGCCTGTATGGGCGCGTTTTACTTCCGTTTCCAGGAGCGGCAAGGGTGGCGTGGGCCGGATGAATTGGTGTCGGGAGCCGGATCCAGCCCCTGGACCGTAGTTTGGGCACTCCTGTTGTGGAGGATCGTGTCAGGGCCGTAGCCAGGATTCTAGATGGGCGAATATTTTTTCAGGAGGGGCAACAATGTCATACACAGATATACTGTATATAACTTTGCCCTGAGTGGGGAGGCAGGCTGTTAGCTCATGGGGGGCTGATCCCCCCAGGCCACCCCCTGGTTACGGTTCTGGATTGTGTTCCTGAAACAGATGCCTGGAGAAATCTAGGGTTAATCCTACCTAGAGCAGATGCATTTAGATTACAGTACAGTATTTGAAAATAGATTTGTGTGTGTGTGTGTGTGTGTGTGTGTGTGTGTGTGTGTGTGTGTGTGTGTGTGTGTGTGTGTGTGTGTGTGTGTGTGTGTGTGTGTGTGTGTGTGTGGGGATTAAGCAGTTCTATTCATTGGACTAGGTTGATTTCATGTACAGCGAATACTGGTTTTAGCACCACACTGTGGGAGATGCTTTGAGCTGAGATCCCTTTCCAAACCTAAGTACAGTATGGAGTCAACAGAAGAGTCACATTCCTTTCTTCCATAATAAACGACACTTACACATTTTGCTTCTGTCTTGGTGCCTCATACACCCATATTTCTTCTCTCCAAACGTTGCTCACTCTTTTAAAGGATTGCTTACAGCAGGGGTTCCCAATCTTTTCCTGCCAGGGGCCTGACCACACCCCCTCAGTCAGCTGAGGGGCCGGTCACATGGTTCTTCCCGGCAGTGGTGGCAGTGGTGGTGGCAGTGGCGGCGGCAGCGGCACATGCATTTGCACTGTTTCTGGGTGTTTTCCCCACCTCCGCCACTTCTTTTGGAGGCGGGAGCATTTTTGCACCATTTCTGTTTTTTTTTTGCCACATTTTCGAAGTGAGAAAACGTGGTGATTTTGGCACTTTCAGTGACGTCGGGGCTCTTCCATCGGCGGCGGCAATACACCCCAGGGGCTGGATGAATTCAGCCCCTGGGCCTGATCTGGCCTGTGGGCCGTAGTTTGGGAACCCCTGGCTTACAGTGCATTGTTTGAAGGTTTGTTACGTCCAAATGATGTGTCCATCCCCTGGTGCAGCACTTCCCTTCTTTTGCTTGTTACCCTGAGATATTCATGGGTCCACATGCTGTAATTTGATTTTGAATCTGCTTCATCTTATATCAGATGTAGGATTTTGCACCATGTGCAAGGTCAATAGCCTGCCATTGATGTGGGCACTTTGTCTGGTGGAATTGTCTACTAATTGGAGCCCTAGAAGTAACAGTTTCATCAAGTAACCATCTGTGGCCACTATTCTATTGCTAGTCCCAAAAGAAGTAGAACCTTGGACTCAATGGGATCAGTGCTCGCCAGTGTGTGTTAAATTCAGCGAAAACCTTTAACATAACAAAACATTTGTTTTTATGTGCTGGCAAGTTGTTTCCACTTGTAAATCTCCAAAGCTAGATAACAAGGCAAATCCAGGACACGTTTCCAAATTAGTACTAAAGTCGTGTTCATATCTCCAACAGCTTTGATTTTGAATCACAGTTACTCAACTTTTTTGGCGTTAGGTACTATCTCCATTTTATTTCACAACAATTCTCTTTAATCCTAACAGACAGATTTTTCAAAATCCATTGTTTCCATATTTTGTCTTATCCCTCCTGTTTATATTACTACCCAAGTCTGTTTCTCAGTTTACTCTTAAATTCTGTTAGCTGATTCTAATAAGATTCTGTATATTTTGCTTACCACTCATTTCCTGGTTAAATTTTTATCCTCATACAAAGCCTGTGTTCAATCAGCTCTTCAAATTGGGTTACTCTTAAATTATTGATGTTTTCTTACCAAATTCCCCTCTACTTTCATCTAAATCTAGTCTGGCTTTCTGTATATGTTCTGCATACGTATTAAACAGAAATTGGGATAAAATGACCCTTATTTTGATAACTTTACCTGTAGTAAACCATTCTACCTCTTCATATTCTGTCCTAACTATACCTTCTTGTTCACAGTACAAGTTAGACATCTGGAGAACCAAATGCTTTGGTATACCCATTTCTTTCAGAACAGCACATAGGTTCTCATGAGCCACACTGTCAAAGGCTCTGCTGAAGTTCATTAAACACAGACTGTTTTTCTTCTGAGATTCTTTGCTGTGCTCCAGTAGCCAATGGATTTTTGCAATATGATCTCTTCCTTTTTTTGGAATTCAGCTTGAACATCAGGCATTTCTTGTTTCATATTAAGTAAAAGCCTTTGTTACAGCACCTTCATCATCAGCTTACTCGCATGAGAAATTGGAGCAATTAACCTATATTTACTGTACTTCTTGTATCTCCTTTCATGGATATTGGAATTTACATTGAATGTTCCCAGCAAGTGGCAATATTTCTTTATTTCTAAATTTGTTGGCATATACCTGTTAGGATTCAGTCTCCGTGGCTTTGAAATAATTCTATCAATATCCCATCTACCCCTGCTGATTTATTTCTTCACGGTGCTTTCAGAGCAGCTTTCATTTCACTTTCTATAACTGCAGGTTCTTCATCTCATGATTCCTCTTCAAAGGAGTCTGTCATCCTTTTATTTTTTCTGTATAGTTCTTCAGTGTACTGTTTCCACTTCTTTATTTTCTCTTGGTCAGACACAGTGAGCTTCCCTGGTCTGTCAACATTTCTAATCATACTTAAATTTCTCCTTGATTTCTTGGATCTTCTGGAAAGAGCTCTCTTGTTATTTCTTTTTTGTTTGTTGTTGTTCAGTCGCACAGTCGATTCCGACCCTTTGCGACCCTATACCATGTTCCAATGAGAGGTTCTGTGGAGCATTGGAGTTTCAGCTCCATGCACATCAGCCGCATGTAGGGTTGCCATACGTCCAGGAAAACTTTGATTGTCCTGGATTCAAGGTCAGAAAAAAAATGTCCCAGCTGGTTCAATAAAAATCATGCTAAAGTCCCAGAATTTAAAAGCTTACTGATTGTGTATTATAACACACCATTAAAATAAATTCAAACTCTCACCATCAAACAAGCGATTTCCTGCCACAATGGAGTTGGAGTATACCTGGAGACAAATCTTAAAGTCCTCGCCTCACACCACCGCCCGTTAAGTGTGACCAGTGTTTTCTGGAACTGAGTACGTTATGAGCTGACCATGATGCGACTTCTCAGAAGTACAACAGATCATCTTACAGTAAGAATTAACTGTTGTAAATAAATTCATTTATGTATTGATGTATTTAATGTAAAAGTGTTTTATAGCTGTCATTATATTATGTTTGTTCATAAAAAGGCTATTTTGTAGATAACCCACCCATTTTTGTCAAGTATACTTCTGTCCCAGTTTTGTGGGAGAGAATTAAGGCAACTCTAGCCGCGTGACATCTTTTTGACTTTAAGCTAATTGTGTCATTAGCGTTAGCTCTATTTGCATTTCCCCTCTGCTGTTCACCAGTAGTTGACTGTGTGCTTTCAGATCTGTGTGCTTTCTGATCTTTTCCAGCACTGTTTCATCATAGGGTTTTCATGGTATGGAAAGTTCAGCAGTAGTTTACTATTGCCACTTTTTGTGCAGTGCTAACAAAAGTTAGCTTAAGTGTCACCACTGTTGCCTCCTCCAGCAGCGTTACCTTCAGCTACTACTGCTGCTGCTAAGTAGCTGATGTTCCCATGACCATTGGGGGTATCCATTCTCTTCTGCTGATGTGACCATTACCTTGAAGACATAGGAAGCATCTTGGTCTGGTGTCTCCGCTGTGACCATTCTGCCTTGGGTGACCCTGCTAGGAGTCCAGGTTGATAATGGAGCTCTTGGCCTCCTGTCGTCGGCATTGCTCTCAGCCTCGTTGACTCATGCAAACACTTGACCATGTTAAGATGTGCATGCGAGAAGGGGAGTGAAACGTTTAGGAGATGATTCTAAGGGATGGAATGGTCCCAAGAGAATGTTTAAAAATTTGAATCTCTTGTATTTATTGCAAAAGGCTGAGAGTGAAAGCAGGGTCTTTGACATAAAAATACGAAGATGGAATTAAGGTGTTAGGTCAATATTGTTTGTTCCTAACTTTGATTTTGGAGGAAATCCTTGGATCTTGTTGTGCAACTGGTTTTCAGTGGGTTGCTGGTAGAGGTGCCTAAAGGAGGCTGAACTCGGTTCCCAATTTTGTCCATTAAATGGCAAATCAATTCTTCTAAATTGTGAATTGCAAAACTGCAGTTTAAGCAAACGAGTGGAAAAATAGGTTAATTGCAAAATTGCAATTCATAGATTTCCACCTTTCTTTGCTTAAATTAATCAGCTCTTAGCGTTCCATGCGCTCTGGTGTTGAGGCATGCCTGCCACATGTCCACGCAAATGTCTGCAGACACGGACATGTCTGCAGATAGCATTGGCTTTTGAGCGAGGGCGACCTTTACCTATGTTGATTGTGCGAGTATGGAAGACTCTTCACTTGGTTGGCTGGTCAGGTTTGCTCAGGAAATGCAGTTGTCATCCTAACTTTTCAGTCAGCTGTGAAGTAGGCTTCCCTTCTTCCTAATGAGTAGGGAGAAGTAGGCAGAGGTGAATCTGTGCATGTATGATGACAGTTCTTGTCTATGCAGAAACATATGTAGTCATTCAAGATTCATTTATGAGGTAGTTGTCATGCAATATTAACCATCAATGCTGTAATGTGATTTAGTCTACCGTGCAGTCCCAGATGACTATGAAAAGATCTTGAAAACCTTCTCTGCTTACATATGGGTTATAATATTCACCAGCCCTGAATCCTGTCAAGTACAGTGTGAGTTATTCTTCACTGCGCTGGAAAGAAGTTAGTAGTTGTGAATGCTTACAGAATAATTTCTGAGAAAAATGAAGTGTCTGTGTGTAGGAGAATGTTTAGATGCTGTTCAGTAATTGTGTTAATCATTTCAGGGAGGTAGACTTTTTAAAAATGGATACCTCATTTCTATAACTTTCCCTCGGTACAGCCATCTCGCCTGTCTTTTGGAGCTGTGTAAAGTGGCTCAAGTGCCTAAGACGCTGACTGGGAGGCGGAAGGTCAGCGGTTCGATTCCCGAGTATTGCAGGACGGAATGAACTCCCGTCTTTGTCCCAGCTCCTGCCGACCTAGCAGTTTGAAAGCAAGACATTGCAAGGAGATAAATAGGGACCACTTCGGTGGGAAGGAAACAGCGCTCCGTGCGCTTCGGTGTCTAGTCATGCCTGCCACATGACCATGGAAACGTCTGCAGCAGCAGACAGCGTTGGCTCTTTGGCTTTGAAACAGAGATGAGCACTGCACCCTAAAGTCGGATACGACTGGCTTTTGAGCAAGGGGAACCTTTACCTTTACCTAAAAGAAAAAAACCAGAGGGTTCTTTTAATATGCTAGGCATCAGCAGTGCAAGATAAATGGAAATTTAACCTGGTAAGAAATATTGTTTCTGTATGTAACTTGTGATGAACTTTTCCTTTTGGGGTTACTTTGGAAACCACAAGTAGATAGTAATAGTTTACCTCATTAAGAGATTATAGCTTTAACTTAATGGGTGTAATAATGATTGTTTCCTTCCCTTATTATTTTGTCTAGCATAAGATGTACTGAATTTAGCTGGTTATGCTTTAGATTATGCATGTTTATGATTTCAATTTTCCCTTACTTAGTTTCAGTGGCTTTTTTGACATTATGTATTCATCTATCACTATATCTTTTTTTTATAATGGGCAGTTTTCTATTGCTGTTGAGAGGGTTTTGTGTCTTTATATTTTCATTGATGCCTTATGTGCACTGCCAAGAGTGACAATCTAGTCATTTGGGGGCTAATAGATAAATAAATAAATATTGTCCTGTATGATTTTTTTCCTGGATATGCGGGAGTATACAGGTGAAACTCGGAAAATTAGACTATTGTGCAAATGTTCATTCATTTCACTTAAAAGGTGAAACAAATATATGAGATGGACTCACTACATGCAAAGTGAGAGATGCCATGCCTTAATTCGTTATAATTGTGATGATCATGGCATACAGCGTACATGAGATTATGTGATGATTATGGGGTACTTGAGATTGGGGGGTTGGGGTTTTCATAAACTGTAACCTAGCAGTTCGAAAGCAAGAAATTGCAAGTAGATAAATAGGGACCACTTCAGTGGGAAGGAAACAGCATTCCATGCGCTCCAGTGTCTAGCCATGCCTGCCGCATGACCACGGAAACGTCTGCAGAAGCAGACAGCGCTGGCTCTTCAGCTTCGAAACAGAGATGAGCACTGAATCCTAGAGTCGGATATGACTGGCTTTCGAGCAAGGGAAACCTTTACCTTTAACCTTAAGTCATAAGCATCAGTATTATAACAAAATAAGGCTTGAACTATCTTGCTTTGCATGTAATGAGTCTATCTCATATATTTGTTTCACCTTTTAATTGGCATTACTGAACTGAATGAACATTGGCACGATATTCTAATTTTCCGAGTTTCACCTGTATTGTGAGACCGGCCATATCCAGGAGTTTACATTGTGGGAAAGAATAGTTGACACAACCAGTTTGGAAATAAATACTTGCCCTTCCTTTTATGCTACACAGTATGCGGTGTGATAATTTGCCAGAGACAACCTCCTTATTGTTGCTTGGAAACGTTTCGCTCTCTTTAGACTTGGAGGGGTAACAGAAGAAATACATTTCCCCAGACTCTTCTGTGTTGCTCTGTTGTGGTTAGTGTGGGTTCAGTGTAGGCATGGTTCAAATCCTCATTCTCCCCTGAAGTGATTGGTCAGTCAACAGACATGGTGAAAAATTATTTCTTTTCTCTTATCCACTCGCTGGGCGGGTTGAGGAGGATGGTGGAGGACGGAGGTGCCTGGCGGGCAATGGTCCATGGGGTCGCAAAGGGTCGGAATCGACTGTGCGACTGAACAACAACAACAAAAATATGCACTCACTGCAGTTGCTACTTGTGGTGGTCATGAAATAGGGAGAGGTACACAAAGGTAAAACTGTTTGTGTTTAATTACCATTCTGGTAAATGCAAAAGCAAATTGTAAGCTGCCTTGTGTACTTTTTCCTGAGTAAAAGAAGCTAAACTAAGAAGGTTCCTGACAGTTGCCTGCTAATTAAGTGCTTTTGGTTGTAACATATTGTGCTGTTGTGAACTTGGTAAGGTGTTTCCAAAGTCAGTGGAAAACTGTTGAGTTTAGTTGCTACAATTAGCGACTTTTTTCAAAATAGAAAACTTTTGGTTATTCTTAGTAGGCATTTTGGAAAGATCTGAAGCTTCTCATTGTGTTTTCCTTCCTGCTATTGGTTCTCATTCCTGTGTCTAACTACGAATGATAGGAAATGTTAGAATATGTGGTATGTTGTGATTGCCATCTGTCTTGCTTAAGTACTCCCCCACCCTGCCAGAACATCATGTGCAAAATAAACTTTGATCCAGAATTTCTTTTTGTGTGGACATCTGGCTGTGATCTTTCTGTTCACTGTTCGACCCTTTGTTATCTGTAGTTCTTTCTCTCTCCCCCCCCCCCTCACTCCTATGGTCCTAAAGCAGGGGTTCGCAACCTATGGCCGGCCCACGACACCATTTCATGTGGCCTGCCACCCTCGCTCCCACTGTTGCCACATCCGGCCCATGGGCTGCAGGTTGAGAATATCTGGTTTAGTGAATATGACGCTGAGCATGGTGACTGGAAGGTCTGTAGGTCAGCAGTTTGAGACCTGAATCCTGCACAATAGATGCGAGCTCCCATCCCTGTCCGCTAGCTCCCTCCCTTACAACTGAGTGGATCTAGATTTAGGTATACAAAGATATATGCAATGTATATGCAAGCTCCCGTCCCTGCCAAACTAGCAGTTTGAAAGTAAGAAACTGCAAGTTGGTGGGAAAGGTAAACAGTGTCCCATGTCTAGTCATGCCTGCCACATGTCCACAGAAACATCTGCAGACTCAGGCAATGCTGGCTATAAACGGAGATGAGCACTGAATAGTCGGATACGATTGGCTTTCAAGTAAGAGCGACCTTTACCATTAGGGTCCTCAAGTTGACCCTTCAGTATTAATCATATGGACTCTGTATTGCTACAGTTGCTTGAAGGCTTATGGTTGTTTTTATTTATTTATTTATTTATTTATTTGTATTAATATTTATATAGCCACCCAGCTCACAAAGACTCTGGGCGGCATACAATCTTAAAACCCTTAAAACAAGAACAACCCCATTAAAACAAATTACCCCGCTAAAACCCCCACACATTAAAAAGAGAAAAATTACTTTGATATTTTCAAGAAAGAAGAAGGCTTAAAGATTACATACCTGTTTGGTTGATCAAAATCAAAGAGTAAGTCTTTTCTGAGATGGTACCGTTTCAAGCTGCAAGAAGGAGTTTACATTTTGGATGCTGTGTGAATATATGTGGACACCTGTCTCTCTTACTCTCATTGGATAATAAAGTAGCCTGTCTCGTAGATGGCGCGTCTATGTACATCCCTGGACTTGGTAGTTTTGTTATGTTTAAGTATTTTTTATTTTGTGTTTGTCTTGAAGAAAACTTTCAAGCATACAGTCCTGTGGAATGTGTGACTCTATGGATATTATCGGGCTGTAACTCCCATTAGCCCTAGCCACACTAGCCAGTGGTGATGGATCATAGTGTCACCATTTCTGCTTCTGCTTCTTTCATGTCCCAATCAAACTCTGGGCTGCAAAAATGAAGTTACTTTCTTGGCCTTGTTGTTGGCCAAACTTAGGTTTTCATTGGTGCATGTTTCTGGCAGAAATCAGCAGACCAATAAACGAGCTGGATTCTGTATCTTTCCACATTCATACAGTGTGTTGTTGTCCGCTAGCAGCCCCCACTTGAGCATGTTGGTCTTACATTTCGGGACTCCGACCCTCAGCTTATTCAGGGTCCTCCAAGTGATGTATGGAAGGTTTAGATCCTCAGTTATATCCTCCTGTAATGTTCCTTGTTCAGTGAGCTTTTTCCTCCATCTTCTAATTTGGTTTTACTCTTGTATACCCTCAAGAATGTTCTTGCCATAAAGCTCTTCCTGAATCTGAGCTGACGGACTTGAGGCTCATATTTGTTCAGAGGATGTCAAGGGTCATTCTCTTGCTTAGTTATTTTGGCATTAATTGAAGGTTGTGTAAGTGTTTTAATTGTAAATGTTTCTGGTTGTTTTTATATTGTATTTTTACCTGTTGTTGCCGCCATGGGAGGTGTTTTTCACCAGGAGGGCGGGGTACAAATTTATAAGTAAATAATAATAATCCGCTGCTACTTCTTTCTGTACCTGGCTAATCTTTCTCACACTAGATCATGCGAAAGGAACTGCAGAACGAACTCACCAAAAAGTGCCTTCATCTTGGCAGTTTCATGTCTGGCCTAGACATAGAAGCAGAGGAAGCAGAGGAAGCAGAAGAAGCAGAAGCAGAAGAAGAAGAAGAAGAAACAGAAGAAGAAGAAGAAGAAGAAGAATGTATATTTTCTCAACTGGTATAGGTTTGAGGCATTCTGTCACTATACACATGGCTTCATTCCTCCTACATTACATATATCTTTGTATACTATACCTAAATCTAGATCCTCTTAGATGCAAGGGAGGAAGCTAGTAGGTTAATCATCAACAGAAATTTAACCAAGAGGGAAAGGGTTAAGCATCCCACCATTTCTCTGCTTTACTACATGGGCACCCTTGCGATTTGTAGTTTGCTTCTGGCAGCTTTTGTTCATGATACAATACTGCAGAATGATCAGTTGAGGAAGGATTGAAGGATTCTGAGTTCTTATGTGGAACGATTTTTGAATGGCAGGAAAGCTACTAGCTGAAAGGCACTTCTTGTTTAGGAAAGTGACTCAAGAGGCTTGCTAATATGCTGTTTTGCTGCAGGAAGTCATGTTTATCTCCTTGATGTTTTTACCCTTTAAAATCCACCAATAAAAAGATAATTTTATGCTTTTATTTGATCCACACTTGCACTCTCTTAAGTTGTTAAGGTCAAACAGTTAAGACATTGAGGATTGCTGGTTAGCATTGATTGCTTAAGACATTTTAGTGCTTAAAGCAAGAGGGTACCTTCTCCTGTTAAAAGGCGTTAACCAGCATGTGGTCTGTCTCTAGTGTCAGGACAGTGTGTCTTTTGTCACATCAAGGGCAGCACCAAGTGAGTCAAATAGCAAAGTACAGTATGCCTCAGTTTGCTGTCACCCCTGGTCCTTTTGGGTTGGCCAGGTGACTTTACCTAATTGAAAACCTGGCTCCACTGCTTGTGATATGAAGGTGCCAAACAGAGAAAGCTGGAGTGCATTCTGAGCCCTTTCTTTTCTCTTTCTCTTTGTTTCTCCACCTCCTACCCGGGCAAACAAACAAAAATTCGCATAGTCAAAGCAATGGTATTCCCGGTTGTAATGTATGGTTGTGAGAGCTGGACCATTAGGAAGGCTGAACGCAGAAGAATAGATGCCTTTGAAATGTGGTGTTGGAGGAGAGTTTTGAGAGTCCCCTGGACAGCAAGGAGAACAAATAGGTCGATCTTAGAAGAAATCAACCCTGACTGCTCATTGGAAGGTCAAATAGTAAAGATGAAGCTTAAGTACTTTGGACATCAAATGAGAAGAGAGGACTCACTTGAGAAAGCTTTGATGCTGGGAAAGGTGGAGGGCAAAAGAAGAAGAAGGGCGGCCAAAAATGAGATGGCTGGATGGTATTGTAGATGCAGTGGGCACAGAGCTGGTTGAGGAGGAAGGTGGAGGACAGAGGTGCGGTGGTCCATGGGGTTGCAAATGGTTGGAATCGACTGTGCGACTGAACAACAACAAAATCTTTGGTAGCAAAGGAGGAGAAGGCAGGCAGAAAATACGGAGCCCCGCTTGGTTCAGAACATCGTTCCGAACATCACAGCTCAGCTCTTTGGATTGGCGCCCAAAGGGGGCACCATGGTACTGTGGGCCTGGGTGGGCACCCCAGACTGAGTCCTGGTAGCCCTATGGGCTGGCCCACCACTGGGTGCACATTCTTGAACATTACTTTCCATCACCAGTTTATATGTCCTTTTTTCATGGTGCATAGTTTTCCAAGCCACTTTCAATGCCAAAATAATTTGTATATGAAGAATAGCATTTCAGGATCATTCTCAGACAATGTCCAATGCACTGAAAATGCAGGGCAACACCATTTACAGTACTGTGCAAAGGTCTTATGCCAGCACCAGCTGTTTTGGGGAAAATTCAGTTAGTGAGGGGGTGGGGGGCATAACTTAGATACCCTAAATCCAAATGTCACCATACTTGGCGACGATTGAGAGGAGAGTCTTTCCAGTTTTGGTGCATATAAGGACGTGTTATGCTCCCCCATCACTCATTGAATTTCCCCCAAACCATCTGGTTTGTGGCTTAAAACCTTTGCACAGTACTGTAAGCAGTGATGGGATTCAGCAGGTTCCCCCCAGTTCGTCTGAACCGGTAGTAGAAATTCCAACTGGCCCCACCCATCTAAATTTTGAAATAAAGTACTCCTAAATCTGGTGCAACGGAGGGCTTTCCCCTGGCCTGGCCATGCCCACCTCACCATGCCCACAGAGTAGGTAGTAATTTTTTTTTGAATCCCACCACTGACTGTAAGTAATCATACAAATGTTAGAAAGATAGACAAGAAGTTCATTAATTAATAAGCCTAATATTAGAATTGTCATGTGCCATCCAATTAACTTCGAGCAAGGGAAACCTTTACCTTTACCTATCCAATTAACCCCAACTTATCGTCTCTCTTGGCAGTGTTGCTAGATATCAATCACTCAGAAGTTGCTTAGGGTTCTCTCTTTCTGGGGGCTTTTGGAAATTCTGCAGCTTGCCCAAAGCTATTTAGGCTATCTCATATCGTAGGAAGTGTAGCACTGAAACATACTCCAGCTCTGGCTCAACAGGCAGATATCCAACTCATTAAGCTATCCTGAAAACTATAATTCAGATAGCAACAAAAATACATTTGATTCAAGGAAAAAACATTTAGGGAAACCCATGGCTAACACGCTGACTGGGAGGCGGAAGGTCAGCAGTTCAATTCCCGAGTACTGCAGGACGGAATGAGCTCCCGTCTTTGTCCCAGCTCCTGCCAACCTAGCTGTTTGAAAGCAAGAAATTGCAAGTAGATAAATAGGGACCACTTTGGTGGGAAGGTGACAGCATTCAGTGCGCTCCGGTGTCTAGTCATGCCTGCCACATGACCACGGAAACGTCTGCAGAAGCAGACAGCGCTGGCTCTTCGGCTTTGAAACAGAGATGAGCACTGCACCCTAGAGTCGGATACGACTGGCTTTCATGCAAGGGAAACCTTTACCTTTAAAGATAAGAAATATAACTGACAGAAAATCTATGCCTTTGTTTTAATCAAAGAATGCTTAACATTCAAATGTAAAACCTTCCTTATTCTGAAATAATATTAAATCTCATGTTGTTAGGCCTTCTCTCTATTCTAGAGAAATAGATGCTGTCATGAAAATCCCAAAATATAAATATGAGGGAAATGTTCAGCTGGCAGCAATGAGGAAAGTTTAGAGCCCATAGGTTTGTGATCAAAATACCAGATCCCATAAAGAAGAAAAAAAATGGGGTAAGGAGAACTGAAGTGTATGTGTGTCGGACCTCTTTAGAACAGAACTGACATATGATAATAAGCATAGTAAATAATCTGAAGATACGTTAAAATTAGAAAGTGTGCAGAAGGTGAGAAAGTGGTAGGCATGGCCACTACAGAAAATCTATTTCGAACGTGAATCACCACATCAACTTGTAGCAGCTATTTAGACACTGTATTTCATCACAAAAGGAAACCTCAAGTATGTGGTCTTGTCTGTGGGGAAACCGCACGTTTAATACTTTATTTTATGATGAAATGTCGGAATATTTTCTGCAAATGGCTATGTTGTCTGTGGACAGGAATTCAGCTGTAACGGGTCATTAGCCAGATGTGTAGCAATGCCTTTTGCATATGGAAATGCAGAAATACTGATTCTGTTATCTATATTTTTTTTGAAAGGGAAGTCAAAACCCAAAGTAATAAGTTGTTCAGGTTCATTTCAGAAGAGGTCTTAAGTGAACATTTGAAAGTACCCCAATAAGCGTGAAGGTCTTAATGACTCTTGCTAGTGAGTCATTAACTGTTGACTGCTAGGAATATAACTTTCTCTATGGTGGTCTCACGCCTTTGGAAATCCCTGCTTGGTAAGAAATATATGGCATGACTGCTGTCATAAATGTCAGGCATGCAGCCATGCATCTCTCTTGAGTCATGTGTGGGTATGTATAAAATGATAATTTTGTGCTGTTTCATGTTGGGGAAAATTACAGACCCTGCTTTTACTGTTTCTGTATGTGTGCGTGTCATACTGTAACACATACTGTTTTTCTCATCTTGTAAACCAGCTTGTGAAAGCTGTTTAAAAATGTAAAATAAAAATAAAAAATAAATATGTGGTTGGCTGTAGTACAGAATTTGTATTGATATCATATCAGTGAAGCTGAGTGGCATCCCATATGACACCAGGATTGTGCATTTTCCGGGGATGGTGTAGGGAACTTTAAAGAGAGTACTAGCCCGATCTGCTGAAGGAAAACAACTATGGGATAAACATGGGTATTTTAGGAAAACGGAGCATAACATTTGTATACAATTTATTGCTTCTTTTACAATCTGTTTTACAGAAGTTACAGTTTACTCTTTTGCTTCAGATGTGAGTTAGTTCAGGTGGAGTGACATTGGGTGGGAATGAAGAAAATCTTAAGATATTTTATGGAGGAATGTACGTAGTTCACTTTAGGGACTGCAGTGGCTTAGTGGTTAAGACCCTGAAATTGATGATTGGGAGGTTAGCAGGTCAGCAGTTCGAGACCCAAGTACTGGACGACGGAGTGAGCCCCTGTCTCTGTCCCAACTCCTGCCAACCTAGCAGTCCCCACTTTGGTGGGAACATAAACAGCGTTCTGTGCACTCTGACATCTAGTCATGCCTGCCATATGTCCACGGAAACATCTGCAGATTCAGACAGTGCTGGCTCTGTGGCTATAAACAGAGATGAGCACTGAACTCTAGGGTCAGATATGACTGGCTTTCGAGCAAGGGTTACCTTTACCTTTACCCTTTACTAGTTCAGTTTGCAATTTGAAACAAACAGATATTAGCCAAAGGATGAGTCATAAAAATCATTAGATTTATTTTCCCAAAACGAATTATAGAATGGTGAGACTAGTATGAGTTGTAATTTTAATCTTTTAAATGTATTACAACACCAGGTCCAAACTTAGGCCATGAAATATACCCAAAGTACACATTTTGTGAAATTTTTAATAACTAAATTTTGCAGTTGTTTTTCTGGAGTGTGTCACATGTTTGCTTCTCTCTATAAAATACCATTCTTTTACATTGCTCAGAATACTAAATTAAAACAATGGCTCTTAATTATGGCTCTTCTTTTGACTATTTTAGTAGGTGGTCATTGCTGGCATTCTTTAAGTAAAACAAAAGGGCTTTCCTCCCCATTAGAGATCGCATTAGTGTAGCTCCCAGTTTTGCGGCTGAACATGTTGCCTACTCAGTTGAAATTATTATGCTTCAGTAGAGCAATTAATGGAGAGATTTAAAGCAAGTTGAATGTTATGCAAAAATGGCATTGTTGAGAGGGGTGACTCATGTGAAAAGATTTTACTTTAAATGTTTGAGTAGCCAGATTTGCCCAGTTCTGTACAGTGGACCCTCGATTAACGACGCATTCGAATAGCATCATTTCCGCTTGCCGGCGTGTCGCCACTCGCCACGTGACTATCCGCACAATGACAAAAAAAGTTGTTGTGCGGATTAATGATGTTTTCTTAACGTCATTGTGCGGATAATGACAGTTTTTTGCCGCTAGATGGCACAGCTGCCATTGAAAAACGCACAACGACATTTCCCCTATAGCGACGCTACTTGGGGAACCAAGCAACGTCGTTATATGATGGTCTACTGTAAATAAAATCCACTACCCATGTGCGGCAGATATTTTCATACCATGAGTAAAACTGGATACTTCTCCAGTTACATCTTAGTTGTGGTGTGCCAAAACCTGCATTCCTGTTTTCCATTGTGATGTAGCCTTTCCTTTGTATTTGGGGTAAGACTTAACAGATTGTGGAAGGGTAAAGTTGGGAATATCCTCTTGAGTAAAAGAGCTGTGAGACTGAAGAAGGTGCTCTCCCATGAACCTTCTACTCTGCTTCCTTGCTCACACTCTGGATTGCAATCAGTGGCTTTTATGCCTCATGTTTGGGCACTAGGTAAAGGTAATGGCCGCCCTTGCTCGAAAGCCAGTCGTATCCAACTCTAGGGTTCACTTATACTCTCTGTTTGCAGCCAAAGAGCCAGCGCTGTCTTCGTTCTGCAGACGTTTCCGTGGATATGTGGCAGGCATGCCTCGACATCAGAGTGCACAGAACGCTGTTTACTGGAGAACTTAATTTCCCCTGATGCTTCTGAATGTAATGTTTCTTTGGTATTATTGCATCTCCAATATTGAGCTTGTTGAAGTTACCCTTCTGTTTTCACACTGCCACCATGTGGAGCTCATGGTCTTCCAGACTCGCCTTGCTGTTTAGGTCTTAACCCTCTCACTGCTGAAAAAGAGAATCCAACCAAACTTTGATACCTCAGTTCTCTTCCATTCCATCTGTAGAGAAAAACAGATCAAACCTTGCTCTAGTACTGTGAATGGGATGGTATTCTTTAGCACAACCTTTTGAAGCCAGGGGCTGGGTCATGCTCCCTCAGACAGCTTCGGGGGCTAGACAGCCATTTTGCCCTTCCTCCACTACATGGCACTTCCTGGTGTGGTGGAGGTGGTGGTGGGGGCACATGAAATGATGCCATGGGCTGCATCTGGCTCACAGGCCGCAGGTTGAGAATCCATGCTTTAGCAGGTTCAACAGCAGCAGGCTCACCTTGGGGTGGGTGGGTGGGGCACAGT
This sequence comes from Bradypodion pumilum, assembly GCA_035047305.1. NCBI lineage: Eukaryota > Metazoa > Chordata > Lepidosauria > Squamata > Chamaeleonidae > Bradypodion > Bradypodion pumilum. The sequence continues at coordinate 288,526,535 of JAWDJD010000001.1, read as the reverse complement.
TTGGGGGTTAGTACTGCTATTCTCCATTACCTGCTACCTGAAAAGGCCAGCCCTAGGTAGTTTTAATTGTTGGAGGCAACACATTCCAAAGTAGAGTCTGTCTGGTCATCATAACAATCCTGTGCTGTAAAGTCAATTCTGACTTCAGATAACTTCTTTTTCCAGTGTTTTCTAGGTAGAGATTACTTAGAACTAGTTTAATATCCCCTTCTTCTGGGGGGGGGGGTTCCCCCTGGGGTCGTGCAGCTGGTCCAAGGTCACACACAAGCTGAGTCTTCTCCCGGGAGACACAGTGGAGAAGCGAAGTCCCAAACTCTGTCTCGGCAGCCAAACACTTCAACAATTGAGCCACTGCTGTGTATGTAACCAATGTAACGTGAATGAATCGGATCTAGCGATCCTCCATGTAACCAAGTGTAATGTGAGTGAATCGGATCTAGCGATCCTCCATGTTCCCCCTTCCTTTCCCCTCCCTTGTGAATACTCCTATTGTATAGATACTGTGTATGCATGTAAATCGTCTGCCACTCACATAGAATTCAGCTGCCAGCGATAGCGCAGCTGAAGGACCTCAGCTCACGTGGCTCCAATCACCCAATCAGTGATTAGCGCGGGAAACCTTCCCGCCACAGGTGAGCCACGCCAGGTATGCAGTACGTCACAATGACGTCACTGACACAGTAACCAATGGGCGCCTTCGGGCGAAATTCAAATGTACTGTACCATATATAAGGAGCTGCGTCTCTGCCATTACCTCATGTTCAGATTGACTACATTGTAATAAAGATGTGTTTGGGGCCCCTGACTGCTGCCTACGGCGTATCAATCTGCAAACATCAAAGCCACCCATCCAAAATAGAGCCTGTTTCCCTTAAAAAACAAAACTATCCAACTATTTCTGGATGCTCTGGTATAATCCGGGTTTTTGGACATCCCTTTTGATTGTCCTGCTGTCAGATTGAGAAAGTTATGGCCTTCCAGATGTTGTTATAATGCAGTTCCCATTAGCCCTGACCAGCTCAGACAGTGAAGGATTAACGGGACTTGCATTCCAAAAAACACCTGGAGTGCTATAAGTGCTCCATTCATGCCCTTGTCATTTCGCATTTCACCAGCCATCGCTGCTGGTTTAGCACAGGTAGGTTAAGGCAGTTGTTCCCCACCATCCATCCTTGCATAAGCAGCATAGATCTAGCTTTTTAAAAAATAAAACTCAATGTCACACTTACTAAAGTACCTTCCCTAACTTCTCCTTGCAGCAGCTCAGATTTATAATTTAATGGTCAATGGTAGGAATTTAATTTCCTCCTGCGCTTTGTCAGAGGGTGCTTTTCGGAGTGGGCAGTGGCATGACTGCGCATAATTCCATATTGCTTTTCTCCCCGCTCTGACTCTTCCTTCTGTCTTGCTCTGAGTTCTCTAACCTAATTTTAGAGAGAGCATTTCCTAGCCTCTTCCCAAGACACTTGATGCTCCTCATGCCCTAGTACCAAATAGGGCAATTAAATAGGGCAAAAGGAGAGTGGGGCGGGTGTATTGTTTTTATGCCTTTGTGTAGATGCCCTTCTTACTCAAGGCTACACAATCCCACTCTGTTGAGAGACTGAACGTTCGTGTATCACCAGCCAAATATGGTTAATCCTTAAACACTGAGCGGAAAACATAATGTTATTACTCCTTTTGGCAACGGCAAACTTTGCTGGGGCTGTTTTAGTTAAGAACTGATTAAGTTAGCAGTTTGTACATCTGGCTTTTGCTGTTGTTGTTTAGTGCTCCAAAAGTGGGTGGTCATTCCCCCCCCCCTCTTCTTTAAATGGCTTGGAAACCACTGTTTGCTAAAGATCATCATGTTTACTGCTTTGGACAATTGTTAGCCTCTGACCCGTAGCTAACCTACTGGATGCGTTGATTGAATTTTCCTTTTCTTAGGCAATAATAGGGGCCCAGTCAGTTTTTTTTAATGTGGTCTGTGAAAAATACATGAACCAGCGAATCTTGTAGCGGCTAGGTAAAGGTTTTGCTTGCTCGAAAGCCAGTCGTATCCGACTCTAGGGTGCAGTGCTCATCTCTGTTTCAAAGCCGAAGAGAGACGTTCTGCAGACGTTTCCATGGTCATGTGGCAGGCATGACTAGACACCGGAGTGCATGGAACGCTGTTACCTTCCCACTGAAGTGGTCCCTATTTATCTACTTGCCACTTCTTGCTTTCGAACTGCTAGGTTGGCAGGAGCTGGGACAAAGATGGGAGTTCATTTCTGTCCTGCAGTACTCGGGAATCGAACTGCTGACCTTCCGCCTCCCAGTCAGCATCTTGGCCACTTGAGTCACTGCAGTCCACGTAGAGGCTAAGGACTGTTATATTTTGCAACCCTGATCAGTAAAGATGACCTTTGCAGAACCCGAGAGAGTTTGATCATTGTGTGTGTGTGTGTGTGTGTGTGTATGTATATGAGGCTGTGGTGTCTTAGTGTTTAAGCTTGACGAAGGTCAGCAGGTTGGCAGTTCGAGACTCGAGTGCTGTGCAATGGACTGAGCTCCCGTCTCTGTTCTAGCTCCTGGCAACCTTGCAGTTCAAAAGCAAGAAATTGCAAGTAGATAAATAGGTACTGCTTCGGCGGGAAAGGTAACAGCATTCCGTGTGCTCTGGTGTTTAGTCGTGCCTTCCACCGAAGTCTGCAGATGCAGAAAGCACTGGCTTTTTGGCTGTAAACTAAGATAAGCACCGACCCCTAGAGTTGGACACGATCAGCTTTCGAGTAACGGAGATCTTTACCTGTGTATAGGAGAAAGAGAGAGAAGAAAGAGAGAGTTTTCATGGCCCTTTTGGCTAGGGGATTCTGAGAATTTTAATTAAAAAAAAACCCTAGCTTTTCAACATTTTGAATTTTATGGAGTTTAGAAGCCAGCGTTTGGGGGAGAAGGTTACCACAGCATGCATTTTAGCCAAGACAGCCCAAAGTATTTAATATTTGCCATTGTGACTTCAGTGTCACCAAGGTAAGGGGAAGTGGGACCCAGAGACTCCTACATAATGCTGTTGGGATCTCAGAAGCCAAGAGATTGGAACTGCTCCACCTTAAGTCATCATTAAGTCTTTTTGATGCTTCATGTTCTGCCATTTTGATCACGTTCTGGCTGATTGAAGGTCAGAAGAATAGGGAGAGAAAACTTTGCCGCTAGCTACTGTGGTATTGGCACAGACATAAAGCAACATTTGTGCTCGTGATGCTCGGAACCTTCCTCATATTGATTTCCCCCCTGAAATTTCCTTCCAAGTCATTAGGAAATGTCTGTAACAGGGCATTTAAAATGTATTTTGGGAATTAAAAACATAGTTTTGTCATTTGTGTGTGTGTGTGTGTGTGTGTGTGTGTGTGTGTGTGTGTGTGTGTGTGTGTTTGTAAGTGAGTGAGTGAGTGAGTGAGTGAGTGTGTGGGGAGGGATTGGACTGAAAACATTGGCAGATAGAATTTGAGATTTGGACAAAGGCGAATCATGGTAGACTCCCCCCCCCACCACCACCACCACAATGTGACAAATCCACATGTTTCATTGAGTTCTGATTGGATTCACAGCCTGAATGACACCATGTACAGTACCATCAAATTGTTTCTGTCAATCGTATGGATTAATGACCTTTAAAAAGGCCAGTTGTCAACAGCCTTGTTCAGCTCCTGCAAATTCAAGGCTGTGGCTTCCTTTATTGAGTCAATCCATCTTCCATTTGGCCTCCCTCTTTTCCTGTTGCCTTCAATTTTTCCTGGCATCATTGCCTTTTCCATTGAGATTCCAGTTTACATTGACCTTTTAGTATTCCTGATTTGATTATGGCTTTTTATGGAAAATATGGATGTGATTACTGAAGAGTGTCCCATTTCAAATTTTAGCACCCCCCCTTTTAATTCAATTCTATTCAATTATTTGACTTGTATGCCGCCCCACTCGCCATGTGACTCTGGGCGGCTAACAAAAAGCAAAATATCACAGTTACAATAAATACAATTACAATATCACAGTTACAAAATATCACAATTACAATTATAAAGTAATTACCAAAACATTTCAAAACGTTTAATTTAATGACGAATAGTCACCTACCAATACCCTTATCACCTCCTGTTTCCTCTCTCTGCTCTACATGCCTCTCTTTCTCCTAAGCCTACTTTTTAGACAAATGTTTTGTGCTTATTTGGCACCTTGGCATCATTATTTTTTCCCTTCCTTTTTCCTTTCAGATGCATCTCTGTTTATTTTCACTGACATAGTTAACTTTTTTTTAAAGTGGAGCAGAAGTTATGGGTATATTCTATGCCCAAAAGCACATGCGGGATGAAAATCTGATGTAGATTGAGATAGAGACTGTGTTCTGCTCCACCTATCTACTGCAAATTGGAGCTTTTGGGAAAATTAGGTATGTGGCACTGATCTGGATTAAACTGAGGGAAACCCTGCAATTTATGGTTGTATTGGATGATATTACTGCAAGTAGGAACACAATGCACACCTCTGTTTTATAGGTATAGATTTATCTTATTTTCCTTGAACTCATCCAAAAGCACTAATTTAGCATCACATACATTCTTGAAATAGTTGACTGACTGTTGCTGCTCCTCAGGTGTGAGAGGAGGTGATGCAGTATCATCGACGTATTGCGTTCCTGTTATCCTATTAATACTGGTTAGTCTTCGGGAGTGTAGTCTAGCCAAATTAAAGAGTCTTCCGCTGAAGTGGTATTTAATCTCAATGCCTGTGTTGTTATTAGATGTTTCATATTGCATGCCAGAAAAGTAAAGTGCAGAAAGGGTTGGCGCAAGCACACAACCCTGCTTCAATCCGTGGATGATTGGGAAGGCATCTGATGTGCTGTTTTGATGGTGAACCATCCTAGACATGCCATCATGAAGCGCCTGGACCAGATCTACAAAATGCTCAGGTCAACCAAAGCGTCTCAGCACAGACCACATAGCAGGTCTCGGGACAGAATCAAAAGCCTTTTCCAGGTCATAAAATACTAAAAAGAACGGATTCTGTTGTTCTCTGCATTTTCCCCGAACTTGTCTTGCACAAAAAATCATGTCTATTATGCCTCGGGAAATACGGAAACCACATTGAGATTCTGGGAGAACCCTTTTGGAGATAATTTGCAGGCGACTGAGCAGGATTCTTGCGAAAATCTTTCCAGCGATGGATAGCAATGATATGCCACGATAGTTGCCACAAATACTATGATCACCTTTCTTAAAGATGGTGATAATGGTGGCATTCTTAAGGTCATCAGCACTTTACCAGTTTCCCAAATCAAGATAATGAGTATGAAGTGCTTTGTCTTTAGAGGCACCCCTCCCTTCTAGATTAACTCCAGAGGGTTGTTATCTGGTCCGAGAGCTTTTCTGGGTTTCAGGTTATTCAGAGTCTTGCAGAATTCCAGGTACTTTGGTGGAATTGCCATCCATGGCTGATGGGGGATATTGTGACACTTCTTGAAGAAAATCCTCAGCTGCGGTAGAGTTTCAGTTTAAAAGCATGCAAAAGTATTCCTTCCAGTGCTCCAGGATTTTCTGGCCATCTGTAAGGATTGTAGCATTGTCAGCTGCTTTCAGAGTGCCTGATGAAAAGCGAGATGGTCCATATAGTTCTTTTATGCCATCATAAAAGTTTCTTAGGTCACAGGCGTCAGACAGCTTTTGGAGTTTCTGAGTTTTTTGTTGCTACCAGATGTTCTTCATTTCTCTTATTTGTGCATGGCATTTCTGCTTTAGTTCTTGGAAATGAGCTTTCTTCATGTTGGAGGATAGATCTTGAGGAAGGGATAGCTAGGCTTCCCATTTGGAATTGATGAGGCACAAGATTTCATCATTGTTGTAATCAAACCAGTCTTGCCTTTTCTTTTTCACAAAAAACAATGGTTTCCTCAGCAGTTTCTATTTTGCAGTGAGGCCCATTCTTGTTCAACGTCATGACTGCTGACTGGGTTATTCAACAGTTGGTCGGATATCTTATTCTGAAAATCTACAGCAGTGGACTCATCCCAAAGTTTAGAAATATCGAACTTCCATTTGGCCAGGTTAGGTGGGTACCTAGATGGTCTTTGGCAAAGAGAAATTCTCAGTCTAGAGATCAGAAGCTTATGGTCTGTGCAACAGTTGTTGACATTTCTAGCTGTCCTGGTGATGAGGACATATTTCTTATCACACTGCCGGGTGATGATGTACTTAAAGATGTGCCATTGCTTGGAGCGGGGATGCATCCATGTGGTCTTAAAATGGTTGGGTAGTCAAACTGAGTGTTGGTGATGAAGAGTTGATGTTCTGAACATAGAACAAGGAGCAGTAGTCCATTGGAATTGCAGTTACCAAGTCCTTGCTTACTCATCTCCTTTTCCCAGAGTTGATAATCCTTTCCAACTCTGGCATTGAAGTCCCCAAGCAGTAAAAGCTTGTCCCTAGCTGGTACCTTAGTGATGGTAGCACTCAGCTGATTGTAGAACTGGTGTTTAACATCTTCATCAGCATCTAAAGTAGGGGCATAGGCAGAGATGAGTGTGATGGAGGTATATGGATAGTCATAAGCCTTTTACTAATTGCAGTAGGAGTGAGTTAATGGGCATTTACTAATTTTGTTCTCACAGCAAAACCTACACCATGTATGCGACGCTCACCTTCCTCTTTCCCCTTCCAAAAGATGGTATATCCCAAATCAGACTCGATGATTTTCCCCTCACCAGACAATCTGGTTTCCCTCAAGGCAGCAACGTGCCTAGCAAGCTCATGTGTCACAAGAGCTGTTCCAGTAAATATAATAGTAAGCAGCTATAAAAAGCTTAATAAAATTATATTTGGTGCTACAGTTTCTGGAATCTCACAGCCAGCCCGGAGTTGTAGTCCTGAAAAGTCACATTTGCTGTCCAGAAATGAAAGAGGAAAAGTAGGTTAGGTCTGAAACAAGGCATGGCAAGGAATTGCCCTGGAAGTTCCTTAACCTGTTTTGAATGTTTGTTGCTCTACATGGCAAACACTGTTGTAATGAATGGCAAGAAGTTGCAGCCATTCTTGGCTCCTTGACTAGTAAGACTATACAGATGAAACTTGGAAAATTAGAATATTGTGCAAATGTTCACTCATTCCACTTAAAAGGTGAAACAAATATATGAGATAGACTCAGTACATGCAAAGCGAGATATGTCATGCCTTAATTTGTTATAATTGTGATGATCATGGCATATAGCATACATGAGATTATGTGATGATTATGGGGGTTGGGGTTTTCATAAACTGTAAACCATAAGCATCAATATTATAACAAAGTAAGGCTTGAACTATCTTGCTTTGCATGTAATGAGTCTATCTCATATATTTGTTTCACCTTTTAAGTTGCATTACTGAACTATATGAACATTTGCACAATATTCTAATTTTCTGAGTTTCACCTATATGTAGTTAGAAACAGGTCTTGACAGTTATTAAGGTTACAGATGAATATCTGTAACCTTGTGTTATTGAGACAGTTAGCTCTGCTCTTAAAACATAAAGCAATACTGACCAGCACAAAGAAACACCTTATACAAAGCATATTCATTCCCACCTTATGTTACCAGTGCCAAACATGGACACTTCCATCAAAACAAAAACAAAAGTTGATCACCACAGAAATGAGGTGTCTGAGGAAGGCTGCTAGAGTGACTGGAAGGGATAAAATCAGGAATGAAGTTATAAGGGAAAGAATTGGAATAGAACCAATCTTATACTACATACAGAGTCAACAGATAAAGTGGTTTGCCCATTTGTTGCGAATGTCTTGGCATTCCATACCTTCCAAAGCATATGTGGAAAGAGGAGAAGGACAAAGAGCGTGAGGCAGATCCAGAGGAAGGTGGAGAGCAATATTACAGGAACACCAAATAACATGGGTAGGGGCCACTAGAAGTGCCAGAGCAAGAACCTTGTATCTCCCTTGACACCTGATGGGGTAAAAGAGGAAGTAAAAAAAGATGTTAAGTGGCTGACCCAAAACAGTTTCAAGAGAAGGAGCAAACTCATTTGTGATGGATTTGGAGTTGATTTGGAAGAGGAAACAGGAGCAGTCCTACCACCATGTGCTGAAGACATCTTTTACCCAGTATTTGCAAGCAATGGTCTAATGGAGACATCTCTGTATCACTAAAAGAGTGCCACTATGCCATGACTTGAAAGGAGCTTGAACAATCATAGCTTCTCTCTGTGTGATATGTAGTCTGAAAATGGATTAACTGGGATTGTGAATGTTCCTTTAGGAGTGATTCCTTGAGATTCACTTGCTATGTTTTGGAGGTCTATGCAAGAATCAGTAATGAGGCTAACGACAGCATTATTCTGAAATTTTCCAAGGCTGCCATTTTAGGTGTCGAGTGCAGAGAGGTAGGAGTAGACATGGTGGTAATATTTAGAAGCAATTATTTATTTTATAGTGGTGGCTTGCTTAAAGAGCAATAATGCGTTCCATGGGATTGCTCTTTAAGCGAGTTTGCTCTTTAAGCGAAACACCATTGTGAGTGACCAATTGTGACTTCTGGCGGGGGGCGGGGGGGATTGCGAACCCTGATTTAGTTGTTAAGCAAGTTTTTGGTTGGTTTTAGTTGTTAAGCGAGGCAACTATTCAGAGAAAATTCTGCTCTTTAAGTGAGTTAGTCTCTAAGCGAGGTGCTCTTTATGCGAGATTTTACTGTACAGTATTTATATTTACTATCTTGCTTATGTCTTTTAAATTACATCTGACCTGGGTAAATCAGGTTGAGGCTGTGCTTGATATAAGATTATTTCTTGGTTCATTACGGACTAGAAGAGCCTAAATGTTCCTAGTCCCAGCAGTATCATCATCATCATCATTAGACTTGTATGCCGCCCCATTGGCAGAGTGAGTCTGGGCGGCTAACAGAGATAGAAAATATACAGTTACAATTACAATTTCGAGGTTCCATATCATCACAATACAGAAACATTTCAAAATATCATCATGCTGTAACCACTGCTCCACACCAGCTTTTGCGATAGCAAAATTTTGCAAATTGCAAGATAGCATAGGATTTTAAGACCATTTTGGTGTGTGATTTATAATAAGGATTTTAAAAGACAGCCCTGAAATATACATGCCCTTGAGCCTAATCGCATGGCCTGAACACAGATGGGCTGTGGCCACTCTTATCCTCTCGAAAAAGCATTTGTGGCTATTGCTAGATTTCATAGATTTGTAATCTTTTGTACAGCAGCTTTTCTTTCAGTTGTGTGTTCCAAAACTAGATTATAATCCAGAGTCACCCAGCTGCAGTGAAATTACTTTGCTGCTACTTCTGTTGTCATGGCAGACAGACACAAGCGTTGGAGATGACACCTGAAGTAGCAGGAATTTTCATATGTAAAGAATAGCGATCACGCTTACATAGCGCTCAGAGCATTCTCTGTATAGTTCACAAGGTAATCAGCATTTTGCCCCCAACATGCCGAGTACTCATTTTAATGACCCCTGGATAATGGAAGGTTGAGTCAACCTTGAGCCATGCCATTCAGAGTCAAACTCAGATTGTGAGCAGAGTTTTGGCAGCAGTACAGCAGTTTAACCTGTCGAGATTTCATAGCCAGGGAAGAATTAATTTTAATTCTTTATTCTGTTTACTTAATGCTTAGTGTGCTTATAATATTAATCTGTTTTTATTCTGTTAAATTGTTTAACTTTGCTTAGCCTAAACGGATCCATTTTGGAAGGCTACTGTACACAGAAGCCAACTTCTGTCCAATTAAAAGCGGCAGATCAACTTGACCCTCGTTCACAGACAGCGAAGCTGAGATAGTGTCTGTTCTCAGAATAATTACCTGGGAGAAGCATGATTCTCAGACGAGCCACGTGTTGGTAGATGTAAAATGCACGTCTTTCTGATGGGAACGCTGATAGAATGTCCTGTCCCAGATTGGATTTCAAAAGAGGGTGTCTGTCACTCAGAACAGCTCCGCACGCGTTCTCACCAAAAATGGTATAAATATTGTGGTGATCAAGCCAGATTAGGAGAGGAACAGAGCAGTTATCTCAGATCATCTTGAGATGCTGCTCTCTGTCTTCCAGACTGGATCCAACCCATAACCTGTATGGGCGGCCCACTAGCCGCCCTCTTTTTAGATAAGTATTTCTTTTTGGAACTCTGATTTACTTTCTTAGAAAAATGTATTTTTACTTAGTGTAGTTTAGTTAGGATTTTTATTCTATGTTTTGGAATATTCATTCTTTTATTCCAATTAACCTTTTTAAGGATTTCATTGTCAAGAGCGGTTATTCTGCCTCCTTATAGCCGAGAAGGAGTAGAAGGGGAATTTTTCAGATAAGGCCTTGTTACTTTAAAACATGGACTCTTTGTTATTTCGGCTAGTGCAGCTGGGGCCAATAATCAAGGAGCTAGTGAGGGAGAGATTTCGGGAGTCTTGCCTTCCCAGGACTGAGCTTACCTCCCCCTCACCTAGCCACAACATTGAAGTCCAAATTCCCATAAGAAAGCCATGATAAGGGTGAATAAGATCTAATGGATGAAGCCGCTACCAGTCCCAGAGGGCAGTGTAGAGTTTTTCAATCTGCGGCACTTTTTAAGGCACCGCCATTATCCATTAGATACCCTTTTTCCTTACTGGTTTTCCCTGCTTGGGTTAACATAGTAAAAGCACCCTTTCACAACGCTACCAAAAGTCCGCTTTGTTTTCTTTCTCTGAGTCGGCAAACCGTCCCGAAAATCCTGGGACGAGGTGATCAGCCCAGCCGATCGGAGAGAGCAGGTGGAGTGGCAATCGTGGTGGGTCCGGGTCCCGAGTTGGCGGTGTTGGGACAAGTCGAGGCCTGGTTCCCCATGTGCAATATAACCACTGCACCACAAGGGTAAATTTTACCTCATGGGAGCATTTAGTAGTCTACTAGGCAGTGGAGTGAAAGTGAATGTGATTTTTGGCAGCTCTTCATCTTGAGGAATTGGGAATTATTGAGAAACAAAGGATATGTTTAGATTTTCCTCCTTCTGAGTACCAAGTACCCAGAGTGTTGGGGGCAAAATGGTAATGCCTTTTTGAACTGTCCACTCAGCACAGTGGGGTGGTATATAAGTGCCATTGCCATTGCTATTAATGCAATGAGATATTGGCTTGGAATGGTGGGAGCATTCTTTTTCCAGCTTGGCTGGAAACTCTCTGCTCCATAACTGTGCATAATGCACATGCTGACAGATCTTGCTAGAGCTGGGGAGAATTGGCTTTCTAATCAAGATTCCATTTGCTGAAGCTAATGGGATGTTTGCATACTAATCATGAGCCAGATGAATTTAGTGGAAATGACAGCACTTGGCAGCAATTGATTTCAGAATTAGGGGCTTTGCGTTTTGTGCGTGAATATGAGCTCTGGTCATTTCCCCTCCATTTAGTACAATAAAGTGAAGGAAAGATAACAGTTGACTGCACCAACACTTTGTGTAGAAAGAAGGATGATCTGGCAATATTTAATTGTTATGGGATGATAAAGCAACACCTCCATGACTTCTGTCTACCTGAATCTGGAGAAAAGTGCTTCCAGATTCTTGCGGTTTCAGTACAGCTGAGGACCCAAACTATGCTCCTTTTGTCATAGTCCAAATCATTTAACCTCATGAATTTAATTGCTGGAACATTCGTTTTTTTATTCTCCACCAACCTTGCTATTTTTGAACTCCTCCTTAACTTTTCCTTCTTTCTCCCTTGCTTTTCCTAACCCCTCACCCCCACCCAAAGTATTATTGAGTGCAGTGGGGCTTTGCAACCAAACAATAAAAGAAAACTGTCAAATCCCTTGCTAGAGTCTTCATTTCCTGCTCTCACAAGACTGTTTCTCTAGGATGTGCAGTCTGAAAAACAAAGGCTAATCTATTTCAGGATTGGAAATTTTGGATTGCTTGGCTTCTAGAATTCTGTACCTTGCTAGGTAAAGGTAAAGGTTTCCCTTGCTCGAAAGCCAGTCATATCCGACTCTAGGGTTCAGTGCTCATCTCTGTTTCAAAGCCGAAGAGCCAGCGCTGTCTGCAGACGTTTCCGTGGTCATGTGGCAGGCATGACTAGACACCGGAGCGCACGGAAAGCTGTTACTTTCCCACTGCAATGTCTTGCTTTCGAACTGCAAGGTTGGCAGGAGCTGGGACAAAGACGGGAGCTCATTCCGTCCTGCAGTACTCGGGAATCGAACTACTGACCTTCCGACTCCCAACCTTTGGTTTTTGGACTTCATATCCCAGAAGCCTAAATCAATCCCCAAAGTACTGATCAGCCAATGTACTGACTTACGGTAGGCTTCTGGGAATTCATGTCCGTCCCCCTGTGGGGCATGGGCCCCACATTGGGAACCACTGCTCTAAAGGATTCTGGAGTCTCAGAGTCAAATGAGATGCTGTATTATTACATCATTAAAAGCAGAAAATATGTTAATGTTGTAGCCACACAGTCCTTTCCTAGCATCCACGCCTGGGCAATCAGAATGCAAAACAAGTTTGTGTGTATTTCCTGTTGAACAGTTGCAGAACAAAGCAAGCTAATTTGCAAAGCTGCAGGAAATCAGAAAAGCTCCAGAGACTGTGATCAGACAGCTTTTAACACTTGATGGGTTGCTGTGTCTTACGCGGAGCTCTCTATAGGGTCTCATTTTGCTCTTTAATTGGTTCATAGCTGGTAAGTCTATGGGGTGTGTGTGACCGTCCATCCTTCTCTGCCATTCATTCTGAGGAACAGGTAAGTTCAGGGTTCTGTTCTGGCAGCTGGTCACTCAGAGGGTTTATGTGAGAGACATCTTGTTCTATCCCCTTCCTTTTTTTACTGGCATCCAGTGAATTGGACGGCTTAATTAAGCTGTTTCTTTCCAAGGACAGGAAGCCTAAAGATAGTAACTGGGCAATGGTGTGAAGCCTTTCACAAGGCTTAGGTCAGTTGACAGGGTTTTCATTTCCCTGACCGCACGCTTTATTTTGATTTATGTTCTCATCAGTTTGTGATGTAAAACTTGAATTTTTCTAAAAATCAATTTTCTCCACACATTTTCCATTCTTCTTCCCATTGACCACAATGTATTTGTGCAGGCAGGTCAAGCATTTTGAGTTATGCACGTTTATTTGCATAGAATTCAGAAGTGGGGATGAAAGCTGGCCATTTACAGTTCCTTTCCAAGAACAGGAAACCTAAAGATAGGTGCATACTTTTGCTCATATAAAAAAGGTAAAATGCAAATTTATTTTCCATCTTCAATGGTTCAAGGATATTGTGGAAAGAGTGAGTTCAACCTTAATAAAGGAATAATAATAATAACATCATCATCATCATCATCAACAACAACAACCTACATTTTACCATCAAAGGCCAACAAGGTCACTGCAGCTGTTTTCAGAAAGAGGGATCTTACGTCTCACAGTTAAAAAGCATTGCACACCTATTCTAACAACTTTTCATTTAACTGCTTTTCTTTGTTGAGGCCAGGTAAAAAGATTACAAATTTGGGATAGCTATAAATTGAAGTCAGTGCCCCTATAATTCCTATAAATTTTCACAACTGAGTAGAGCTTGAAAAATTTACTTTTGGAACTTCATTCATTCATTTCTATTTATATATCACCCATCTGGCTGGCCTACTCACTTTAGGACTGTCTACACTACATCAGGCATTCGCAACCTATGGCCTTCAGGCCGGATGCGGCCCATGGAGCCATTTCATGTGGCCCACTGCCATATATTCCCGCTGCTGCCACTGCCTCCTGGAAGCACAGAAAACACGCTGAAAACCAGCAAAAATGTGAGTTTTTGTGCGAGAACTCTGCAAAAACGCATGCAAACTTGGAGAAAACGCGTGAGAACTCACTGAAAATGTGCGTTTTCACATGAGAACTCATGCAGAACCACATGACCAGCCCGCTCAGCCGTCTGAGGGGAGTGATCTGGCCCACACCTTGAAAAGGTTGAGAAAGACTGGTCTACATCTACAACATCAAATAAGACACAAGAATACAATATTAAATATACACATAAATATAAACAACAGTCAGAATTAAAAATTGGGACAAAATATAATGATTCATAGACCAGTTCATGGTGTTTGGATGGCTATGACCAAAATCTTCCAGCCAGTATGGCTCCTGGCCACTTTGTCTGGTGCGCATGTTTGCTGGGATCTGTAGTCTGAAAAAAGTAATTTCCTGTGGTCTGAATGAAACAATACGATTGACTGATAAAATCCCCATCTGAAAGAACCCTGAATCCATGTTCTATCCTCTTAGTGCAGGGATTCTCAACCTACCGCTTGTGGGCTGGATCCGGCCCATGGTACCAAATCAATCAGCCCGCACCCTCGCTCCAGCCACTGCTTCTGCTGCAAGTGGCCGTGTTCCCGGTGGCCACAGAGGCATTCCCGTTGGCTGCAGAGGTGTTCCTGGTGGCCACAGAGGCATTCCTGGCAGCTGCGGAGGTGTCCCTGGCAGCAACAGACGCTGGAAATGCATCAGTAGGTGCCAGAAAACCCCCTGCAGCAGCCAAGAATATTGCCGTGGCTGCCAGAAATGCATCAGTGGCCACAGGGAACGCATCCACAGTCGCCGGAAACGCATCCACAGAGGTCCACCTGGTGCTGTGGCTGCCTTCCCGGCGGCTGTGGTTTTTTTTCCTGGTGGCCGCCGACACGTTTGTAACAATATCTCTACATTTAGAGCATTATCAATAGTTGTGTATCAGCCAATGGCCTGCTTGAATAACATGTTTTCTTGCCCTCTTTAATGAAAAGCCATTACAGTATTATTACTTAAGAAACCACTTTTCAGACATAAACTCTTTGTGTCTTTCAGTGCCCATCAATTCATTTATTTCTTTAAAATACCCACATAATTGCTAGATTCATTTTTCTTCTGTAGCAAATTAATTTACTGCTAACATGATACTGCTTACAAGCTTATCCTTTTCTTTCCTTTAAAATGTCAGTATGTAATTTATTAACAACCTAGAGCAGCTGGTGGAAAGCAACCTGAAGAGCAGACAGTAGAGCAAGGGTTCCCAACCTATGGCCTGTGGGCCTGATCTGGCCTACAGCACTAATTAATTTGGCCCGTGGTGAGAACCTAGGCACTGCCAGCAGTTCTCCCTGCCACTGGAAGTGCCAAAATGCTGCATTTTTTGTGGCAAAAACACGGCAAAGAATTCAAAAACGGAGCAAAAATGCTCCGCACACCATTCTGCCACCATGAGGAGCAGCGAAGACTGCCAAAGTAGCCAAAACATCAGCATGGTTGCACCCGCCGTGGCAGCGGAAACCAGAAGTGCAAAAATTCTGATTTCTGCGGTGGCCATCGCAACCACGGCATTTTTTTCTTCTGCTTGTGCAGCCTCCGCCACTTTCAAGGTGACAGGAGGGTGTACGGAGCATTTTTGCTCTGTTTTTGAATTTTTTGTCGTGTTTTTGCCACAAAAATGCAGCATTTTGGCACTTCCAAAAGAATACAGTGGTTCAGGAATCTGTGTGAAATAAATGACCCCAATAAGTAGTTTAAAAAACTCATTTCAGCGGGTTAATGCACGCCTCAGCTAAGCAGTGTGTATTCCTTGATGTTTGCATCCATTTTGAACCTGGCACAACCGACACAAATGTACGGTACTTTTTACTAATCAAGATGTACCCTAAGTTAGTTACTGTTTGATTCCTACAGCCCCATGGATAAAAATGACATGTGTAGAGGTGAAGATGGACTTGAAGGCCCATGATCCATATTCGAGTGGAAGACTACAGTCCTAAAAATGAAGGACAAGAAGGTGTAGCTATATAGCTTCAAATAACCCAAAGTGCGGAAATGCTGTTTTAGGTAATCTCATTTGTAGCAGGTCAGAGGGAGAGTGGTTCTCTAGACTTTTTTGGCCTTCAGCAGCACAACCCTTTATGTGTTTCCTTAGAAGTAAATCTCAGTATTTGCAGTGGGGCTTACTTTCTCTTACCAGATTGCAACCTCATTTTTTAAAAGATAACCTAGTTCGGAAGGGAACATGTGAATTGTAGGGAATGTACAGTATATTTTGCTTTGGGTCTATTTGCCCCTGTTACTTGTCACTATTTCCTTTACAGATGTGTTGGGTCATTGATCTGTGCAGAAAGGCAAGTGGCACAGGTCCAGAGACTATTGCAGGACTAGAGAACCCATGGCTGTCTAAGTAGAAATAAAATACTACTCTCATTACTTCACACCCATGGAAAGGCTGGCTTGGGTTCATGGAGGACAAGGCTATCAATGGCTATAATTATGGCTACCTAAGGACAACCTCCGGGTTGGAGAGATAGGCAGGATATCTCTCAATGCCATTTCCAGGGAATCCTAAGCAGGTGAAGGCATCTCCTTGGGAATACCCTGAAGGAAATGGTGAGCCACTGTGTGAGACAGAATGCTGGACTGGATGGGCTGTGGCATGTTCCAGCAAGGCTGTTCTTATGTTCTTATGTTTTGTTCTTATGTTGGGTTTATGAGAGTTGGGAGTCCATCAGCATTTAGAGGGCCACAGGTTCCCTGGCCTGCTCTATCTAGACATCAAAGCTGCTTCCTCTATCTATTTCTTCTTGCCAACTATGGAGGATCTGGCATGTGGGCAGATTGACACAGACAAGTCTAGATAATCAGGTGCTATTTGCATTACAGCTATTGGTTAGCATCCATTAAGGAAATATCTGTTATTCAACTATGTTGGAAAACAAAACAATCTAATGTGTCATTTTGCATGCTGCGGTGTGTAACTATGCCATGCTGCTGTACTAATTGCGGTAGAGTGTCCATGGTGTTTAACCAGCTCTTTCTGAATTCAAACATTCCCTCACACGGTCTATATTCTTTTCAGTTGCCTGGGCTCTGGTGCCTCCTCAATTAAAATGACAGTTGAGCTAATGGAGTATGATGACTTCCCTATGAGTTTGTTCAGGGCCGATAACTTTGCTCTTTGCAATGCAGCGGAAACACAACAGGCTGAAAGTTGACTCATTATGTTCTTTCCCTCTTTATAATATTTTAAAAAGACTTTTGGCTTGCTCTGTTTCTGTTCCAGCTAAATGAATACATTTAAGTGTTTATGGTCTATACAGTGATGGCGAACCTTGGCACTCTACTTGTTCTTGAACGTCCATTCCCAGAAGCCCTGATCAGTAGGAGTAATGACTTGGACGTCTGGGATTTGAAGTTCAAGAACAGCCGGAGTGCCACGGTTTGCCATCACAGGCCTATCGTATGGATCTTCCAGAATGACTCACTCAAAGCCCCACTGGGCATGTCGCTTGGGATATTATGGGAGATGGAACCCCCACAAAAATCTAACTTTCCAAGCTCAGAATATTACAGACTGCAATTTATCGTAAACATTTATTTGTCTCTGAATATGGAATGAGATTAAACAGGAAGGCCTGAAGTTCTAATGTGCTTATAAATTCCAGATGTTACTTTTTGTATGTAAGTGAATTTATCATATGGACCCACACTAGTCAAAAATCAGCTTTCAATTTAAGTTCTTTTTAATTATTTCCCTTAAAAAAAGAGCCAGCAACAAAATTTCTTTGTACATCTGTGTTTTTTTTAAATTTAGGTTGCAATTATATTGACAAGCAGATTTAGAGTGACTTGGGTTTACTGTGGTTTTATTTGCAGCCTATTGTAGACTTCTGTTTTGGTTAGCTGACCATGTGGAGACTGCATGTTGTTTCGGAGACAGTGTCCACACTGGCTCCTCAATCTGGTGCAGTCTGATCCACACCACAGTTCCCTTTCCTTTAATTCTACTTTCTGCCAATCCCTGGCTGTCCATTTATGGTTCATTGTAAAGGTGATGGTGTGTTTAAAATGTTGCATAGTACTAGGGAAAAGGGACAGGTGTCTAAAGTTCCCCATAAAGTACAAACATACGTATATGTCTGTTGGAGTAGTAGTCTGTTGGAGTTTGTTGGAGTTGTTTCTATTTCATATTAATTTTTATTTCTCTTTTTTGTCTGTGCATCGGTGAAATTGTGCTAAACTAGTATACCAATGTAGTGATAAGGTGCTCTAGTAATAAACTCAGTAATTTGATTTTTTTAAATAAAAAAATAGGACTTTGAATATCTGATTTATACCTGCAGCTGTTTCGGGCTCTGTGAGAATTAGATGCCCTCTTCCTTTTCATTCACTTAAATAAAAAAGATTTCAATTTAAAGGTTGTCTGCTTTCCACAGTGTATTAAAACAACAACCAGTTGCTACTATTCATTACCATGTTGAGCAAGCCAGGCTTTCCATTCTTTGTCTTGCTGTTCATTGCTTTTTAATTACTTTCTCGTAAATTAAAAGAATTATTTGTTAGTGAATGGCA
This sequence comes from Bradypodion pumilum, assembly GCA_035047305.1. NCBI lineage: Eukaryota > Metazoa > Chordata > Lepidosauria > Squamata > Chamaeleonidae > Bradypodion > Bradypodion pumilum. The sequence continues at coordinate 288,508,171 of JAWDJD010000001.1, read as the reverse complement.
TAAAATTTGAAAAACTCACATATTATAGGCACAGGGGTCTCAACCTTTTCAAGCTGAGGGCCGGGTAACGCTCCCTCAGACAGCTTTGGGGACCAGATGACAATTTGGCCCTGCCTGTCACACATGGCACTTCCGGGTGTGGCAGAGGCGTCCGGGGTTCACGTGAAATGGTGTCATGGGCCGCATCCGACCCTCAGGCCATAGGTTGAGAACCTATGCTGTAGGCTGTAAAAATGCCTTAAAGTGTAATAGTGTATAATGAAGTAACCTTAGTGAAATAGTATAATGCAGTACCCTTATAAAGTAAACATTGAGAGTAACTAGAATACACTATTTGTTACTATTTGTAAAGTAATTTTGTTCCTTGTCATTATAGTACACTACAGTCAGTGATGCACTGCAACAGGTTCTGTCAGGTTCTGCAGAACCGGGAGCGGAAATTTCCCCAGGCCATGCCCACTTGGTTGGCCACGGCCACCTCCATAGCCCATAATGCAGGATGTTTGGCCACACCCACAGATTTGGCCCCACCCACAGATTTGGCCAGCCCACAGAGTAGGTAGTAAAAATTTTTTTGCAGTGCAGCACTGAGTACAGTACTTTTAAAATGTAGCTATTACTGAAAAAATAACTATCACAAGCATTATACTTGTAACATTACTTTCAAGCTCTGGAGGAGTTGTGTGAGGCTGAAGTTTAGGGGGTGTTTGGGTGAATGGTGAAATCATCTAGTAAAGCATATTCTTTCTTCTTATATCATTTGTCTAGACATGGAAAGCTTTCAGGGCTATGTGACCAAGATACCAGTTATCCGAACAAAGTTGCACCATCTCCTCAGCGACCCAGTTACAAAACAAAAGCAAACTAATTTGCCAAATGTGGATTGAGGCAACCTTGTGTTAGAATAAATAATATTTTCCTCCTGAAGGAGTTCTCTTCCCAGTGGTCGCTCTGCTCAGTTTTCCTGATTAGCTTTGTGCTTGGTCATTGTAGATGACGTATGTCTGGACAGAAGGTCTATTCAAGCAATCTTCAATGCATAGTTGGGACTGCAGTGGCTCAAGTGGCTAAGATGCTGACTGGGAGGCAAAAGGTTAGCAGTTCCATTCCCGAGTACTGCAGGACAGAATGAGCTCCCGTCTTTGTCCCAGCTCCTGCCAACCTAGCAGTTCGAAAGCAAGAAGTTGCAAGTAGATAAATAGGGTACCACTTCAGTGGGAAGGTAACAGCGTTCCGTGCGCTCTGGTGTCTAGTTATGCCTGCCACAGAACACAGAAATGTCTGCAGAAGCAGACAGCGCTGGCTCTTCAGCTTTGAAACAGAGATGAGCACTGAACCCTAGAGTCGGATATGACTGGCTTTCGAGCAAGGGAAACCTTTACCTCAATGCATAGATTCACCATCCTTCAAGTTGTGTGTGTGGAAGAGTCACATTCTACGCTATGATAAGTAACGTGTCTGCAAGAGCATATTTCCTTCTCATGTGTGGGCTCGCTGCACGAACAAGAGCCCTTATTTTCTACAGTTCTTGCTCAGGTGTAAAGTCTACATGCAAACAAGAGGCTTTATTCTGCACATGTTGTACATTCTATGCATAAAAAGCGAGGGTGGAAAGTGGAGGGTCTATCTCATGGGTGAACAATCTCCAGATTCCCCGGGCTATCTACATCTGTTTCTGGAGTTTAGAAGGCTGCATGTGTTCCTGCTATTTGTTTCTTTGCAATACTGTAATTTAACCCTCCCCTTTTACGCTCTCTAGGGATATATTTCTATGCATACACAAGGTAAAGGTTGCCCTTGCTCGAAAGCGAGTCGTATCCGATTCTAGAGTTCAGTGCTCATCTCTGTTTCAAAGCCGATGAGCCAGCGCTGTCTGCTTCTGCAGATGTTTCCGTGGTCATGTGGCAGGCATGACTAGACACACGGAGCACTGTTTACCTTCCCACCGAAGTGCTCCCTATTTATCTACTTGCACTTTCTTGCTTTCAAACTGCTAGGTTGGCAGGAGCTGGGACAAAGACGGGAGCTCATTCCGTCCTGCAGTACTCGGGAATCGAACTGCTGACCTCCCGCCTTCCAGTCAGCGTCTTAACCACTTGAGCCACTGCAGTCCCTTCGTATAGATACACAGAATCATACACAAACACATGAATAAAAAGGTAGGTGAAGACTGTTGCAAAGCTGCTGGATACTCCTCAGAAGATGGCAGAGTGTCCCCCACAGTCCTTCCAAGGTTGTTTTTTTGAATCAGTTGAAAAAATGTTTGCTTGTCTATGGAGCGCAGTGCAGACTCAGGCGAGTGGGTACTGGAGGCAAGGTCATGGGGTGTTGGGTATCTCATGTGTCCAGTGAGGTGCCCCTGTAGGCTCTTTCCTGCCTATGCCTCCTCCTGCTTGTACCAGCTGAGACTCTCCATGCTTCTGTAGGGCATGCTGTTTAAAATGGCAGCTGTGTTCAGTGTACAAGGGCTCCATTCAGGTTGGAAGGTTATTTGACGCAGTGCCTTCACTTGGTCTTGTCTTTGAGTTATCTCACTTCCTTCTTAACTCCCCTTATTTTTGGCTATTGGTTTGTCTTCTTCCTTCAGTACTGGTCCCCACAATAGCCCAGGAGAGGAATACCCTAAGCAAGTGGAGAAGGGCTCTCATTCCCTTCAGCCATTTTCTAAATGTTTGGAGAGCACAGCTGAATGAACATTAAATGACTGTAGAGAAGACTGTAGAGAATGACGAGAGGGTAAGAAGGTTCTAGAACTGTGATGGTGAACCTTGGCGCTCCAGATGTTCTTGGACTTCAATTCCCAGACACCCAAGCCCACATAAATCAACACGAATGGGTTTGCTGCAATTCATCCGGCCCCCGCCGCCCCCGCCGCTCCTGGAAGCAGAAGTAAAACGCGCAGCAAACCCATTCATGTTGATTTACGGTTCTAGATGTTTCTAGTGGGCCCCTTAGAGCTATCTCAGCCTGGGCAGTTGTTTGATGACAGCAGCCCCAAATGTCGATGTCCCAGTAGAAACCCACTGGTTTTTTTTTTTGGCCCAGGCATTTTTGTTTCAGGACATAGTGAAAGAGAAAAATCCATTTCAATCTGACACGAACAATAAGATCTTTCAGGCATTTCAATATTTGATTCTGTTTGTATTTAAAAGGACTTTGGAATATCTAAAGCTCCAGTCATGAAGTAGTGATTCAAACAGACAGTTCAGTTGACTGAAAGTATTTCGAAAATGTCATTATGTGTTTCAGCAGTGCTGAATTACAGATTGGGTTTAAAGGATTATGTTTTCTGGCAATAAACAAGCAGAAGTGAGATGTAAAAATTTTCCACTGTTAGAAATTTTATTATATGAACTTAGAATTAGTTGGCAGTGTAATTCAATAAAACTGCAGTCGGATGCCCAGTAAAGCCTATCTTATTCCATTGAAACAAGGTAGCTTCCTTAAATAGAATGGATGATGCTTTGCATAAGGGGCTGTGGTGGCTCAGTGGTTAAGAGGCTTGCCTTGTTAGCTGGAAGGCTGGCAAGTCGGCAGTTCGAGACCCGGGGACTGCATGGCGGATTGAGCACCTGTCTCTGTCCAGGCTCCTGCCAGCCTAGCAGATTGAAAGCAAGAAATTGCAAGTAGATAAACAGAGACCACATTGTTGGGAAAAGATCTTGGAAAAAAAAAGGAGTCTCATTTGGGCATCCCCTGAGTGGAGTTTCTCCACAAACAGGCTGACTTTTCTCTTGGTAGGCATAGTGGGGAATTGAACTTCCAACCTCTGACTCCACAGCCAAATACCTATGCCACAGAGCTATCTTGCCAGCAACCAATCTGGGTGATACCACCATACTATTTGTGCCTTCAAAATTTGAGTGTTTTGGAAACTCACTGGAACATTGTAGATTTAAAAAAAATAATAATTTACAGACTTGCTCTTAGGCATTGTGAAGATATCTCCTGAAATTATGTAGAATATTTTGCCTTAGTTTGGGGTGGTCTTGTTTCTATTTTTCCTTAGTAGGTGCTCAACAACCTGAGTTAGTTGAGAACAAATACGTATGCATCTTTGCTGGGTGACTGATGACCTAATGCAGCCATGTTCAATTTTTAAAGCTACATTTTCTGAATCAGGAAAGTATCCTAATACATTCTGAGCATTGGCCAATTCTTACTTCCTAAAACTGTGTTCAGAATAGCAAAGCAAAACCTACCTGATTGCAAGAAGGATCTGGTATCATCCGACTTGTCCTTTCGGAGTTATTTTTCTTGTGCAGAAATAGATAGCCTTGTGGAGTAGAAACGTATCACTTTGGCTGCACCTTAGATATGAGGACAAAAACATTGCTGTCAGTACTGAATTTTGTGAATGTATAAACATTAAAATAATGGTGATGATGTGCAACCAAATGGATTCTAACTTAGGGTGGCCCATTCCTAGGTACACAGCCGAGATTCTCAACCTTTTAAAGCTGGGACCCGGATCATGCCCCTCAACCTGTTGGTGGGTCAGATCGGTGTCCTGCCGCCACCACCGCCTTCTGCGCTGGCAGTGGGACCACCCTGAGCCCCCACCATTCACCCCACGCCGCCACCGCCGCTGCCAACACTCCCCCACACACCACCAGTCTGGCCTGCCAACACTTCCCCTCATGCTGCTACCAGCGCCACCAGCACTCCCTCACAAACCACCACCACAAACACTCCCCCCCCATGCTATCGGTCTGGCCTGCAAACACTCCCCCCCCCACTGCCACTGCTTCCCTGCTGCAATTGGTGAAGGGTCCTTCCTGTCCTTGCCTGTGCTTGGCCACACCCGGGAATGGCACAGGCAGCCGTGTGCGTCTGCCGTTTCTGCCGTCACTGCCATCTTTTTCTTCTCTGCCTGGCTTGGCATGTCCCTAATGCCAAGCCGTAGCAGGGCGGATGTTGTAAGCCTTCTTACAACATCCACCCTGCTATGGATCGGTGTGAAGGACACGCTAAGCCAGGCAGAGGGGAAAAAGATGGTGGTGGTGATGGGCCAGATGGAATGGTGGTGCAGGCATGGGCCAGATGGAATGGTGCCATAGGCTGGATCCGGCCAATGGGCCGTAGGTTGAGAACCCCTGGTATACAGTATTCAGCATTTGTTTACCTTTCCCTTCTTTTGGGAGTGCTCTGGGAAGATGCAACTTACTCAAAACTATGCAGGCTGGCTCCTTTCCTGGGAAGCCCAGAGGTTGTATAAAAGAGTTGTTTGAGAAGCATTTTGTTCACTGTTTTTCTTGTTCAACTAAACCATTTATATAAGGTGAATGGATTATTAGAATTTCCCAACTACACAATGACATGAGATGCTCTGCAAAGATGGGAATAATGTGTTGGCTTTTCTCTTAGATTATGCAAGCCAAACATAAATATGAATTTTTAAATATGTGTGGTATGGATTTGTAATCTACCCTCAACTGTATAGCTTCTTCAAAGCTCTGCTACACATTTATTGGAAATCATAACAAAATAGATGAAGCTCTCAGTCATTATCATTGCAAGGGAATGCAGTGATGATATTTGCTTGGGATGGCACAACAACGTTCTACAAGGTAATTCTTAAAAAAGGGTTATACCAAACCAAACTAAAATAAAATGGTCACTTTAAAACCAAGCTGCAGATCACCATAAAACTTGGCACAGGAATAGTAGACAGTCTGTTCTTGCTCTTTGCCAAATTTGTGGAAGTTTTGGCAAAGGCTTCACAAGTTACGCTTATTTTAAAATAAACCTGTTATCCTCCCCCTGCGCATGCTTTTGAATCATTTCCAGTCATTAGATTGTTATAATGTAGATTGAGCTAAATAAATCAAACTTGCATACTTTTAAAGAGAATAAGTACTGTGCTTTTATTTTTTTTAAACAAATTCCCTCTACAGTGTCTATAATTTTCTATAATTTTATCCTTGAAAAATGCTTCTAAACAGGTGAAAACTCATTTGAATAGAATGTTCAGAACATAGGAGGAAAAAAATTTCAATAATGCTATTCTTAAAAAAAAAAAAGGGGGGGGCACTCCTAACAAAAACTTGTAATTTTGAAACCAGGCTTTATCAGCACCGAACCTGGCACAGATGTAGCAGATAGTCTGCTCTTGTGCTATGTCAAATATGGGGATATTTAATCACATAGTTTTAAAGTCATGACTTAAATTATATGAGTTGCTGTTGGAATTTCTGCATAGTATATGTACTGTATACTTAACATTCTGTTTTAAAACCCCAGGAAATTTAAATCGTAAAAAAACCTCTGGTTTTTGTATATGGGATATTTTGCTTCTGCATCCATGATTCAAAAAGCATGGAAATGACCTGATATTGTTGCACAATATTGTACCTATGTTGCCAGCAAGAAAAAAGTTGCTAAGCTTTACATAACCAAGGGCAGAATAAATGTTGACAACACCAGTGGCAGCAGTCAAGATAGAACCATTCATATTTGCTGAAAACAGCCATGATAATTGCTTTGTATCTGGGGGGACCTTGGGTTGGTGCTGCTTGTCCATGTCTACAGACTGGCTCTTCTCCCAGGAGGCACAGAGGGGAATTGAACTCCCAACTCCTAGTTCTGCAGCAAGATACCCAACTCACTGAGTTGCCCAGTCAGCTGATCTATTGTTATACAGGTGAAACTCAGAAAATTAGAATATCATGCAAATGTTCATTCAGTCCAGTAATGCAATTTAAAAGGTGAAACAAATATATGAGATAGACTCATTACATGCAAAGCAAGATAGTTCAAGCCTTACTTTGTTATAATACAGTAATACCTCATACAAAGTCCGCTTCATACAACATCGGATTCATACAACATTGCCTAATTCCTTGAAAAAAGTTGCCTCATACAAAGTCGTGTGACTTTGTATGAGGCATTGGGGTTTTCCCCAGGTTGCATTGTGTCTGGGCAGTATAAAAGGTAGGACACTTGTGTGCATTGCTCTTGTGGGTTTTGCATGAGGCGAAGAGTGTTTAGGAGTGGTTTTGAGCATGACTTTGGATTTTTTTGTTTTTTTTTCGTCAGAATTTTTAGAAGCACTCCTGGGATTTTTGCAGCATTCTTCAGGTTCTTGGACAATCAGGGTTGCTTGACATGTTTTTGTAATGTATTTAGCCTTTAGAGAATTATTTCTTAAAGTTCTGTCAGTTTCCTGCCTGTTTCCTTGACTTTGCCCTGAAGTCTGTGCTGTTACAGTACAATGTATCTCTATGGAAACGATGTTGTACAAGGCGTCGCGGCAAGGATTTGGTCGTTGTATGAGGCATCGCAGCTAGGATTGTGCATGCCTCATCCAAAGTCCAAATGCGTATAAAGTCTAAACTTGTGGAACCAAGTTTGGACGTTGTATGAGGTATCACTGTATTGATGCTTATGGTTTATAGCTTATGAAAACCCCAACCCCCCCAATCTCATGTACCCCATCATCATCACATAATCTCATGTACGCTGTATGCCATGATCATCACAATTATAACGAATTAAGGCATGACATCTCTCGCTTTGCATGTAGTGAGTCTGTCACATATATTTGTTTCACCTTTTAAGTGAAATGAATAAACATTTGCACGATATTCTAATTTTCCGAGTTTCACCTGTATACTTTAAAATAATTTCCAATATACGGCAACCTTATGAATTAATAGTTTCCAAAAGGTCTAATTACCTAATTGCGCTACTTAGACCAGGTGTTCTCAACCTTTTTACACCATAAGCCTGACCATGCCTCCGAACACTGACCACACCCAGCTGTAAATGTGCTCACTTCCGCCTTTATGACAGCTGCAAGCGTGTTTATGCATGCGTGGGCATGTTTTATGGCTAACGTAAATGCGTCCGCTTCCACTTCTGGGTGCAGGATGAAATGGTGCTGTAGGCTGGGTCCGGCCCGTGGTCAATAGGTTAGGAGCCCGTGACTAAGACAGTAGCTTTGTTTATTGAGTTAATCTTAGGAATGTCTATTTCACCTAGAAAATGAAGGGAAAACAGAATGGGGGATGGAGAACAACATGTGGCCCTCCAGATGCTGTCGGAGTGCATGTCCTGTCACCACTGGCCAACATGGGCCAAGGTGAGGTATGATAGGAGTGGAGTCCAACAATGTCTTTAGATCTGCACATTTCCTATTTCTGGTAAAGAGAGTCCTGTACAATGTATAGCTCCATCAGAAGAGTAAGATCTATGCATTGTTTTCCCAAGAGAGACATAGGAGGTCTTTGTTGCATTACTGGGGCTGAAAAGGGATGGGCTGTAAGGGCTTGTTATTTTTAAAGTTGTAAAATCTGTTTTACAGGACTATGGCTTCCATAACTCCACAGTAGCAGCCATGAACAGTGGATATGCTAGTTGGGGAATTGTGGGAGTTGTAGTCTTTAAGAAACTTTCCCAAACTTGATGTATTTGTAAAAGTTCCACGGCTGTGCTTCAGGAGAGGAGCATGATTTTTGTACCGTAACCTTTTGTTACAGTGTTAGTTAACTTTGCTATAAACTTTAGCTATAAAACTTTACTTTGCAAATGTATAGATTCAAATTTATCATCTTGACATTAATAGTACTAAAATGATCTAGTTTCATGCATTCATGTGTTTGTTTTATAAATTTTCTTCACTCAATGTTGCTTTGCCCCTTTCTTCTCTTTTGTGTCAAAATTGTTTCTGTGTGGGGAAGCAATAGGCAGAAAAGTAAAATGTGGAAAACATGATAAAGTGTGCTTTTAGTATACAGTGCCTTCAAAAAGCAACTAGTGGGAATGTCCCTTCCTACTGCTTTAAGCACACATTTCCATAAAGCAGGGGGTGCCGAAACCTTTCAAGCTGTGGGCTGGTCACGTGGTTCCTCCCACTGAAAATGGAAGTAAAATGTGCCTTGCAATCAGTTTTGCAACAGGATGAGATAGATTTTAAGCAGCCATTTTCTCTGCTTAAATCAGGGGTGCACAAACTATGGCCCATGGGCCAGATCTAGCCCCTGACACAAGTTCATCTGGCCTACGCCGGCCTCATCGGTCCTGGAAGCGGAAGCAAAATGCGCTCGTATGGACGTGTTTTGCTTCCGCATCTGGGAGTGACGAGGGCGGCATGGGCCAGATGAATTGGCGTCAGGGGCCAGATCTGGCCTGTGGGCTGTAGTTTGGGCACCCCTCCAATAAAGCATAGCAAGGCTGTTGGCTCCATATTTTTTGTTGCCAATAACAACAGGACTTGGAAAAATTACTTTTTGGGACTGTAATTCCCAGAATTTGGCCTCTTGTCTTTTGTTTTTAAGTTCTGTAGGAGTGACTGACTTGGGAAACAAGAAGATCTCGTCATTATCATTACCAGTTGGGGAAAATCTCTATAAGTAGCTATATATTTTAAACATCCATTTAAAGTTAACATCCCCCCCCGCCTTTTTTGACCTGTTTTTTTTATTATTGTTTGATAGTTCTGGATATTTTAATTGAAAACCTCTTTGAATAACTTCTACGAGCTTAAGAAACAGGACTTGAAACTACCGCAAACTAAATACATATCTGCTTTATGTTATCATTTTCCTCTATGCTGTTTTTTAAAGCAGGGATAGAAGGAAAAAGAAGAAGAGGGTGCCAGAGGATGAGATGGATAAATGGCATTGTTGATGCAATGGGTGTAGATCTGAGTGGGTTGAGGAGGAAGGTGGAAGATTGAGGAGCCTGGCATACAGGGCCGTAACCAGGGGGTGGCCAGGGGGGATGAGCACCCCCCCTGAGCTAACAGCCCCCCCACATTGGGCAAAGATCCTGTGTGTGTGTGTGTGTGTGTGTGTGTGTGTGTGTGTGTGTGTGTGTGTGTGTGTGTGTGTGTGTGTGTGACACATTGTTGCTCCTCCTGAAAAAATATTCAACCCCCCCACCCCCCATCTAGAATCCTGGCTGCGGTCCTGCTGGCATACGATGGTCCATGGGGTCACAAAGGGTCGGACTCGACTGTGCGACTGAACAACAACAAAAAAGCAGGGAACCCTGTGTGAAGAAAGAAGTTGCCTGCTTGCAACATGTGATATGAATGGCCCTGAGAGTTACCCATACACATTACTGCTGCTGCACTTGGAAAAATGAAGTGATAATCACTGCCCTTGGTCAGTGTTTGCTAAAGTTTAGAGCAGGAATGGCAACATATTTCAGTACTGTATTCAGAACCATTAATTCCTTTGCCGCCTCCATTTTTAATCTGTAGCTTTAGCCCCATTTATGTCAAAACAAATGTCAAAACATTAGGCAGGGTACTGCCTTCAGCCTCTTTTCAAACTAATCAAACAGCAACTTGTGGAAGGAAAAGTAATTCAGAAATAGCATTTTAAATATTGTTTTAATTTCAACAGATTCCGGCTCCAAATAAACAACTACAGCTTTATAGAATGGCTGAAGATGAGAGCTTGATGCAAGAACTCATGGATGCTTTACCAGACCGTCAAACAAAGCTTCGGAAATATATATATATTTAGAGATGCTAACAGTTATTTCTTTAGCCTGGTAAAATGTGGGGCTTGTTGCTTAGGGCTGATGCCACTAATTCTTCAGAGGTGGAATTAATTGTCCAGTGAATTGTGTGCTTAGAAGCATACCTGTCAAGTGTCACATACTGGCCAGGAAATCCCGTATTTTACCCCTCTTTCCCACCGTCATCCCGAATTTGGAGCGGCCAGGGGTGGGTGGGTTACTGTGCATGTGTGCCCATCAGAGGCAGAGGTGTGCATGTGCGGGGGGTTTCTGTGTACGCGCAGGGGGTTTCTGTGCATGCGTGAGGTGGTTTCTGCACATGTGCGATGGGGTCACTGTGCATGTGCAGTGGGGTTACTGCGCATCCACACACATCAGAGGCAGAGGTGTGCATGCACGAGGGGTTTCTGCGCATGCGCACCCATCACAGGTGGAGGTGCTTCCCGTATTTTCTCAACCGCATCTTGACAGGTATGCTTAGAAGTATAGTTTTTTAGTGGGATTTTATAGGGCTTCCTAAATTTATGCAATTCTATGTGGAGGCTGGTTTCATTGACTAGGAAAAGAAAACACTGTCTAGGTCCATAATGATTGTTCATAAAACTTGCCATTATTTGATTAGTACTAAGAGGCATTTACTGCTTAAGTCTCCAGGAAGATGAGATCTTAATGAATGGCTGGTGTGATACAAAAGAGACAAGTCTCTGAAGCTGTTTTAATTACTGAGCATCTAGTTAATTCTTTGAGTTGAGTGAGTCCCTCAGGCTAGGTTTTGTACAATACCATCTGGGATGGTAAATTAGTTTCAGCCGCTAACACACAGACTGGAGAACGCCATGTGTCATGCATCCTTTGGTGAGAAAAATCTGTGGGTTTGCTTCTTTCTGCCTAGTACACAAGGACTTTTTAAATAAAAAGTAAAGATTCCCAGATCTCCAAGCTTTACTCACAAAGAACTTTGACTCCGCTTGCTTTGGGTCAAGAATTGTAAGGGAGGATTTTGTCTGCATAAAGATTGCAGGGTTAATCTAGTTGATTTTAAGTTTGGTTGCATCTGAAAGTGTTCCCATTCTAGTTTGCCCTTTTACTTCCCTGCCTCCACGTCGCCTTGCTGCTTTTGTAAATTCATCAGTATTAATTTGCGTCATTCTGTCAATGCATGTAAAGACAGTTTATAGTTTGAAATACTGTATTAAAGCATCACCATCTATATAGAGTCAGAAAAGATAACACAGCAGAATTACCTTGGTGGTCTCTTTTCAGATCTGATGGCAGCCTGACTTCCTTGGTTTGGGCTCCTCTCCTCCTCCAGTTCTTTAAATAGATTTGCAAGTTATCTACTGCAATCAACTTTTGTAAATAGCTCTGTAAGTGTTTGCAAACTATCCCTATATAAACAGACTTAGAGAGTTATCATATCTACCTTAGTTAGTCTGCCTCTGTGCTGTGGGAAATAACTTGGGAGATGGAAGGGAAAATGTTCAGTTCTTCTGACTGCGGTATAGATGGGACGGTGCTGAAATTTAAAAGGGTAGTTCCCGTGGGCCAAATGGAACTGTGTTGGGGGCTGGGTCCGGCCCATGGGCCGAAGGGTGCGAATCTCTGTTTTACATCAACAAAGAGCACTATTTTATTATCACAAGTAAAACAGTGATTTGTGGGAGATCATTTTGTGTGATTTTTGATGGTTTTTATATTTCTTCCTCCTTGCTTCTGCTTTTACCCCATTGGTTGTCGAAGGAGATGCAAGGTTCTTGTTCTGGCCGTGCTAATGGCCTCCACTGGTGTTATTTGATGTTCTTGTAATATTTCTTTGATGTTATCCCTCCACCTCATTTCCATGGTGACTTAGACGTAGATCCTCCCATGCTATGTAGTATACTAGGCAGCAAGGGATGGTCAACAGTGTCAGTCTTGGGTGAGTACTTCGGCATCCTCCCATGCCATTTTCAGGGTCTTTAAATCTGCCATGAAAGTTCTTTGCCATTTGTTTTGAGGGCATCCTCATTGTCCCAGGCAGAGTCAGAGATCTATTATAATTACCGTAACTGTTTTGCTCAGATAAAACTGCTGGCATGTTGATGCTCTTGGAAGGAGGCAAAGTAGGTAGCGTGAGAGTGTGTGGCTTCAACCATCACTACAAATGGCACAAACTGGTGAAAATTATGTCTTTCCACTTTTTCCTGGTCATGTTAACACCAGAGCAGCTGAAAGATAAGTAAGCTTGATGGTTGGAAATAAACAGCCAGCCAGTGAATATGACTGGGAATAATGATTAGAGATAACCACCTCATATTATGTAGACCAAGCCAAGTGCCCTCCTGGTTTATTGCAATTTGATGAGTAGCCAGCATGGAAGCAATAGGTCTAACAAAAGACCAGTCTGCTCCCAGTGGTTCCTCAAGTGTGTATGTGTGTTGAGGCTGTCTTGTTGCACAGCATAGCAAATGTTTAGGAATTGAAACTGATAGTACAAATTGAATAGATTTTGTTATGCTGATGCTCAAAATGGAATACTGGAGGGAAATGAACATATTGATCCACCTACTGCTTGCTAATATCAAGTTGTGCCCGAGTAAGCTTCTGCTGCATTTTCTCAGCATCACAAAACAGCTGTTTTCTTTGTGGTCCCTTCTGGCGTTTAATTTTTAGTACATTCATTTAGGATTTTATCCCTGTTAAAAACAGTGAATTGAGGCTTGTAGTAGAGTTACTGCCGGTTGGAACTAGCAAAATATTTAAAGAAACATGGCATTGGCTTTTACGTAATGAAATGTGAGACAAGGCAGTTGGCCTGTGGTTGCTGTCTCTTTGATAAGGTTCACTTACAACATCCACGAAGTCTAATATTTAAATCTTTGTACAAAATATTAATTCTGTATTTGAAAACAATAGCAATGCCTTCTGTTTAGTTCTGTGGAGCATATTCATAACCTTTGTTGGAAAAACTTGATTGAGTAAAGGTGAGCATAGGCTTGCCCAGCCCTTTTGTGACCTATAGATCTGAATAACACCCTCTGACCATTATGGTGGCCTTTTAAAGGTAAAGGTTTCCCTTGCTCGAAAGCCAGTTGTAGCGGACTCTAGGGTTCAGTGCTCATCTCTGTTTCAAAGCCAAATAGCCAGCACTGTCTGCTTCTCCAGATGTTTCTGTGGTCATGTGGCAGGCATGACTAGACACCGGAGCTCACAGAATGCTGTTTGCCTTCCCACCGAAGTGGTCCCTATTTATCTACTTGCAATTTCTTGCTTTCAAACTGCTAGGTTGGTAGGAGCTGGGACAAAGACGGGAGCTCATTCCGTCCAACAGTAGTCAGGAATCGAACCGCTGCCCTCCTGCCTTCCAGTCGGCGTCTTAGCCACTTTGCCACTTTGCCCAATAGTTCTTCTGTTTCTATTGTGTTTCTGGGACCACAAATGTAGTGAGAGTATCAGGTCCAGGGCCAAACTGCAATATAAGATTGTTGGTGGGATACAGTTAGGAAGTGGAGGAATGAAACTCTTCTGTGATTATGTGTGCTTTATTAGTTAAAAAGCAATGCCTTCTGTTTCAGACCAGATGGGCTGCATGCAAACCACGAAGACCCGGTTCATGTAGTCCCTTGAACCCTCAGAGCAAAACATTAAAAAATGTTCCTCAACATTCCACCACTTCCATAAAATGTGAGAATTACATTTACAGGAGCACAGCTTTCCTACCCCCCCCCACCTCCCATCTTGTTTTAATAAAACCTTTCCTTCTCTGTGTCCTTGAGTAAAAATAAATAGGACAGTTTTAGAAATCCGTTGACCTGCTTGTGTTACTTTTCTCTGGCAACACTATCCCTTGTGTAAAATGACAATTGTTATCGATTTAATTGGACCCGGCCCCCAAATACAAAGCTTAAACCCCTCTTGGGAACGCCATTATTATTATTATTATTATTATTATTATTATTATTATTATTATTATTATTATTATTATTATTATTATTATTATTATTATTATTATTATTATTATTATTATTATTATTATTATTATTATTACTACTACTACTACTACTACTACTACTACTACTACTACTACTACTACTACTACTACTACTACTACTACTACTACATTTGGACTTGTAGGCCGCCCACTCGTCAACGCGACTCCGGGCAGCTCACAATAACACCACATCTAATACACTATACATATATCGCAATACAATAAAATAAGATACAAATAGCATACAATAATAGAAATAAATCACAGTATCAAAAAATCACATAGGCCAAAGCATCACAAATCGACTACCACCATAACACATTTAAAAAGTCCTTCATCTAAAAAGTTCAACAGGACGACCGCAAAAATGTCCAAGAGGTCTCCGTTAATAGTCTAGCCAGGTTATCCTGCTATCCAGGGCAGCAGCTTCATCAATACTGGCCTGGGGCTGAGGAGGACTTTGCATGCCAGAAGGGCTCAGGACCAGAAAATGACTCTTGGAACTGGATCAGTGGTACGAGGCTCATGCTACGATGTGGAAGGCAGATGAAAGGCCACTGCATTATATTCTCAGGATTGTCTTCATGGCTGATTGCCATGAGGATCGCCAAAATTCGGAATCGGATATGGCACTAGGAGGAGGAGGAGAAGGAGGAGAAGGAGAAATTCTCCCTTTCATGGTTGCATTCTCACCTGCCACATTCTTGTCCCTTTGCCTTCCTTGTGCATGTTCAGTGTTCTATTTTCAGTGGTACCTCGCTTAAAGAGTGTAATGCGTTCCACGGGATTGCTCTTTAAGCGAGTTTGCTCTTTAAGCGGAACACCATTGTAAGTGACCAGTTGTGACTTCTGGCGGGGTGGTGGTGGTTAAGAACCCTGATTTAGTTTTAAGCGAGTTTTTGGTTGGTTTTAGTTGTTAAGCAAGGCGACCATTCAGAGAAAATTCTGCTCTTTAAGTGAGTTAGTCTCTAAGCGAGGTGCACTTTATGCGAGGTTTTACTGTACTTCTAAAATACTGTAACAGCATTCTGCATTGGATTCCAAAGTGCCTTTAAAAATGAATAAATGAGGAAACTAACTCTAATCCCAAATACCTTATAAGGAGAGTCTATAATAAGTAATGGGGAAATGTTAGAATAAATTTTAATCCTTTCCATCCCTCCTTTCTCCACAGCAGCACCACTTCATTGTTTTGTTCATATTAAGGATGACTTTGAGAAAAGTAATGAAAAGCTGATGATTAATAGACCAGCTGGAAAAGGGTTTGCTGACATTTTTATTATGATGTTGATGTTAGAAGAGGACACTGAATTTATTCTTTCCATCAGGGTTTGGCTGCTGTCGTGTTAGACGTTTAATTTATACTAAACATTGCTTTTTATTCTGCACAGAAACCAAACACAGAGTTATAGCCAGGACTTTTATGGCTTAAGTGGGACTATAGTTTCATGATTCTCACCAGGCAGCAGGAGTGTTCTCGAGTCTTAGTGGAACATTCTGCAATTTAATTTTTTCTCACATAAAATAGATACACTTTCATCTTTGATTTCTTTTCCCCCCTTCGATTGTGTGACACTTTCTAGAACTATTTGTGATCAGCTTCTTAAAATGGTCAAAGACAATTGGAAACAGAAGATGGATTATCCATAAACAATGTCGTGGTAGAGCAGGGATTCTCAACCTTCTGGCCCATGGGCTGGGTGCGGCCCATGGCACCATTTCATGTGGCCCCCCATGCTTCCACCATACCAGGAAGTGCCATGTGTTGGAAGAAAGGCATACTAGCCACCCGGCCCCAAAGCTGTCTGACCCGGCCCCTGGCTTAAAATGTTTGAGAACTCCTGGTGTAGAGGCTGGAAGTTTTTCATTTTTGGAATTCAACTCCCATAGTTGGATTTTTTTGGACTTTAACTCCTAGATAACCTGGTTGCTGGGTTTTCCTAGATGGAATCCTTGTTCACTTGCCAGTGCTGGGATTTGCAATGAAGTTACTCGTACAGTATTTTCCAACCAAACAGTGTTTCTCTTGTCTCACTTATTACAGTTACAGTACTTTCTTGATGACGCATGGCAAAATATCAGCCCCTCCAAATCTGTTTTAGGAATAAACTGAATTAAGAATAAATGGTCCAGGACAGTGATCTTCAAGGATGAAGTTGATTAAGTTATTTTTATGGCACTGCTGCCAATTATTTTCTCCTTGGTGTAATTTATGGTTATGATTCAGTTTATGTTTTTTTTCCTTTTTATGTTATTTATTTTTTCCTACCTTTTCACCCCTCCATGAGTCGAGGTTTATTTTTAGTGTTGCTTTCTTCCCGGTGATAGAGTGCAGCATTATAGTACAGTGGTACCTCGCTTAAAGAACATAATGCGTTCCACGGGATTGCTCTTTAAGCAAGTTTGCTCTTTAAGTGAAACACCATTGTAAGTGACCAGTTGTGACTTCTGGCAGGGAGGGGGTGGGATTATGAACCCCGATCTAGTTGTAAAGTGAGTTTTTGGTTGGTTTTAGTTGATAATCAAGGCGACCATTCAGAGAAAATTCTGCTCTTTAAGCGAGTTAGTCTCTAAGCAAGGCGGTCTTTATGTGAGGTTTTACTGTACATCCCAGTGTGAGTCTTCTGAATGGAAACTTTCACTCAAACAGGCAAAAGCTGCACAAGAAAAGTTTGATCAAAGGATTGGGTTTTTCAAATATTGTTAAAGATTTCTGAAAGATTTCTTAATTAAAAGCTTTTATATATATATATAAAAAGAGAAGTGACTGTTTGAATGGACATTCGGATGGCCAAAGTCTTTTGTGTTGAAGCATGTGAACAGGTAGTACAATTTGTGCTCTGTCTACAAAGAATTAATTATAGTAACTCATTGTTTGTTTAAAGCTTTGGTCTTAAAACCAGTAATGAAGAGACCGACCTAAGCTTCCACAAGATGTACGTATCCAGGGTGTGCTATACAGGAGACCCTGTCCTGCACTCTTGCCAACCTCATCATTCCAGGAGGGCGAGCACATAAAAAGATCGTTGATGAAGTATTTAAAGGGCCTAGTAGATTTACATGGGGAGGAAGTGGTCTTACAGATAATATGAGCAGAATCCTATTTGGCCTGAGTGTGGACCTACTTTCTTGTGATATCTGCTATCTAGGCACTCTTTATGAAACCCTGCTTATAGATTTCATTGCATTTGTGCCTGACAGGCATGGATTTGTAAGAAAACAAGGTGGTGGTACCTATTTTTCTAAGCTTTGCCCTTAACCACATCCCTTATTTTGGCCCCATGCATTATTATACCTTTTCATTTTAGGAACTAGAAATTCTCGTTGTGACAGTGTGCTCCATTCTTTTACAAGATACTGTCTTCACCAGTGCTTCATCTTACGATACGATATGATAAATCTTTATTGTCATTGTCCTGTACACAACAACGAGATTGAATATCTACTTATCGACTTAACAAAACCTAATAAAATACAACTACAAAATTATCAACATACTCCCACCCCACATATACACATTTAACCCCTGAAAAGCCCTAAAAACTAAATACAGAAGCTCCCTCATAAACTGAATTTTGCTGCTTTCAAAGCCACAGCCGCTTTGGGGTAGAAACTATTTCTCAAGTGGCTGGTCCTGGTCTTTATGACCCTATACTTTCTTCTTAATGACGCATGGCAAAATATCAGCCCCTCCAAATCAGTTTTAGGAATAAACTGAATTAAGAATAAATGGTCCAGGACAATGATCTTCGAGGATGAAGTTGATTCAGTTATTTTTATGGCACTGCTGCCAGTTATTTTCTCTTTGGTCTAATTTATGGTTATGATTCAGTTTATGTTTTTTCCTTTTTATGTTATTCATTTTTCCTTGTTTTTGTATTATGTAATGTATTAGTTTTATTTTATTTTATAAGTTTTAATTGTCATATTGTAAACCACTCAGAGTAATGTTTATACTAGATGGGCCATGTATACATTGAATGAATGAATGAACAACTAAATAACTAAGTAAATAATCTTTACCATTGTGCTTTTGAAATAATCCATGTAGACACAGAGCTAGAATCATAATAAAAATCCAAGATCACAAACCTGTTGAACTATTTGAGCCTTCTGAAAAGGCACCACTGGCTGTGCAAAAGTCATCTCATCATAGCAGGTTACCGTACATACCTGAATATAAGCTGACCTGAATATAAGCCAAGGTACCTAATTTTGACCTGGAAACCCAGAAAAATATATTAACCTGAGTATAAGCCGAGAGTGGGAAATGCAGCAACTGCTAGTGAGTTTCAGTAATTAAAATACTTGAAAATAAAGTAAAATTAAGTATTTTAGTGATTTTTAAACTGTATTTGCACCACCCATCAGTGGTGGTGTTGCAGGTGAAGGACTAAAAACCCGGTTTATACACGAGTATATACGCTATTCATTGTGGCCATATTTTCTTGGTAGACATTGGGAGTTCAGCGTAGCATGCTGTAAGTAAGGGTCTATGGGATAGATGGATATTTTTGGTCATGAGTATGTTCCAATCCTCAGTTTTCATTTGGAAAAAATTGTGGTTTTTAACCTTTCTGGACCTCTGTAGGCAGCTCTCCGCTTTTTCGTACCTTGATGGTTCATTAGCATTTCTAGTACAGTATATGAGTTTGACAACACATTTCTGCATGGGGCTAAGTTTCCTCTGCTGTTGTTGAGCAAAGCTACCTCCTACTTCCCTTTGCTTCCACTTAGTTCAGAGGCTGATGAAGTGTGTTTATATATCACACACACACAATGCATGCATTGTATAGCAATTTCCCCTATGGGATGCATCATACAACAAATTTTTTCGCTAAGTGGTTTTTTCCCATTGAAAACTTGTTGTACGATTATATTAAATTGAGTATATATTAATTTGAGTATTGTGATTCTAAGATTTTTATATATATCAAATTAATAAAAATCCTAGAATCACAATACACAAATTAATATATACTGTATATGGCTATTCTCTGCATTTTTTCCGTGTGTTTTTATTCAAGATGATTTTTAATTTATATATAAAAATTAAAAATCATCTCAAATAAAAACACAATATATATGGTTTTTACATATTGTAAGCTGCCCCGAGTGGTGTTTACTCCAAAAGGTGGGGTATTAATGTAAATAATATATACCTGTGTGTGTGTGTGAGAGAGAGAGAGAGAGAGAGAGAGAGAGAGAGTGAGAGTGAGAGTGTGAGAGAGAGAGATTTACCTTGATGACTGGATTTTACTAAATGTGCACCACAATTCTGTGCTGTGATCTGAGAATAATCAAGAGATGGTGTGCTAATTGTGGCCATGTCTGGCCCTACCATTGTGTGCATTAGACCCAGGTGGCAGGTAGTGGGATGCAGCAGGAGAGGTTGGAGGAAAGCATTGTGCACTCTGTGCCCTGCCTTGCATGCTTTAAGTTGACCTGACACCCCCAGGTACAGTGAGATGTCCTTTCAGAACATCCCTGTTGAGGAAAGAGTTATCTGCTTGACTTGTCAGCTTTTGTCCCCATGGAATGGGATCATCTTAGGGAGCAAAAACATTTTGAGTCAACTCTGTTTTTGGTACTGGACTATAAAATGATTTAATGCAGATCTGGATCCTCTATCTAGCATACTTCTTCTTTCTGAATTTTGAGTGTAACAAGAATGTATTGTTTCAGAGCAGGCAGTATTTTGATTTTTAGTGTGTGTTTGTTTTCTTCACCAGACCCACAAGTATGTTTTGTCATTTCAAGTAAACCTGCATTAAGTATGGAAAGTTATTACCCCTATTATTTTGACCAGTTTCTCATGGATTCAGAAGATCTATTTCTTTTCTATTTGTCATTGTTTTGAACTGCCATTTGATTGATTGTATTCTTAACCTAGCTGTTGTTGCTGGTAATTGTTTTTGAAGTTTCAAAGCACCCCAGGGATTCTGCTTCCTACAAAATTGGTGTATCATGTGAATTCTGATTTAAGATGAAATTGCAAATTTTTGAATAAAAGATGTGCATAAATTTGAATCAGTCTCCCCTTTTTGAATACAGTACTAGATTCTTTTTAAACCATTTTGTCACCTCAATGAAAATAAAATATGTATGCGTGCTGAGGTACAGTTCATATTTTCTCAGTGTAATTCTTTTTTTGTATTCAAGTTTTGCACAGCAATAAAAATATCTGGAAAAAACCTGGAATTGGATGCAGTAGAGCCATTAAATGGAATAATAAACTAATTAGAAACAGTGGGAGCCATCAACACTCTGTTGAAGCAAGCTAATCCTTCACCATTAATTTAGCAGGGGTATGAAATAATGTATTAACATCTTTTGCAGACTTTTTGAAGCCCTATAAGGATAATGAGTAGCTCTAATTCAGGGGTGCCCAAACGTTTCGGGCCGGGGGCCTGACCACACTCCAGGAACAGCTGAGTGGGCCAGACCACACCCCTGGAACAGGGCATGTTTTTACATGTGCGTCCATATTCACTTCCTGGTTCAGTGTGGACACTTCTGCGCATGTATGAAAGCATCCATATTCATTTCCTGGTTCAGCACAGACACTTCTGCACATGCGTGATAGCATCTGTGTTCACTTCCTGGTTCAGTGTGGACCTTTCTGCGCATGCGCAAGCACGTCTGTGCCAAACCAGGAAGTGAATATGGATGCTGCTGCGCATGTGCAAGCATGTCCATGCTAAACCAGGAGGTGAATACGGACGTGTCCGCGTATGTGCAGAAGTGTCTGTATTCACTTCCTGGTTTGGCGAGGGCATCGGGGGCCTGATGGAATAGCTTCAGAGGCCATATCTGGCCAGTGGACCATAGTTTGGGCATGCCTGCTCTAATTCATATGCATGAAAATACAAACCGGTAATTTCTCCTATGGTAGGTATTTTAGCCCATGAAAATACCTGGGATAGAAACTGGTGGCTATTGTTTTAAATGTAGGCTGCAAATAGCAAGAAATAGTAATGACATTTATATACCACACCATAGCACTTAAAGCATTCCCTGGGCTATTCACAAGGTAATTGGCATTTTGCTGTTGACAACTTAAAGGGTTATATAGGAACTAATGAAGAAGAAGCCCCCAACATGTTGGGTACTCATTTTATCTTGAGTCCATCAGTATCGAACTCAAATTGTGAGTAGATTTTTGACTGCTGTATTGCAACTCAACAGCTGTATCACAAGGGCTAGTTCACAAATGTGTTTTTATGGCTTGATGACCTTGATATTATAGCAAATGGTAACATGCATGTTTGAATAAGGCGTCACAGACGAGAGAGACATCTTCCATATTGCTTTGAATGTTAAGCCTATGAATGAGGTTCTGTCACATGTTTGAGTGCAGTTAATGATGCTTGGGAGGCAAGCTATGAGAAACCTAGGCAGCATAATAAAAAGTAGAGACATCGCCCTGCCAACAAAAGTCCACATAGTCAAAGCAATCGTCTTCCCTGTAGTAATGTACAGTATGGCTGTGAGATCTGGACCATAAGGAAGGCTGAGCGCAGAAGAATAGATGCCTTTGAACTGTGGTGCTGGAGGAGACTCTTGAGAGATCCCTGGACTGCAAGGAGATCAAATCAGTCAATCCTGAAGAAAATCAACCCTGACTACTCCTTGGAAGGACAAATACTGAAGCTGCAGCTCAAGTACTTTGGTCACCAAATGAGAAGAGAGGACTCACTGGAGAAGGCCCTGATGCTAGGAAAGATTGAAGGCAAAAAGAGAAGGGGTGGCAGAGGATGATATGGCTAGATAGTATCGTTGATGCAGTGGGCGTAGATCTGGGTGGACTATGAAGGATGGCAGATGACATAGGATCCTGGAATATGGTGGTCCATAGGGTCACAAAGGGTTGGACTCGACTGTGTGATTCAACAACAACAACAACAACAACAACAACAACAACAACAACAACAACAGCAACAACAACGATGGTTTGGGATGAAAAATCAACTGGGGTGATGTAGAAGGGGAAAACGTGGGCTATACCTGAATATTGCAATAGTAGAGAGAAACTAAGGAACTCAGTCACTCCGACAGGCTAGATTGGCTTAGAGCAAGTATGTTTTTTTTACTGTAGAAAGTCCTACTATGGGAATAAGGACCAATTCACTTATGTGAAGTTGTGAGATTTCTATTACTTTCTTTTAGAAATTTGTTGGTATCCAGGATTGCGACAAACTTTTACATTAATAACAACACCAAAGCCATGAAACCATGGCAAAGCCAGTCAGCTAGAATTCAGGTCTAACCATTTTTGTGGAACGATATGTTACTAACAAGGATGGGGGAGAAGGGTTATAATGTTGTTTTAAAATTGTGGTTCAAATCCTTACTTGGCTTTGGAAACTCATAGAAGGGTTGCCATAGACAGGAGTTGAGTTCATGCGACATCACCCACACATGCATAGTTACCTCATCTGAAAGAACCCTTCCGTGGGAATAAGCTTTATTGAGCACAGTGCAGCATACTACCAGGTAAAAATGCGCTCTGAGCTAAGGAATTAATTGGATGATTTGCAGGTTTATTATAGGTTTTTGTCCCTTTCAGTCCAGTTTATCTTGAAGGATATCTGGTTTGATTGCAATGGGACTTGCTTAGAGTTTAAATCTTTCTGCCTTTTTAATATTGAATATATTTTACTTTTTAAAGGGCATGTCGGAGTGAGCGCCCGTCTCTGCCTCAGCTCTTGCCAACCTAGTAATTCAAAAGCAAGAAATTGCAAGTACTGTAGACGAATAGGTACTGCTTCAGTGGGGAACTAATAACAGCCTCAGACAGCACTGGCTCTTTGGCTGAAATCGGAAATGAGCACCGACCACTAGAGTTGGACACGACTGGCTTTATTTTACTTTATTTTATTTTAAATTCAGATTTCTATGCCGCCCAACCAGGTAAACCCGACTCAGGGTGGCTCACAACAAGTTAAAACATACATAAAAACAATTAAACCATTAAAAACCCAGCATACCCACCCACCTACCCAGTTCATCTTTAAAAACTATCCACATTAAAACTAACTGTATTAAAACTACTTTTGATCAAGGGAGACCTTTATCTTTACTTAAGGACAACAATAACAGATCAAGTCTAATTTGTTTTTCAAAGTTCAAGCGTATTTTTTTTAAATGCAGGATTTCTCACCAGGACCTTTGTTGGTCATTAAAAAGCTGTCTATCTGTCATGGACTGCAAAGTGTTAAGGATAGGAATTGGTTTGCTTAGAAATTTTTAAGGCAGACAACAAAGCAGAATAAAGGCTGCACAGCATGGGAACAGAAGGCAGATAAGCTGGTATCTTTAGCCTAATATTAAAAAGGCATTTGTGAGAAAGGCAGGCCTCCTTGGTCCACTGCCTGCCCTTGAAGATGGTTTTTATCTCCGCCAGCAGGTGGACTACAAGGGGGAATGAAATGCTGATTGATAATACCAAGCCTGTTGTGCCTCTTGGTGAAGGCCTATCTGTAACATTGTTCTGGACTGTGTATATTGGCAGCTGCATCTACCTCTCACCCTCACTCTTTCATTCTCTTATTTCATAGAGAGGTGGCGATTAATGTATGTTTTTTAAAAAATAAAAAAATATAAGCCTCTGGTTCCAAATCACACTTCTGCCAGAAACTCCACAGATTGCCATGAGCTGGCATCTCTAGGTAGTGTTGGGAAAGACAGTTGTTTGATGTCCTGGAAAGGATGTGTGCTGGCCTAGAGGCATCCTTAGTCTGAACTGATATGGGATATTTTTCTGTTTTTCAGTTCAGCTGAGGAAGAATCTGGGCTTCATGAGTATAAATCATGGGTATATATGTTATTATCTTCCCCCTTTGGATGGGAGCGTACGTGCGTACATGTTCCTCAGATTTCTGATGGATTGTATTTAAGAGACAACCATGTGCATGTTTCTGGCATTTTGTTTTCTCATAACAGAATATAAAGCTATAACTTTATATAGCACTAGCTGATTACCTGGCTTCGCCCGGGCTAGTTTCTCTTTGAGGCTCCTCTCAAAATACTTGATTCATCATGAAAATTGATTGGAGATCTACCAGTCCAAGGTCCATGGGTTATCAAAATCTGTTATCCTAAAAGGTATCAGTGATTAGTATTGCACTCGTTTTTTCAGTTATTTTGTCATAATTAAGATTGTTAAAATGAATATGAGATAATTTAGTTCAAATTATGCATACATCTGTGTCTTGTTTCCCTCTTCTAGGCATACTTTTGGTACACATAAATACGAATAAATTGTGAGCAGATGTTTGTAGCCTGAATTAAGTAGGTGACAGCTATGTGCATAGGTTTTCCATTCCCTTCCTCTGGGGGAACTCTGAGACTTTGCAACTTGCTCAAGGCTATACAGGCAGGCTCCTCTCCCAGGTGGCCTAGCAGGGGATGAAATTTCTAACCTCTGGTTCTATAGTGAGGGAACTCACCCACTTCCAATTGGCAATAGCAATAGCAACTTCATTTATATACGACTCCATAGTGCTTAGTGCACTTTGGGCGGTTCACAACGTCATTACCGTTTTGGCCCCATCATGTTGGGTACTCATTTTACCAACCTGGGAAGGATGGAAGGCTGAGTCAACCTTGATCTCTGTTAGGATTGAACTCAGATTGGGAGCACAGTTTTGGCTGCAGCACAGCAGTTTAACCACTACTCCATGAGGGCTCTACAGTGGTGGGATTCAGCAGGTTCGCCCCAGTTCACCAGAACTGGTAGCAAAAATTCTGGCTGGCCCCGCCCATCCAAATTTTGAAATAATGCAGGGTTTTCCCCCTGGCCATGCCCACCATACCACACCCACAGAGTAGGTAGTAAAAAAAATTGAATCCCACCACTGGCTCTGTATGAGTATGCTGTGGCTAGAAAACTCTGGAAAGGGTGGTCATAAATTGGAACTGACTTGACAGCATGTAATTAATATTCATAGGCAGTTTGGATGAGGGCATCCAGGATTGGGAGGGGGTCTAGAACCATTGATTAATGATCTGCATATATTTAGCCTAGGAATTTAAGGTTAAGGAAAGACATGATTTGTTGTTATGTGCAGTCTGGTTGAAACCATTGTACAGTGACCTCAGTTGGGCTTTCAAGGTAAGTGAATTACTTAGGAAGTCGTTTTACGAATGCCACTCCTACGTGAGTTTTCATAGATGGGCAAGGGATTTGAACCCAGTTCTCCTGAAGGGATATTGAACAGATGATAGTAAAGTTATTATTTGTTGCTCTGGAGCTGGTATTCTCAACCTGCGGCCCGTGGGCTGGATGTGGCCCATAGCACCATTTCCTGTCCCCCCCCCCTCCACCACACCAGGAAGTGCCATGTGGTGGAGGCTGGAAGGGCAAAATGGCTGTCCATGGTAGTAGCTGTTCAACGAACAAACAACCATGACATTTTGTGAATTCTACCTTGTTGGAGATATTTAATTAAAGACTGGATGGCTCTTTGGGATATGGCAGCGCACTGAGGAGACGGTTAGATCAGGTCACTTCAACTTTGTGGTACTGTGAAAGCCTGCTCTGAGTTAATACTGCCAGTTTCAATCTGAAGATGACATTTGATCTTTTAAAGGGACTGTTTGCATGTGAGAGAGAGGTGGCGAGGTGGGTGGGGAGGAAAATATGTAGCTACTGCATCTTCTTCCTTGAATATCTGCACTGAAGTTTGAGAGATGTTTAGGAATGTAACAAAGACACAGTGTTGCTTGCTATGGCAGGTAGTATACAAAACCTTGTTTATAGGATGATGGGAGGACATATTAACCTCTGGGGTCTACAGGTGTACTGTCTGTTCACCTCTCCAAAAATTAAATCTTTGTATTAAAGATAAAGATCACCCTTGCTTAAAAGCCAGTTGTATCCAACTCTAGGGTTCAGTGCTCATCTCTGTTTCATAGCCGAAGAGCCAGCACTGTCTGCTTCTGCAGACATTTCCGTGGTCATGTGGCGGGCATGACTAGACACTGGTGCACACAGAACGCTGTTTACCTTCCCACCAAAATGATTCCTATTTATCTACTTGCAATTTCTTGCTTTCGAACTGCTAGGTTGGCAAGAGCTGGGACAAAGACAGGAGCTCATTCCGTCCTGCAGTATTCGGGTATCGAACTGCTGACCTGCCGCCTTCCAGTCAGTGTCTTAGCCCCTTGAGCCACTGCAGCCCCTAATCTTTGTATTACAGGACTATAATTCTACTATGAAATTGAATTTTCTAGGGATATTCCCATCATGACATTTCCATAATGGTTAGTTCTTACACATGCAGTGGTACATAAATCTTTTAAGAGTGAACAACTCAAAAATCAAAAGCTTGTTATTCTTCATTCATTAACAGTGTTGCTTCATTTACATGCAAAAGCATAGTCAAACTTTGGTTTGTTCTGATGAAAAAGGTTTGACTTGCATTGTTTTTTTTAAAGAACTGTACGCTTTCTCTCCTCATCCTCTACCATCCAAAACCTCTTAGAATAGTCTGATCAATAATGCATTGGATGCACCTTAGTGCTTCTTAATTTCTTAACTGTCAAGAGATTCAGAACATTAAAATATATAACACTTAATGTCACTGGTAAAAGAAAATAGTTATTTTTCATTTGGGCATATTCCCTGGCTGGGCATTTGCAATACAGTGTGGTTTTTTTTAAAAAAAGGGATAATGGATTATTTGCAAAGATAGCAGTGTCAAGTACTGATGTCAGAGAATATGTTTATGTTCTGTTTTTGCCCTGAGGTTGGTTACTCTATATTCCAGATTTAACTTCACAAGTTCCTCTGAAGTGAAATGATGACTTCACATTGTTTCCATTATGTGTTTCATAACATCTTAAATTTGCTTGTCACATAAAGAAAAGAGAGATGAAAGAATTATTGTAATAATAAAGTGGCACAGTCGTCCTTTGACTATTTTGTGGGTGTCACTTGGACCTAAGGGCAACAAGGATGATCAGAGAACTGGAAATCTAACCCTATGGGAAAAGCTGAAGGAACTGATCATGTTTGTTGTTATTAAATTGTCTGACTTATCATACTTGTTTATAATGCTAATATTTCTGTACACTTATTAATATCTACAATGCTTTGTGATAGTTTGATTTTAATATGCATACTTTTGTTATTATACCTTAGATTGGTTATGATTGTCTCCAGAAGAAGATAAACCAAAAACCTTATTTACTTGAATTACATAAGGCATATATAAGTCCTTTGTGAAAATGCATTAATTACAACTTTTGAACTTTTAAATTACACAAGGCATAAATAAGTCCTTCGGTTTATTTTCAACTCTTTACATTATATTAAAGACAATAATTGATCATATCTAAGTCAATAACTGAATAATTGTGGAAGCAATCTAATACATTTGCATTTGCAACGGTTGTCTTCGTCGTTTTTGCATTTCCTACCATTTTGCTCATCTTTCAATGAGCAGTCAGGGTTGATTTCTTCTAGGATTGACCTATTTGTTCTCCTCGCTGTCCAGGAGACTCTCAACACTCTCCTCCAACATCACATCTCGAAGGCATCTCTTCTTCTGCTCTCAGCCTTTCTAATGGTCCAGCTCTCACACCCATACATTACCACCGGGAATACCATTCCTTTGACTATACACATTTTTGTTTTCAAGGTGATATCTCTACTTTTCACTATATTCTCCAGGTTTCTCATAGCTTGTCTCCCCAGAATCAGTCGTCTTTTTATTTCATGGCTGCAGTCACCATCTGCAGTGATCTTAGATCCTAAGAAAGTAAAATCTGTCACTGCTTCTACTTCTTCCCCATCAATTTCCCAGGGACTGATAGGGCCTGTTGCCATTATCTTGGTTTTCTTGATGTCGAGTCTCAAGCCAGCTTTTGCACTCCCTTCTTTCAACCTAATCAGGAGCTTCTTTAGGTCTTCCTCATTTTCTGCCGTTAGGGTGGTATCGTCTGCATAATTCAAATTGTTTATGTTTCTCCCAGCAATTTTTAAATCTCATATTGTGATTCAATTGTTGGGCTGCAACTTCATGTTCCTGCACCATTGGCTGAGCTGACTAAGGCCGAAGTGCCAGAGGTAACTATGTTACTCTGTTGCAACAGAAACAACCATGAATCCCGTGGCAGCTTACAGACAACATAATTTGTTATGGCGCATGCTTTCTTGGACTCTGGAGTCCATGATTAAGATAAGAATTTGAAGACACAGCATTCATTTTAAAAGTATGGAAATCATAAAGCTAATAACATCTTTGAGTTAGGTCTGTTTAGGAATTTAGAATTTTTGGAATTCTTGATTTAAGGACCCATGCAGAACTGATACTTTGTAGGTAATACTGGAGCTATTGAACCTTTCCTTTGGATCATACCACTTGTGTCATGTAGCAGATTCGCCATGGCCAAAAAGGTGGAATGGAGTGCTGCCACTGTTTCCTAGTGAAGGGACAACATTTTCTTTATTGGTGGGTATAATGTTACAGCAGTGAGGTTGGTATCTCACGTCTTGAATGTCAACATGTAACACCTGCTGGTAAAGGTGTTGTGGCCCTCAGACCACCCTTTCGGTCACCTCAGGAGGTTAATTATGGACTCCCTGGACCATGGCCACATACATGCCTGCAGCAGATTCTTATTTCTCTCATTTTACATGTAACTCTCAACTGCAAGAGTGTAGCAACAGTTTAACTTTTACTTTTATCTGCTGCCATAGTTTCTAAAGGGCAAAGGGAAAATAGTCAGAAGAAAGCTTGTCTTCAATATTTCAGTGACTCACTGGATTAATGAAATATATGGTACCATGATCTGTGATTTTCCTGCAGCATAGAAACATCTGCGTAGGAAACACTAAGACACCCACATTCCAGCCTATTCTGTTTATTTGTTAAGAGGCATTGCACCCTACCAGAGTTTAAGGTGCCTTAGACAGATGCCAAGAGTGTTGTCTTGAGTACTGGATAATTGAGCGAGAAACATAAATGACGATTTAGATGTTTAAAGTGTAAGAGTTCAAAACAAAAAAGAGCATAACTCTAAATGTGTTCTTTAGCTTCTGTGTTGAAATATAATTATTTGCTTAGAATTTCTTTCTGTGTGGAATGTCAAAAGCTTGTTTATCTTCCATGAGAAATAATAACTTGAGGAAAACATCTGCGAATGAGGGTTTCCATCTTCCAAAATAGGATAGATCTACTTTTACTTTTCCAGATTCTTCCCCCATCATATTTTGACAGTCTCTTGAGCAAGTGTGGTGAGCATGACGCCATGGGCAAGGCAGGGTCCCATGCCTGGCCTTAAGACCTTGAATTGGCCTATTTTCATGTAGTGTTTTGCGTGTGAATTTTAGGTATAAATTAACATAGAACATTATCATGTTATGATATGGTAATAATTACATACTGTCAAGTCCATTCTGACTTAGGGTGGCCATTTCCCAAATTTTCTAGACATAGAATACTCAGAAATTGTTTATCATACTCTTCTTCTGAGGACACTCTAGGACTGTGCAGCTGGCTCAAAACATACAGGCTGGCTCTTTTCCCTGTAGCCATAGAGGGAGAATCAAACTCCCAACTTTACTGCCAGGTGCTCCAGCTATCATGTTCAATCATGTCTAGCCATCGTGTTTGGATACAGTTCAATAAATGTAGCATTCAAACATGACTACATTAAAATGCAGATGAACGTGCGCGCGCATGCACACACACATTTTTTTTACAGCTCCCTGATCAAAAGGCCCTTTTCCAGCAACCAGTCAATTGCTGAAACCCCAGTCTGAATAGAAATGTCTTCACAAGCTGGAGAAAGGAGATGAGACTAGCCTATTGGCCCTTGGTAGGGAATTCGGCACTCTAGGAGCAGCTACCAAGAAGCCTTCAATCAAGATACCAATGAAACATCTGTATGTAAAATCTTCAATCTCCTATTGTATAATGAACTCCACCCTAGAAGAAGGTTGGGAGGAGTCAGACAGATCAGTAAGACCTCTAAGCAGCAGGTGGCCCAACCTCCTGATGTGCCAGCACTGAACCTGTCACTGCCAGCAGAAGCACCATCTGAACCAAAAATGCTTAAAGAATTGGCTTCCTTTTATAACTAATGGTTCCTGATGATTGCTCACTAGGGCAGGGTGAATGCCATTCTATGGCATGTGACTGACTGACTGAGAGACAGCATTGTGCTCAAGGATTGCCATGTTAAGTCTTTCCATTCTTTAGACAGTGGATGGAGTCTGAGAAGAGCAGACTGGGTCAATGGGGGACCAAAAGGATCAGTTCAGTTCTAGAGTTTGGAGTGAGCCTGTTCTCTCTCTGTGTCTTTGCTTGGAACTGTCCAAGGTCCTGAATGACTGGTTGAGCTGCTACCTGCCTGCTTAATCCAACCTCAGGAAGCTGCCACACCTTATAAGTTTCCATTCTTGGTCATGACAAGATGTAAATACTGTTCATATTCCATGGTAACACTTCAATAGTTCAACATAGCACTCTAGTTTCATATCAGGTTAGGGCTCTTGTAATTGCTGGTTGATACAGTTTGTTGTTGTTCAGGTCGCACAGTACACTTGCTATATTGCAAAAGAAATACATGCAAGATGTAACTTGACTTGGAAATCAGAACTGTGGTGTAGATTTGAAGAGGTTTCCCTTGCTCTTCAACCCTTTAGAAGGATTTTTAAAAAGTCAATGTATTGCACATCTCCTGGAATGGGTCCTCTACAGTTCAATTTGCAAATTGTCTCCTTATTGCTGTGGCTCCTGCTCAATTATTTCCCCCCTGTTTATAACTCTCCTTGAACTTTTAGATTGAAAACAGAGCACTTAAGGAGGCCATAAGCTGATCCTATTCTATTCTTACTCAACTATAATGATAGTTTGTCTTTCATTATTTAATTAAGTAGAAAAGCTCCCTCATGCACAGGGTTCTGCAGCTAAGTTTGGCTAAAGAATTAAATTACAATGAAGAGAAGCAGGGACCTGCCATGCACAACTGGAATGGATTGATTTTCCCAGTTTCTCTAGTTTTTGTTTGCTTTTTTATTCATTAGACAAAAGGAGCATCAAGTTCGGCGTCTTAACTACTAAGCGACCAAAGTCCACAGTTACTGGAGAATTCTTCATGAAAATATAAAAAAGCAGAAAACAATGGCATTCTGAACATCTTTATGTATATTGGCATATTTTGTAAAGTGTGTTAGAGATTTAAAATGGCAAGGCATATGTATAATGGCATACTTAAAAATATACCGTATTTGCCAGCGTATAAGACACACTGGAGTATAAAATAGCCCACTATAAGCCACAAGACGCACTCCATTTCCCCAGTGTATTTTAAGGGTGGTGGTGGTGGAAGTGGGTCTTATATGCCAGCAAATACAGTACTTTTATAAACATTCTGTGTTTTTCCATGTTGCTTTTGACTAAATCTACTTATCCTTTCTCTCTGTGTGCCTGATGCATCCAGTAATGCTTGAACAGAAGCTGCTAATAACATTCATTAGCACTTGAAAAAGCAAATTAAAGTGAAGTGCTAGAATTCAAATGTCATTCATTTTAATGAACCTTTCAGTCAAATAAACTTTTACATTTACATGGCTTAAGATGTGGTGCAGTAGTCACAATAGTTTCTTATGCAAGGGAAGTGGTCAGAGTCAGACAACTCTTAACAGCAAAAGGGATATGTCTCCCACATCCCAACACTTGTACGTCTCCTAGATTTCATAAAGTTACATTTGTGTTAAGAATTGAGAATCAGTCTAAGATAGAATGCAAAGGACTCTCCTTTGTGAAAGGGCCCCATTCACCAGGGTAGAGAATTTGAGGCCATGGGCCTGATTGTGGGTCTACTGGGGTCCCTGTCTGGCTCTTGGGGGCTCACCAGAAGGTCATGCTCCCTTCCCAATGACATCACTGTTTGATGATTTCCCATCTTCTCTGGATTTCCTTTCCTTCCAAAACATCAAAATGTCTCTCTAAGTGCTTAGTTATCGGCAGCAAAAGATTTAAGCAGAAATATACTAAGATCTTGGCTGTGTCTTTTTATCATACCCACCACTAGACTATAACCGCCGAGAACTTTTTGTAATTGAATCTAGCCCCAGGGCTAGAAGGGGTTCACCTCAGCTACACCCCCATCGTTGCCTTATATAGTGACCCACAAGATCAGATATTTTTGCTATATAATATGTATATGGCTTAGTTGCCTTGTTGCTGGATGGGATTATTCCCTGTATCTTAAACATGGTGTCGAATCAAGGGATAAAATGGTTTGATGCCATTTGCCATCTCCCTCTCTAGCCTCTTTGTTTCTGTCTGCTGTGTGTCACTCATGCTGTGTCGCTTACTATAATGATCTGGGATGGAAGGGACAGGATTAAAATGGATGGAGAAAGTGCATTGAAGGAGAGTATGACAATCCTACAACAATAGCTGCTTGGCATGGTACCTTCTTTAAATGATGGCTACATCCTTCATATACCCATTTACTTGTGGGGTGAAGGGAATCCCCAGTCCTACTAGCTATTAGATTAGGTAGAGGAGTACCATTACCTGAGTCTCCAGACTTTGCTGGGGGAGATTCAATCAATTTTCCTTTCAGCCTTTTTAGAATAAAGTTTTATAAATATATTTATTTATTTATTGAATTTGTATTGCCACTCCATTGCCAGAGTGACTCCGGGTGGCTTACAACAAGATATAAAAACATAAAAACATCCAAAAATCACTTAAAAACCAACCCATTAAAAACCCACCCACCCCATCTGGAAAAGAGGGACAAATTATTTTAAATGAGCCAATGGGCGGGGGCCACCTCCCCATCAGTACTCCACACCTGCCTTGCCAGCCAGGTTTTAAGTTCCTTCCTAAAGGGCAGCAGTTCTGTCTGCAGCCGTATATCTGAGCAACTTGTCATGAGAATATTCCTTTTGTGCTCAAAGTAGGTAATGGAGCCCAGATCCAGAGAGGATCAGAGAGGAAACAGGCATGGTGATGATTGTCAAATAAAATAAACCAGTTTCTGTAAAGTCCCATATTTAGTACTGTAAAACTCCTACTTACGCAAAAAGTCCGTTCTGAGGCGTTTGCTTAAATTGTTTTTTATGTAACTTGAAGCAAACCCACAGGAAAAATTATTTTTTTACGTAACTCGAAGCAAACCCATAGGAAAAATGAAATTTTTATGTAAATCAAAGCAAACCCATAGAGAAATGAATTTTTACGTAACTTGAAGCAAACCCATAGGAAAAATGTTTTTTATGTAACTCGAAGCAATAGGAAATCGTGTTACGTAAATTTATGTAAATCGGGACATTTGTGTAAATCGGGACATGGCTTAGCACAAAATCATTATGTAAGTTGGATTTTATGTAACTCGGGGCATTTGTAAGTCGAAGTTTTACCGTAATTCCAAAATTAAGGTCAAAATATATACGTAAATGGGTTCTCAAATGGTAGAGACCGTATCACCTCAAAGAACGTCTATCCGTCCAACCAGAGCGGACCGGAGGGGCTCTCTGCTTGTACCATCTGCTAGAGGGGCCCGTTTCTCTAGCACAAAAAGGAGGGCCTTCTCTGTGTCTGCTCCGGCCCTATGGAACCTCCTGCCAGTGGAACTAAGGCTGCAGACGGAATTGCTGCCCTTCAGGAAAGATCTGAAAACATGGCTGGCGGGGCAGGTGCGGGGTCCCGAAGATGTCGTGACCCCCACCTGCTGGTTGGTTTAATATCAAAGTAATATCAAAGTAATTTTCCACTTTTTAATGTGTGGGGGTTTTAGTGGGGTAATTTGTTTTAATGGGGTTGTTCTTGTTTTAAGGGTTTTAAGATTGTATGCCGCCCAGAGTCTTTGTGAGTTGGGCAGCTATATAAATATGAATATAAATAAATAAAATAAAATAAAATCTGGCAGAAGGCAATTTCATAAGCTAAGCCTGAAACATTTATGTCCCTCCACCCTCGGAGTGTGATTGACAAAGTAGGGGAATTCTGCCAGGCAGGTTGAATTCTGCTGAGGTGCCACATAGATTTGCCAATCACACATTTATCATTTGAAGGAAATAGAAGTAAAAGGTGCTAAACTGAAGTGGTGTTCCTCTTCTTTCAGTGTGAGACAGAAATTGTACATTCAGAAGAGTGTTTATGGCACAGTATTTTTGCCCCTAGGAAATGTAATGAGTAATTTGGGGGATTCTGAAAAGGATAGGCCCCTTGCTATCATTTTATTCTCTACACAGCACTTGTCTTGTAACCACACGGTTGCTGATTTAAGTGAAGATAAAGGAGCTTTGAGTACCAGTCTTACTATTCCTACAAGTCTCTCCCCCCCACACACACACACACACTTTAATTTCACCTCAACTATTTACTCACTAGTGCTTTTTTTTTTAAAAAAAGGTAGAGGACATTCTGATTTCCTGAACTTTAACAAAGATATCTTATTGTGTTGCATTTTGTTTCTCTGTATCAGTTGTGCAATATTCCTGTAGTCTTATCTCACTGCAATTACTTCAGTGTGCCAAGAAATATTATCACCATGAATGGCATAAATTATTGGCAGAAAAGAAAACCTGGTTTCTTCTCTTCCATGTTAGCATGGAAGTGACTGTGAAATAGTTGTATCAGTGCAGAAACCAATAGCTCCTAATTAGAAGAGAAGAATCCTTAAGGGTTGTTGCATGGGTGATTTATTAATTAAAAAAAAACTAAATTATAAAAACATACAAAATATATGAAAGAAATACATAAACATAATACATAAACATAGAAAGCAAATTATTACATTGAATTACTTAAACTCCACTATAATAGTATTGTAAACAATACCAAATCTAGAACCTTATATTTGACATATATCTTGCAAAGTATATCCCATATCTTATTTCATTATTTTTATTCATATTTTTAATTATATATTTGAAATTCCAAAAATTTATAAGGTTCAACTTATTATATTACAAAATAATAACCCAGTGATATATACATGCCATGAGGATCAATATTCTAATTTAATCCTTCCAAAAACTCATATACTGTATTAAGGTCCTGGTTTATCTCCTTTATCACATATTAAAACATATTCCACAAATGGTCTCCATATTTCCCAAAATTTGTTTTCTTTTAAAATACCTTTCTTTGCATTCAGTTCACATGTCAATTTATCATTCAAAGCAATTTCCCACATTTCCTTATACCATTCATCTATTTTCAACGTTAAATCGCTTTTCCATTTTCTTGCTATACATACATGAGATTCTTTTGGAGTCAGATTTCTCAAGTGGAAAGACTAACAAGAATCACATCTCTCCAACACTTATCCAGCACTAGGCTGAAGGGTATTTCTAATGTATGTTTGACTTCCCAGAGAAGCTGGTGACATAGATAAAGGGGGCTAGGGAGAGATTGGCCTCACAAAAGGACTGAATAATTTAATACTAATGGTGATAATAGAGAAAGTTGACTGATGACACTTTATGAAGAATTTTCACATAGATGATGATGATGATAATAATAATAATAATAATAATAATAATAATAATAATAATAATAATAATAATAATAATAATAATAATAATAATAATAATAATAATAATAATAATAATAATAATAATAATAATACATTCCCTGGTTATGTCAATGTTATGCATTCCTCCTAAGGTCAAACTTCCATTCATTTTGATGAATATGGATTACTAATAATTGATGTTTATGCATTCTTTATATTTGAACAGAGGAAATACAATTTCTGCTCTAACCTCTGACATGCATACATACAGCATCCTGGAATATTTCAGCATTGTTAATAATGTGAATGCATGTTTTAATGATTTGGTTCCAATGGTATATTTTGAGTTTCAGATTTCTATGTTGTAGTTTTATATACAGTGGTACCTCGCTTAAAGAGTATAATGTGTTCCATGGGATTGCTCTTTAAGCGAATTTGCTCTTTAAGCAAATCACCATTGTAAGTGACCAATTGTTATTTCTGGCGTGTGTGTGTGTGTGTTTGTGAACCCCAATTTAGTTGTTAAGCAAGTTTTTGGTTGGTTTTAGTTGTTAAGTGAGGCGACCACTCAGAGAAAATTCTGCTCTTTAAGCGAGTGAGTCTCTAAGTGAGGTGCTCTTTATGCGAGGTTTTACTTCATTATCAAGAAAATTAAACAAATCTGCAAGTTGATAATATGGAAACCATTTGTCTTTTAATATTTGTAATCTTTTAAAGCTATCGCTTCTATAAACTGACAAGATATGTCTTGCTTTTTTTCCATTCCCATTTAACTGTGTCCCCTGATTCACTTTTATTAAGCTGCAGTGGCAGTGGGTTTCAAATATTTAATTCTCTCATATGTATATATCAGTGATAGCAAACCTTGGCACTCCAGGTGTTCTTGGACTTCAGTTCCCAGTAGTCCAAGTCTCTGTGAATCCACATGAATGGGTTTACTGCACATACATGTACTCACAGTACTTCTGGGAATTGAAGTCCAAGAACATCTGGAGTGCCAAGGTTTGCCATCATGGGTATATATCATTAGTAGTAATACAGTGATTACTGCAGTGGCTCAAGTGGCTAAGACGCTGACTGGGAAGCGGAAGGTCAGCAGTTTGTTTCCCGAGTACTGCAGGATGGAATGAGCTCCCGTCTTTGTCCAACCCAGCTCCTGCCAACCTAGCAGTTCAAAAGCAAGAAATTGCAAATAGATAAATAGGGACCACTTCAGTGGGAAGGTAACAGCAGGTTCCGTGCACTCCGGTGTTTAGTCATGCCTGCCACATGATCACGGAAATGTCTGCAGAAGCAGACAGCGTGGGCTCTTCGGCTTTGAAACAGAGATGAGCACTGAACCCTAGAGTTGGATATGACTGGCTTTCAAGCAAGCGAAACCTTTAGTAATATGACATGATTTTAAAAATCTGTGTTATTTTTCAGGTAGTCTCTCACATTTGCCGCAAAGTTATTTATGACAACAAACTACTGCAAACCACCTTTTCCAAACCAGTTCTAATGCCAGGATAATCTTTGCATTACATTACCCCAGATACATATCAATGGTTCTGCTAATCTTTTGGGAAGATCCTGCACAGTTCTGTTCAATGTCTGTATGAGTTATCTGCCAGCCAATTGGGTGGCAATTTCTTGGTGGGGAGGACTGCTTTTCATTGAGGTATGTGAAAGCCACGTGACCTCATTGAAACTGCTGTCTCATGGTTAAGCCTTTAACATTTTTATAACAGCAAAATGAACTCTCTGTGTGAGTAGGCAGGCCCCATCCTCCCCATGCTAGATCTTTATTCCCAGATTTCAGAGTTGTGGCTGTGGCAAGGAGAGAAACAAGAAAATTACTTTAGTAGCTGGGTGGAGAAGGAGTGAGATTCCTTGCCAAAATTGACCACCAAAGCAAGTCTCTTTTGAAACTATACATCAAAGATTCCCAAACATTTTGGGCTGTGGGCCAGTCACGTGGTTCAGCGGGCTGGTAACGTGGTTCCTCCCACCGGAAGCGGAAGTAAAACATGCCTTGCAATCAGTGATACACTGAAAAAATCTTACTACCTCCACCATGGGCATGGCTAACTCTGTGGGCATGGCTAACTCTGTGGGCCGTGCCCACTTGGCCTCCCTACGCCATGGCCTGGGGTAGAGAGGTGGGCATGGCTGGCCAAGTGCGCATTGCATGGGGGAATTCCCGCTACCGGTGCCCGGGCACCTGTGGGCACCTGGAGCAACTCAACACTGCTTGCAATCTCTTTTGCAACAGGACGAGATAGATTTTTAGGCTGCCATTTTCTCTGCTCAAACCAAGGGTGCCCAAACTATGGCCCAGGGGCCGGCCACTGGGCCTTAGTTTGGGGCCCCCTGCTATACATGAATGGCGAAATGGAGGGACTCTAAGAAAGACTGATGATTTGCTCCTGCTGGCACCTAGTTTTCCAGCACCAGGACCCACTAGAGTTGACCCACCCACTCTGAAAATCAATTAAAGTTTAACAAAAGCAAAACTAAATGATATTGGAATTCCATTCTTCATTTTTTGCTGGGAGGGGCGGAGATTTTTTGGAGGTGTTCATAGGAAGAGCTTCAGCCCATATTAGTGAAAAAGGACAAGTCTTGGAAATTTCCAGGAACAGGAAAGAATATTTTTGCACAGTTTTTTTCAATTGGGGGGGAGGGGGGGAGAGTTGAGCTTTCAGGGATTGTGAGTTCCTATGGGGCCACACTCCTGTATACGCTTCTCTGGTGGACCAGGTAGGATATTGCTTCTCCTCTGATTTGCTTTGGAAGACCTGCCTGCCCCCACTTGGTCAAGCTGTCTTCTGATTGCCAAAAGATTATGGGAGTCCATGTCAGCTGTGTCACTCCTTGGCAGCCTGGGATGCTTTTGCTAAGAAGATGGCCATTTGCAGCATTCTACTCCCCACTGTCAGCTGCAGGATGGGCTCATGGTAAACTGGACCACCTTTGCTTGTCATCATCATTGTTCATATAATCTCTCCTCAATATTATATGGTTATTAATGCACATTGTATATAGCTCAAGCGGCTAAGATGCTGACTGGGAGGCGGAAGGTCAGTAGTTCGATTCCCGAGTACTGCAGGACGGAATGAGTTCCCGTCTTTGTCCTAGCTCCTGCCAACCTAGCAGTTCGAAAGCAAGAAATTGCAAGTAGATAAATAGGGATCATTTCGGTGGGAAGGTAAACAGCGTTCCGTGTGCGCCAGTGTCTAGTTATGCCTGCCACATGATCACAGAAATGTTTGCAGAAGCAGACAGCGCTAGCTCTTCGGCTATGAAACAGAGATGAGCACTGAACCCTAGAGTCGGATATGACTGGCTTTCGAACAAGGGAAACCTTTACCTATATATTCTTCTATTACACAGTTTCTGGTTCACACTTGCAAATCCAATACGATTCTGGCCAGGTGTACTTGCAGAAAGTGTTTGGGAGTATTCGCTATGCTCTGAAACTTATACAGATGTTGACTCACCAAACTGATTCAATGGGCCTAAACTCGAGCTGCATCCTACTGTTAGATTTCAGCCAGTGTGGTTCAAACAAGACTTTCTTTGAGCAAAGAGGGGTAGAAGAGATCATTCTGAACAATGCTTTTCATAGCATTTCATAACATCTATTTGTTTGGTCCAGTTTTCAGTGTAAGCAGAACAATCAGAGGATAATGAACATTTTCATGTTTTCTGGGGATGATCTCATTCAAATCCAAGGATGAAAAGCGACATTATGCTCACAGTATGATAGGGACTTTATTTCTGTCCCCCTCCCCTTACGTCCCTCTGTGTCATCAGAAAGTCTATTCCAGAGGTTTTCTAGTCCCTTGGATCAGATGTTTAAAGTGTGTGTGTGTGTGTGTGTGTGTGTGTGTGTGTGTGCGTGCGTGCGTGCGTGCGTGTGTGTGTGTGTGTGTGTGTGTGTGTGTGTGTGTGTGTGTGTGTGTGTGTGTGTGTTTAGGGCAGGTGGAAATCTTCAAAATACACTGTGGAGCCCTAAGAAGCTTCACAGCATGTGGGATTTTCACTCACTAAAGCCATCTTCCATTATGCCTTGCCACCCCGCGGAACCACCGTTATGCACACTGATAGCATAGTTTCTGTTTTTTGTACTTGCAATTCCTATATGATCCTGGCCAGTATTTACAGGTCTCAATATATCCGAGTTGACAAGACTTATGTTTTCCAGATTCAGATAATGTTATTGATTATGTCAGATCTGTGACTAAATGGGGCTGTGGTGGCTCAGTGGTTAAGAAGCTCCCCTTGTTAGCTGGAAGACTGGCAAGTTGGCCGTTTGAGTCCTGGTACTGCATGACGGATTGAGCGCCTGTCTCTGTCCCAGCTCTTGGGGACATGAAAGGAGCCTCATTAATTTCCAACACAAAATTATTATTGTTGTTATTGTTATTATTATTATTATTGTTGTTATTGTTATTATTGTTATTATTGTTATTATTGTTATATGTGACTAAATGTAGAAGAATCTCTTTTGCCATGATAGAAGACTACTTTCCATGAATGTTTTCTTCTTCCAGGTCAAATGGAATCTATTGCTGATATGCTTTTAAATCAAAGTGGCTTTGCAGCAGTTTACTTTGTGGATCCTTGTTGTTCATGTAGTTTTATGATTTGTCTTCTCGTAAGACTTGATAATTCCAGTTATGCCTGAAGAACAACCTTGTCCCTAGAAAGTTCTTAAAAATCTTTAGCTCTACCACTGTTGACTCCAGTGTATAAGCGAAGAAAGGAGAAGGAGGATTTGGAGACTTGTAATCTTAACAAGTAGACTTTACCAGTTCTGTCAGATGGTGGACATGTCTGATTGTACTAATTTACACTGCATGTGAGAACAGGATTGTACTCATTGAAGTTCCTTGAAAGAGCATGAACTACGAGTGTGTCATTCAGAGTGGTGTGAAAATGAGGAATGTACTCCTGATTTGACACACTCATTTAGTACATATGATAATAATTGTTTTGTGCAGTGGAATAGAGCCAGGTGCAGGATATTAATCGTACCAGTTTTTGCTAGCATTAGCACATGCCAGTAAGTGGAATAAAACCACTGAAAAGAGAACAGCAATCATTTTTAGTTTGTTCAAATGATACTTATTTCTGCATATTCAGTAGTTTAGATGTAGATTTTATCTTGTTCCTAAGAGGATGATTGTTTATCTTCCCTTATCTGTTTAATAAACTTAACTTTTCCCTTACTTGTCCACTTCAAATGGTATTACTTGTTTTTCAAATAATTTTGCTACTCTTTAAATCTTACTTTCCACTGTCACAAAAACATCCAGAAGGGCTAAAAAAATTGTAGAACAGCCATTACTCCCAATTCTTTTCTTAAGGTCAAAGGGCCTTTCTTGTTTCTTTTGTGATGATAGTCTTCCTCTTCATTATATATTTCTCAGTATTGAGTTGGGTATCAGTTGTAAGATTTGGGTGGTACCACAGTTCAGAAATTAGACTTGGCTGGATTTATTACTCAACAGTGTTCATTGAATGACCCGTAACCCTAAAAACTACAGTTAAATGTATGATTCCCCCTCATTTTCTAAATTAGATTGTGCCAACTGAATATTTGGGCCATTGATACAGAAGAATAAAATTCTTCCATATTGAATTGTTGGGAAGTAAGGTAAGTATTCTGAGAATTAAGCAGTTAAGTTAAAAATACAGTAAAAACCCGACTTACAAATGCCCCGAGTTACATAAAATTCGACTTACATAATGATTTTGTGCTAAAACCATGTCCCGGTTTACACGATTTCCTATGAGTTTGCTTCAAGTTACATAAAGATTCTTTTTCCTATGGGTTTGTTTCAAGTTATGTAAAAATTCATTTCCTTATGGGTTTACTTCAATTTACATAAAAATTTCATTTTTCCTATGGGTTTGCTTCAAGTTACATAAAGATTCTTTTTCCTATGGGTTTGTTTCAAGTTATGTAAAAATTCATTTCTTTATGGGTTTGCTTCGATTTACATAAAAATTTCATTTTTCCTGTGGTTTGTTCCGAGTTACGTAAAAAAATAATTTTTCATATGGGTTTGCTTCGAGTTACATAAAAAAAACGAGTTAAGCAAAAGCCTATGGAACAGACTTTTTTCCCGTAAGTAGGGGTTTTACTGTACACCACATAGAATTGGGAGAACTGTGGTCCCCACTCCCCTTTGAGCATTATAATGTCAGCTAGTTGACACCCTTAACCACTGATCCAGTCCCACGTGACACCCCTAACCACTGATCCAGTCCCTTGATTCACTTTCTGGACAGTTTGATGCCAGGCTGTTTGAAGGACCATATCTCATCAGATGAGACTCCCTGGTTTAAAGATTTTTTTGGGGTGTGTGTGTGTGTGCTCATCTCTTGGTCAGAAGCACTTTTGTTGAGCTCTTGAAAGAGTGTATTAATGGCTGTTACCATGCTGTGGACTTCCCTTCCACAGAAGGCTGGGTTGGCTTATTTCTGCATATACCCTTGCAGGCAAACAAAGGTTTTGCCTTTCAATTTTGGCCTTGTTGGCCTGCGGAGGCAGTTTTTAAGATGGAATGCTGCACTTTTCTCTTTAAACTATTTGTGTGACAAATGGGTTTGTCATAGTCATCTTTCTAAGCATAATAGTCATATGCCATCAAGTCAGTTCTGATTTCTGGTGACCTTTTTCGGAGTTTTCTAGATAGAGAGTGCTCAAAAGGGGTTTACCATTCCCTTCTTCTGGAGGTGCCCTGGGTCTGTGCAGCTTGTCAATGTCCACATAGGCTGGTTCTTCATTCTTTTAGGGGGGTTCTTAAGAAATCCTAAGTATGCATTTAAAACTACAGTAGCATTTACATCTTCCCCTGGGAGGCTTGAGTACGTCACCTTAAAGTGAGCAAGAAACAGTTGTGTGGAAGCTCTTTTTCCTTTGAACAAGTGTCAGGCTTTCAAGCAATCAACAGAAATGAAACTCATTTATATTCACTTAGGTATTCCTGGGCTGCATTGTAATTTTTATTCTCTTTGATGTCAGATGGTTTTTAACTATGGTTCGTAAAGATTCGTAGAGCATTGGATGCAAACTAGGAGCCACTTCTTGGAATTACAAAGGATCATCCTTTTCTGTCGATAGTTTGAGGGAGTTGAGAT
This sequence comes from Bradypodion pumilum, assembly GCA_035047305.1. NCBI lineage: Eukaryota > Metazoa > Chordata > Lepidosauria > Squamata > Chamaeleonidae > Bradypodion > Bradypodion pumilum. Next base: position 288,465,105 of record JAWDJD010000001.1, on the reverse strand, counting down.
CCAGGCTCTTGAAAAACAGGGCTAGGTAACTTGTCCCTGTCCATCAGCATAGTGAGGGATGGTGGAACTTGAAATCTGGCAACATCTGCAAGAACCTCTTTCACCCACCCACCCTGCCTAAAAGTATCACGTGAGTTTTTAGGCTCAACATAACCAAAGACAGAATTTATTGCTTCTTGGCCTTTTGGCTAATATCAAGTGTGACATAATTGATTTTCTTGGGAAGAAGGAGGGCTTTAAAAATGCATGCTAATTGCACATGCAGATAAGTATACAAATTCATCACCTTGATTTATCTGTGTCATAGGACAGCTTTGAAAGATGGTTTTGGGCAAGCTATCACATGGGAGGGAGCTGCTTGTTGGCGTGGATGTCCTAGTGTTAGGTTCACGGAGCAGCTGTTGATCATCATCAAGATAGTGCCTGGGCTTGTCATTAACTGACATCAGTTTTTTGGACCAGATAATGATAATAATAATAATAATTTCATGTCAGAAATTATTCTTGGTTGAAAGGATTTTTGCGGAAGAAATTCTGCTCAGGGAACACCCAAATGAGGCTCCTTTCATGCCCCCAAGAGCTGGGACAGAGATGGGCACTCAATCCATAATGCAGTACCTGGGTCTCAAACTGCTGACTTGCCAGTCTTCCAGCTAACAATGCGAGCTTATTTATTTATTTATTTATTTTCTTAAATTTATATCCCGCTTCTCTCGAACCAATGGAACAACTCTAAGCGGCTTACAGAAGATTCAAAAACACAATATCAAAAGCACACAATTCAAAAAGCACAGTATAACAATAATAAATCAAGAATACAATATTAAAGATGCAATTAACAACAAAAAATCACAAGAAATCACAAGAAATATCCAAGACCACCCACGAAATCCCCTGCCTTTAAAGTCCTCCAAGTCCAAGGGCGAGGGGGAAGACGGGCCCAAAGAACACCAGCCAGGTGGAAAGGCCAGGTGGAGAGGCCGGTGGAATGGCCCTCTCTTCGCCCCCACCGGGGCAGGACGCGCAGCGGTGGCAGGCTCACCCGGGCACCCCTCGCCTTTTAAGTCCAAGGGCGAGGGGGAAGGCGGGGCCCAAGGACGCTGGCCAGGTGGAGAGAGCTTCTTAACCACTGAGCCACCGCAGCCCCTGGATCAGATGATAAGCCAGTGTTGCTTTGGCTTGTTTTAAGAGGTCAATCCCACTTTTAAAATCACACTTATATACTGCCCCATAGTGCTTAGTGCACTCTCTGGGTGGTTCACAAGTTAATTAGTATTTTCCCCCCAACATGCTGGGTACTCATTTTACCAACTTCGGAAGGATAGAAGGCTGAATCACTCTTGATCCTGGTCAGGATCGAACTCACAACCTTCTTGCAAAGGTGGTGGTAGTGGTGGGGAAATTTCATGTCCTTGAAAGGGGTGTGTGTGTTTCTGCTTGACTAGGTAGAAGCTGGACTCCTGCTTAGGAACTGAGTTATGTGCTGGCATATCCCAGCCATTTTACCCACACGCTATTTGTGAGAGCTGGACCATTAGCGCAGAAGAATAGATGCCTTTGAAATGTTGTGTTGGAGGAGAGTTTTGAGGGTCCCCTGGACAGCAAGGAGAACAAATAGGTCAATCCTAGAAGAAATCAACCCTGACTGCTCCCTAGAGGGTCAAATAGTAAAGATGAAGCTAATGTACTTTGGACATCAATTGAGAAGAGAGGATTCACTTGAGAAAGCCTTGATGCTGGGAAAGGTGAAGGGCAAAAGAAGAAGGGGGCGGCCAAAGATGAGATGGCTGGATGGTATTACAGATGCAATGGGTACAGAGCTGGGTGGGCCGAGGAGGATGGTGGAGGACAGAGGTGCCTGGAGGACAATGGTCCATAGGGTCGCAAAGGGTCGGAATCGACTGTGCGACTGAACAACTCCTCCCTTGGTTCTCAAGGGTGCAGTGGCATCCTAATGCTTTCTCATGTACACTCATAATGCAGTTTGCATCCCGACTGGACTCCTTCTAGAGCCTGTTGGTAGTTTTCTGCCCTTTGAGTTTTAGAGGTTAGAGAAGCCTGAGTTTCCTTTTCTGCAGAAGTCAGGGATTTCATTTCATTTCATTTCATTTCATTTCACCTTTAATTTGTACCCCGCTTTATTCTGCCCGAAGGCGACTCAAAGTGGCTAAACATTGGTGCATGACATCTGCACCAGCAGATGACAGCCAAAAAGTGAACATGAAACATATAATTCAAAATATATGAAAGAATACAATTAAAAATTACAATAAGAAGAATAAGTAAAAGGTAAAGGTTTCCCTTGCTCGAAAGCCAGTCGTATCCGACTCTAGGGTGCAGTGCTCATCTCTGTTTCTAAGCCGAAGAGCCAGTGCTGTCTGCTTCTGCAGACGTTTCCATGGTCATGTGGCAGGCATGACTAGACACCGGAGCGCACGGAGCGCTGTTACCTTCCCACCGAAGTGGTCCCTATTTATCTACTTGCAATTTCTTGCTTTCGAACTGCTAGGAATACAAAATCAATGCAAAAATACATTCAACAAGCCCAGAAGGGCACAAGACGAAAGTCCTCATCGCAAGTGGCACCAATCCCCCGGAGTGGTGTTGGAGCTCCAGGGCGGGTGAGAGTCCTCCCGTGCGTCGGCGGCTCTTGACCCCTCCGTCCAGGCATGGCTCGGTGGCAGGCGCAGGTGGCCCCAATCCCCTGGAGCGGTGTTGGTGCTCTGGGGCGGGCGAGGGGATCAGTTTCAAAGCAATGTCTACTAAAGTTGGTGAGGCCTGTGAACATAAGTGCACCAATTACCCCTCATCTCCCAAATCTCATTACTTCATAAAATCTTAACTCCTTTTGAAATGCAAGACTTTCTTTTTTTAACTCTAGGACTCGCAGTGCCACATGGAATACCTTTCGTGATGTTTGGCATTATATGCAACAATACAGATGAACGGCCCTGTTTCTAAAATATGGAGATAAGACAGCCCCTGTCACCTCTGACAGATGATATGTTTCCACTACATTTTGTGGCTTATTATTGTTATTGTTTTTTTGTCTGTGAGCTGAGTTGCTAGCTAGACATAAAAACAAAACAAAGCACCCCAGCCTGACTCCTTTCAGTTGAAAGGAGCATTTTGCTTTAAATTACATTGTCACTCACAAAACTTCCTATTGTGCTCTTGGCAGGCAGAGTGCCATTCTTGCGCTGTGCGCTCAGACTTTATACCAGTGGCCTGGGCTTTTTCCTTTTTCGCTGAATAGTTAACTGTGAGGAAAAGTACTGGGTTGTGCTTCCTGTGGTTAATACATACTATTATTAGCATGGAGGAACCTTTCTCGGTCTCATTAATCAGGAACACTGAAGGAAAAAGAAAGGAATAGAGAAACATACCCAGGATATTCAAACAAATTGAAGAATTGGGTTCCCTTCTATAGTTGGAAAGGTGCTGTGCATTCAGGCAGATGTTACTGCCAGGCAATTTGTAGTACTGATAACATAACAGGTACAGTAGAACCCCGCATAACAAAAAAGTTCCATTCCCACGGAGCTCTTTGCTATGCGGTTTTTTGCTATGCGGTTCCCTATGGGAGATGCCCTGCATAATGGGGAAAATGTTCATTAACCGGGGTTTCCATTAAGCGGGTATACTCCGGTTACAAAAAAAACCCACACAACGAAAAATTTCATTATGCGGGGTATTGCCATTGCATAACGAACGCTTCGTTGTACAATTTTTTTTGCTATACTATGTGCTCGTTATGCAAGGTACCACTGTAATTATTTTTGCCTTGTTCCACATGGGCTGCTCATTCTTCTTTCCTTCTGATAAAGGTAAAGGTCTGCCTTTACACAGGCTTGCTGTTCTCTCAGGAGGCACAATGGGGGATCGAACTCCCAAACTCTAGCTCCACAGACATATATTTAAACCAGTGACCTATCCAGTGGCTCAATGCACTGAAATTTCATGAAATGAGTTAGAACCAGCTTAATAAGTCCAGCTAAGTATAATGAATCCAATAGCTAGAGTATCCATGAACGAACACTGTAGAGCAGGAGTTCTCAACCTTTTTAAGACGGCGGCTAGGTCCTTCCTCCACCACATGGCACTTCCTGGTATGGTGGAGGCGGTGGGGTCCCACATCCAGCCCACGGGCTGTAGGTTGAGAATCCCTGCTGTAGAACATAGCAATAGAAAACAATATAAGCAGCCATGTGTTAGATGTCTTTGATTTGGGGTTTTACAAACTGTGTTTAAATGGTCCTATGATTTAACAGCTATTATGCTTTTAATTTTGCAGACATTTCTGTCCAAAAGGATTTTGTTTTGGAATTGTAGCAATTACAATTACGTAGCTTACTTGTCTTTCATAAGGAAATACATATCCTGCAGAGATGGCAATCTTCCAACTTTAAATGTGGCATGACTGTGTTCTGTGTTGTGCTGTCTCAAATGTTATATTGAAAAACAGAGAGGAAAGTCAGCATTTAATCAGTTTTTTCTTTATAAAGAAACACATTTTCCTTACCATCTACCTTAGTTCTTGCAGACATGACTGATATACAGTATATGAGTGTATGTAGATGTTGGGCAACCTCTGGATCTGCACATTTCAGAGTACGACATGGTAAGTGGGAAATTTTTGGAAATCTGAGCTACCTGTCCTGTTCTGTCTTGGCTCCAAAAGACCTTTTTATCTAGTGAGTGCTGTTAAGAGAAAATGCCCAAAGATGTAATCTACAATGTAAATGTTCTCATTTTGATTAAGTTACCTTTAAGAGCCCCAGTGGCACAGTGGTTAAACTGTTGTACTGCATCCAAAAGGCTGTGAGTTCGATCCAGAGATCAAGGTTGACTCAGCCTTCCATCCTTCCGAAGTCTGTAAAATAAGTACCCAGCATGTTGGGAGCTAAGATACTGACTGGAAGGCAGCAGGTCAGCACTTCAAATCCCGAGTACTGCAGGACGGAATGAGCTTCTGTTTTTGTCCCAGCTCCTGCCAACCTAGCAGTTTGAAAGCAAGAAATTGGTGGGAAGGTAAACAGCGTTCCGTGCACTTTGGTGTCTAGTCATGCCTGCCATATGATCACGGAAACGTCTGCAGAAGCAAGGCTCTTTGGCTTTGAAACAGAGATGAGCGCTGAACCCTAGAGTTGGATACGACTGGCTTTCGAGCAAGGGAAACCTTTACCTTTACTATGTTGGGGGCAAAATGCTAATTAACTTGTGAACCGCCCAGAAAGTGCACTAAGTGCTACGGAGCGGTATATATGTGATTGCTTTTCTTTTAAGACTAACAACCATTTTTGCCATGTGGAGAAAAAAGAAAGAATCCTGGAAGCTCAGGCTGGGTGATCCCCCCCCCCTCCCAAGGAAGTCAAATCTATCCTCCCTGTATAAAAATAACTAAAATGAAACTATTCATAGGTTTTTACTCTTTGGAAGGGAATCTCTTTTGTGGCTCAGTCAAATTTATTTCACGGTTTGGAACCCCTTCTTGCTGTGGAGAAAACTTTCCAGTCCCCTTTGAAGTGTTTTGTGAGAGTTGAGGCCCTCACTCTTGTGGCTGTAGAAGTTGTGCCTGTTTGTGCAGTGATCCCATGGGGGTCTGGGCTGTTGAAAACAGAAAACATATGTGGAATAAATCCTGTAGAGTGCTCTTAAAATAGACAACCATGTGATTCTTGAATCTGTGTTGATGTGCTAACATCAAAAATATTTCATTTTTCTAGGTTTTTTCCATTCTTCATTTTGGGTGAAGATAATGTCATAGTAGATATATGATAGCTATCTGGTGAAATGTCTGTCTTCTCAGTCTATTACACAGGTGCCAGTTTTCTACGTCTCTGTTTCCATATATCTTTATCTTTTAACTAGGCATGCACAGGTATCAAATGGAGGTCTGTCTTTTGTAAATTAACACTCTGCCCATACCACTGACAATGTTGCCTGTTGCCATTAAATAGAACTGACAGATTTCTCTGTTCTGAGCCCCTTCTCAGATTCTAAGATGATCAAGAAGAGGTCTGTCATCCCAGTTCTCATTTTAGCAGTGATAACGTGTACCATATATACTCAAGTATAAGCCAACCCGAATATAAGCTGAGGTACCTGATTTTGTCCTAAAACCCCAGGAAAATAGATTGACCAGAGTATAAACTGAGGGTGGGAAATGCAGCAGCTGCTAGTGAGTTTCAATAATCAAAATACATGAAAATATGGTAAAATTAATTAAATTCTCAGTGCGTTTCAATCTTGCATGGTCTTGGGACCCTTGTGATCGTTGATCCGAGTATAAAGTCCTGTCTGAGTGTCTGAAAGCTGTTGGGGTTGGATGAGGGACAATGGATTACAACTGAACCCTGACAAGACTGAGTGGCTTTGGGTCAGGGGCTCGGTGTTATCTTGGGAGTTACCATCCTTGGATCTGAACAGGACGTCTTTGCCCCAGACAGAACCAGTACGCAGCTTGGGGGTCCTCCTGGACTCTCGGCTGCTGCTTAAAGACCAGGTGGCGGCCGTGGCCAGGATGGCCTTTGCCCAACTTTGGGTGATTCGCCAGTTGCGTCCGTTCCTGGACCGGGACTCCTTACTCATGGTCACTCATGCGCTGGTCACCTCTAGACTAGATTACTGTAATGTGCTCTACATGGGGCTGCCCTTGATGACCATTCGGAGACTGCAATTGGTCCAGAATGCGGCTACCCGGGTGGTGTTGGGGTGTGGGCGTTATGCTCAGGCTTCGCCACTGCTTCGGGAGCTGCACTGGTTGCCAATTTGCCTCCGGGTACAATTCAAGGTGCTGGTCATTACCTTTAAAGCCCTACATGGTAGTGGGCCGGGATACCTGAGAGACCGCATCGTCCCGAGATTGTCTACCTGACCAACCAGGGCAGACCGGAGGGTCTCTCTAATTGTGCCATCAGCTAGAGGGGGCCGTCTCTCTAGCACAAGAAGGAGGGCCTTCTCTGTGTCTGCCCCAGCCCTATGGAACCTCCTGCCAGTGGAACTAAGGCTGCAGACGGAATTGCTGCCCTTCAGGAAAGATCTGAAAACATGGCTGGTGGGGCAGGTGTGGGGGGTTGGTGGAGAAATAACCCCTGCCTGCTGGTTGGTTAAATAAGAGCCATCCTTCCTTCCTTAACATGTGTGGGTGGGTCTTTTAATGGGGTTTTAAGGGAGTTACTGTTTTAAATGGGGTCTTTTTATTAAGGGGGGGGTCATAGTGTAAGCCGCTCAGAGTCTTTGTAATTGGGGAGGCTTTAGAAATTCAAACAAATAAATAAATAAGCCGTGTCAGATTTTGGGGCTAAAAAAACTCGGCTTATACTCGAGTATATATGGTAAGCCTTTTCTGCACTAGTGCCTGAATTGTCTTCTCCTGGAAGGTTTGCCAGGCAAGTTCTCTAATCATCTGAAGCTCAGAATTTTAAGCAGGAGTCACAACCCTGGTCCTCACCTTAAATGTTGGTTGCTATTTTTATATTGCTCTTGTTTCTTTTTAAATATGGATTGCTCTTGTTCCTTGGAAATCTAGTGTTAAAATTAATTATTTGGTTTCTTTAAAAAATGATTTCCTGTAAAATATTTTTAGCCTCTCTCCCAGGGTTAATTAGTAGAATATGTTTTTGCTATTTATAAAATTTAATAATAGAAATAAAATATAGAGAGATGTTTTCTAGCCTTGTAATTGTTGGGATAATAGCAAATTTGTATGTACTAACACCAGGGGCTTTACTGCATAATGTGATTGTCTTTTGCTGTTAACTTGTCTGATGAAGTTCTTCTCCTGCCTCTGGCATTTGAGTCAAGTCCCTGGCCCCTCTTCCTCTTTCTTTTTCTGGCTTTTATTGTTTTCTTGATAGTCCTTTCTTCTAGTTGAAATTCTTGCCGCCAGACTCTTGATTAGAAATGTTTCTCCTCCTCCTCCTCCTCCTCCTTGGTCCAGTCGGGACCAGTTTTTTAATTTTTCAATGCATTCCTATGGAAAAGCGTGCTTTGGTTTACGATTGATCCAGTTTCCGATGAAAGCGGTCGGAACGGACCACAATTTTTCTACTTTGAAATGCTTCTAAAATATTTTTGACATGTAGTGTGTTAGTTTGAGTGGAAAAGAAACCAAGAAGCCAAGGTTGCTGAGGGTTTGCTGATCTCTCCATGATTTCTTAATGTTGCTGTTTTTCTACCTCATACTCTGGTAACTAAAAGGAATAAACAGCAAAGAAGGGAAACCGTTTGCCTTGGCTGATGAATAATAAGTTTTTAATTCAATAAATCAACTTAAGGGTAACAGATCCTAATTCCTTTCGATATAGGAATTTTCAATTCTTCTTCAGGGATCTAAGTCAAAACAAATAGATAATATCTCTGTCAAAAACTTATATACATTATATACAAAATATACAATATGTGCATTATTTACATAGTCTTGGATGCATCTCTACTGCTGTGACATAATGCAAGTTGCTTAAACAATAATTAGTAGATCAATTACATGTGTATCCCAGTAAATAGTAAGATTTTGAAGCATTAATATATCGTAGCGCGTCCCAGACCTCTATAGTGAGTTCATTCAGTGTCGATGGTAATGGTAAACATTTTCTCCTGCAAAAAATAATAACAGTCAGAATATGGTCTATTAAAAAACCCCCCACTAATTTATACTTGATTTGGAAAATTAGTATCAAACATCCAAGACATTCAAAGAGTACCAAACACATGGGAATACTATATTTAACAATAGAATACTATTTCATATGTGTGTCTGACTAGAATCTGATTGATTTGCTTTATTGTCATTTTGTTTATCTTTTGAAATCTAGAACTGCGGTGTATACGTATTTGATAATAATGATGAAGAAAAAGAATGGCCTTTGTTCCTAAACATGTTGATGATGGAAGAAATATTGGGGATGTGATTCTGTTGCTCTTTGTTCGTTCCTTACTTCATGGGGTTCCTTGGATAAACAAAATATCTCTGACTTGCAAATAGACTTTTTTAAGCTGAGAAATTTGGTGAGAACAATGTGCCCTCTGAAGTTACTTGAACCAGCACTTACAAGAACCTCATCATCTGTTCTTTCAGCAGTAATGCATATGAATGCAGTTTGATAGCACATTTAGTGAAATATTATGCAAAATGTTAAGGGAGGAAATATAATGAGTTTGACACTAAAGAGAATAAGGAGAGGAAAAATCCATTCTTTGTAAAAAGGTTATTTGGGAAGATTAAGCAATGGAAGATTAAGATTTTCTTTTCTTTTCTGCTGCTGGATCTCTCTGTATTATTTTGTGTTTGTTTGCTTGCTAGATTTAGGTCCTGCCCATCTGGAATATGTTCCCACTCTAGGAGGCTTACAACAATTAAAAAACATCACATATAGAATTGTCTAGGACAGGGGTCCCCAACCACCAGGCCACGGGCTGTCCCGAACTGGGCCGCAGGGGTAGGTTGTGCTGGGAGCCCCGATGGCTACCTTCTGCCCTCAATGTGCTCTGCTGGGTCAGCTTGGTAAACGGAGCGAGAGCACGGGCTTCAGATGCAGCAGATAGGCAGGTGGCTGGGCCCCTAGTCCACGTTGCTGAACTACGGTTCTTATGGTAATTATGCACTTTATCATATTTTATTATGTGCTTGCACCGTCCAATCCCACCACCCTCATTTATCAGTCCGTGGAAAAATTGTTTAGCCTGAAACCAGTCTGTGGTGCAGAAAAGGTTGGGGACCCCTGGTCTAGAACAGTAATGGTCAAAAGTAGACAAACATAGCTAACTATATCTGAGGATTTGCCACTAACTTGTGTTACTCCCATCCTGATGTCCACACTGTTTAATGAGATTTGGTTCTCGCTCTGCCATCTACTTAGGGAGCTGATATTTAGTTGGATGCCAAACTTGATTGATCTGTTTAATTGAACCAGATACCGTATGTACACTTTGTGTTTCTATACACCTGGCCATTCTTCTTCTTTCATGTCCTGCTCAAACCCTGTACTGCGAAAATGAAGCCACTTTCTTCGCTTTGTTGTTGCCCAAATGTAAGTCCTCATCGGTGCATATTTCTAGCAGTAGTCGGCAGACCAGTAAATGAGCTGGATTCTGTATCTCTCTACATTCACATCATGTGTTCTTGTCCGCCAGCAGCTCCCACTTGAGCATGTTGGTCTTGCATTTAGGCACTCTAACATTTAGCCTGTTCAGGGTCCTCCAAGTGACATAGGGGAGCTTGAGATCTGACCATTCATGGAACAGCACTGTTCTCCTGAGACATTACCAGGCATTGATGTAGAACAATACATATTGGTTTGTGCTGTATTATAGTGCATTGGTTAATTTATGTTATTACTGATTATTGATTATTGTACCGAATTTATTTTTCTTTATTATTGTATTGTTTGGTATATACATGTTGTGATGGCCGACTTGAGTCGGCTTCGGCTGAGAAAGTGTGGGATATAAATTAAAATTTATTATTATTATTATTATCATTCTCTCCGAAACACAAAACAGAAGCAAAAACGCAAGCAGTGAAAAAATGGAGATTTTTAATTTTCATACTGGTTTGGCTTTTCAGAGTCCTAGTTACAAAAAACAAATAAGCCAATATGTGTGTGTACCTTAACATGTGATCTGATCCTGGGGTGCTTGATTGTAAGGCCCATAAGGGTGCTGGGGCATTGGTGGGATTGCTTCTGTTGCTCTGAAAAGGACATTTCACTAGTGAATAACAAACAGGTCTACATAGTCTAAGAAGAAAAGGCTCCAGTGAATCAAAAAATAGATGGCTACGCTATATGTGACCAATATATACCTGTACATGTATATTGGAAATGTCTGGGCTCTTGAGTTGGAAAATCAGAGCAAATCCACAATAGTTTAGAAGTCATCCCATCCCCCGTAATGACAGACTATGAAGGTATAATAACAGCATGATTCAGGATATTTTGATTGCCTCCTTTCTGCATTGTTCCCAGTCCTGCTTTAGTCTTCTCGTGCAGTGGTGCTGTTTCATGTACATATCCTGCATGCGGGCTTTCCCTACAGACTGTTCGCTGACTAATGTGTTAGCAAAACACTGGGCTAGATGAGTCTTTACATTCATTCAGCATGGCTTTCATGTTTAGCAGACCACCAGCTGATGTCTTCCATAATGGTTAGGCTTTGTCTCCAGAGAGGGAGATGAATTTCAGGTTGAGCAGCACATGAGGAGGGAAAAGTTTCATTTTTATATGTGAGGAAATAGTTGTAAAACCTGGATGCCATAGGAGCTCCAAATGAGTCCGGATGCTGATTTTCTGGGATTGCAACTCATGTGGATAGCCCTCGTTGATGGTGGAGACTCCATAAGTAGGAGAGTGATGACATTAGAAACAGAAGGTGTACAGCTGGAACACTAAATTCTATCTGCAGTAAATGCGCTTGTTTTAGCGACAAACGAATGGGGCTTCATTATAAAGGTGTTTGTGCATGTGTTGCCCTAAATCAGCCATTTGCAGCCCACAGGCCTAATCCAGCCTGTGCATATAATTAATCTGGCCTGCAGTGGCCCTCCGACCACCTCTAGGACTGCCCCTACCTGCCCACACTGAAAGTCACAATACATTACTTACCATGGCGGCAGCAACAGTGATCGTGCATTTATTCAGGGCTTAAATCGGCCATATTTCTCTGAAAAAGGGGAAAAATCTATAATACATATGGACGGGTAGGGATTTACGGGCCACCCTGTGGAAAATCCTGAAAGGGGTTGCCAAAATTGACTTAATGGCACATGATTATTATCATTTTAAATATAAACAAGAGTATCTTTAGGGATGGGGAAGAGTTATGGCAAATATCAGTGTGAAATAATTAGTTAGTTCTGCAAGAATGCAGATGCTTTACATGATTAATGAAATAATTTCAGCCAAACTTTATTGGAAAACAAAGATTCTTTTGTGCAAATATCTCTTCCAAATGGATAACGCAACTCCCTGTAATCTGGATCTCAAAGGAGCAGTGGTGTAATTTGAATTATAGAAGAAGCACAGGCAAAGAGATGATGTTAGAATGCTTTTGAAGAAAAGTACTTGCTATGGGCGAGCCCCAACCTAGCTGGACCATTGTAACAGCACTGCAAATGTGAAGTTGAGACATGAGTTTATGAATTGCCAGAAATTCTGCAGCTGCTATGAGAAACACTGCTTGGGGCATGGAAACTGACTTCATAGAAGTCTCCCATCCGCACAGTCAAGTACAAACACACATTATGTCCAACATGGGATATCTCATTGTTAAGAGTCCTTTTTTTTGGGGGGGGGGCTTTTGGCAACATCTCCATGGCAAATGCAGCTTCTAAGTTGACAGCTTATTCAAATGTTGTCTTTGTATCTTTATTACCCTTGTATATTTTGCTTGTTGTTTCTTCTGCTGCTTTTGTGCCTGGAACGTTGTTCTTGGCTCCAGTGACCTAGAGATAAATACACCACTGTTTCGGTCCTGTCGTCAAAGTGTTGTATTGAGGCGTCTGTCATATTGGCAAGTTTTCAGAAGCATGATTAAAAGGGGGGGGGGGGGGAAACTTTAATAAAAGCTCCATAGTCCAAAGCTTCCATACAGCTTGCTTTGTTTGGGTCTCCCATAGCCAAGAAGCAGATTGTCATCTTGGAAACTGGAAAACAGTCCACAAAAACAATAGAAGAATAGCCCATCTATGGGGGTGATGAAAGCCTTGAAGAGATTTCCTTTGGGGAGGGAAATTTTAGGAGCTGATTCACACATGTGGCATTCCTTGCTCAGTGCAATATCAAATGCAACTTACACATGTCAATAATAATAATGATAATAATACAGTGGAACCCTGACATACAAATGGTTCAACTTACAAAAAATTCGACATACAAATAGAAATCCTGGCTAAAAAAAAAATCGGCATACAAATTTTTAATAGGAACAATTTGACATACAAAAAAATATGGTGACATCTAGTGGCCTCTTCTGGTAATGCAATGTGTTTTTGACATACAGTACAAATTTTTTGACATGCAGTACAAATAACTTTGAACGGGGAAAAATCATATGTAGAGGTTTTACTGTAACAACAACAACAACAACAACAACAACTACAACTACAACTACTACTACTACTACTACTACTACTACTACTACTACTACTACTACTACTACTCTGGGTTGAAAGGATTTTTAGTGGACGCCCGAATGAAGCTCCTTTCATGTCCCCAAGTGCAGCTCTCGGGTATCAAAACCCACCCTTCCAGTCTCCAGCTCAGCGTTTAACCACTAAGCCACCAGGGGAGCTGCACACATGTAATGTCACAAATAGATGAACTTATAGGCAGAAGCTAAAATAGCACTTCAGAGGCAGTCCTTTGCTATGTTATCCGTCATAGTAAATGCACATCGAAGGCTGCTTTTCAGTTTCCTCTTTCCACTGTGACCTTGCCTTCACCTTTTGCAACAACAGCCGTGCATTTGCTAGTATAGTATATTGTTGCAGTATTACAGTAGGCAAACTTCCCATGCAAGCATTATGAGATAATGAAGAATAAACGTACCCCTTGCTTTCTTAAATGGACATAACCACCTGATATACTTTAGAGTATTCTGCAACAAGACGCAGAACCCAGCTCAAAATTAAATAACTTCACCTAGAGCAGGATGCTCTATTTTAGATACTATGATAACAGGATGGGAAGGTCTCTCAGCCTTTGAGCAACTTAAAACAAGTAACTTCCTCAGCAAGGAGACAGTCTGTTGATCATACACTGTGAAAAGAAAGTTGCCTCCTAGCGGCTTTTAGTCATCTGTCATTTGTGATTGTTATCTATCCTTGGCTCTGATCATAGCCGGGTTTTGTTCCAGTAGGTGTTACAGATCATACATTGTAAATATCATGGATCAAGCACTCTGTCTCTGATTAATTCTGGGAAGTGCTTTGCCTGCAGGGAAACGCAGAGTGCCAGTATGACAGGAAAGAAACAGATTTTGAAAGGCACAACTGAAAGCCCTGCTTAGCTACCACTTTATCTCTGCCTGAGACTTTGGAGAGGCAGTGCCAGCCAGCTAGTAGGCACTCCAGGGCTGATGAATCAACAGGCTCTCTCATTCAGGAGAACAGCTTCTTGCTGTGTTTTTTCTCTCATCAGAGGCTTATCATTTGGCCCATTTAGCTGTGGGAACAGAAGGTTAGAAAGAATGGATGGTGGACATCTGCAGTTTAATTCAGCAGGGCTCTTCTTACATTTTTTACATTGATTCTAGAAACATTTCAGGTGACATAGGCCTTCCTTCTGCAGATCAGTACCATTGAACTATGAAACCATTCTATTTCCTTCTCCCTTACTCTTTATTTTTTAAATTTAATTTAATTTTAATTTAATTTAATTTTCATGTTTATATGCCGCCCACTCAGGAGAACCCGACTCAGGGCAGCTCACAAACAGCATATACAGCATATCTATACCTATAAGAAGGTGGATGGGTGGTGAGTGTCCGGCATTAGCGGCCACACCAGGCCCAACCATCCTGTTCCGAGCCGCCCACACTTACCTTTAGACCTAACTAACATTACCGCAAGGGTCCAGAAATAGAGTGGGGCAAGCACCCCACAAACACGAACAACAAAAAGAACTACAGTTCCCAACATCCTCCGTGACACGCAACCCCTCAGCCAATCAGGCTGAAGGGCGCAAGCATGGAGGAGGCGGGGCAACCGGCGCGTGGTTAAAAGAACCCACCAAGGGAAGCCATCCCCGCCTGGTGCCTTCGTCCCCCACCCATCGAGGGAAGCGAGCCATTTCCCTGGGAAGCAAAGGCAGAGAACAGCACTCCGTTCTCTGCCTTTGCTTCCTGGAGGGAAGACAAGGGCCAAATGCGGAGCACACTGCCCCCACTCTCTCTCACTCACACACATGCGACAGACAAGGGCCAAATGCAGAGCACCACTCCCCCCACTCTCTCTCACTCACACACATGCGCACACACGCGTGAAAAATGTTTTCAATACTTCTTTTTTCTTCTTCTGTGTCTAGGCATGAAACTGCCAAAATGAAGCCACCTTTTGGTAATTCATCCTGTAGTCCCTTTCACCTGACCTAGCGTGAGAAAGATTAGCTGGCACAACAAGGTGGCCATTGCCCAGGGTACGCCTGAGTGTGGCTCAAAAATACCATAATCTTTGGGGAAAGCTCTTTCTGTGTACCCCTTTTTCAATACTTGATATAGTCAGTTTGGTCAATACTTGATACAGCTCTTTGTGTTAATTAAGAGCCCCCCAAGCATTCTCCCACCCAATTTGAATCCAATCTTTGACTGGATTTTGCTGCCTATGAATTTACTGTGGTTAAACTCAAATTGTTTGCATGTTTTTGGAGAGCTGACTTAACAGTCGTGTTTTCCTGTCTCTTCTTTTCTCCATCTCTCCCTATAAGCCAGGGATTCTCAAACTTTTAAAGCTGTGGGCCAGACCACACCCCCTCAGACAGCTAAGCGGGCTGGACTGGTGGTTCCTCTGCCGTAAAATGCATCTGTGGCTGTCGTAAATGCATTTATGACAGCTGTGGGTGCATTTACGGCTGTCATAAATGTGTCTGCTTCCGGTGGCGGCGGCCACATGGGCCACATGAAATGCTATAAGTCATCCAGCTGCAAGACTGCTGAGATTCTCACACCCTGGTAGTTGGAGGATGGGGCGTGGGGGTTTCCCATGTGTTTTCGGACGTTGTCCCTCTTCATTTTTTACATATTGGCTGTGCTGGTTGTTGTGTTCTTAGTTCTATGCATTAAAACAACCACCAACTGTATCAATGTATTCCGTGTAATTAGGTCGCGAGCTAATGTCCACCTGGTGGCAATAGCGAGCGCCCAGCTCACAAGGTTCCAATCCCCAAAGAACTACAGCGCGGGAAGATTCCCGCCACTACCTCACCTGGACAAGAAGGGCGTGACCTGGAATGACGTCACGCCAGCAGTAGCCAATGGGCTATCGTGGAGCCATATTCAAATGTATAACCACCGTATATATTGAGCTGTTCGTCCGCCATTACCTCATGTTCCCCCAGACCACCATGCAATAAAGATGTGTTAAGCCAGTACTACGGCTGTTCCTGTGTCTTGTTTCTCATACACTAAATTGGCGACGAAGGTGGGATAATGGATTCCCACGAGATCAAGACACACGCTAGTCATGCCGGTTTCGACATCAACAAGCCGGAAGATTGGGAACTCTTTGAAATGGACTTCCAAGATGCGCTGGTGGTGCCCAACATTACGGACGAGGGAAAGAAGAGGGCCATCCTCACCCGGATGCTTGGGAATGCCGCCAAAAGAGTATTGGTGAACCTGGTATCACCGAAGAAGGTGAGCGAGCTGACGGTCAAGCAGCTCCTGAAGGCGATGCGCGACCATTTCCAGCCCTCGGTTTCGATGTTCTCGGCTCGAGACGCGTTCTGGAAGAGAGTCCAAGCGCCCGGTGAGTCCATTGCCGCCTTTGCAGCGGCCCTGCGGTTGGCCGCCGGCCCATGCAAGTGGGAAAACCGGGAAATCACCCTCAGGGACCGCATGCTGTGCGGCCTGTGGGACGAGGAGGTTCAGCGAAAGCTAATGAACCAGGAGCCACCCCCGACGCTGCGCGAGGTTGTGAAGGCGGCGCAGGCCGCGGAAGCCACGAGGGCCGGAGTCAAGGGGTTCAGAGAAAGGCCCCCACAGGCCGACAAGGCAGCGGGGTCGGTGCATGCGGCCAGACGGACGCCGAAATCTTCCACGGAGAGCAGCGACGACGAAGATGTCCGGAAGGTTCGGAAGGAAGGCCGACGCTGCGACGGCTGTGGAGTGGCCCACGACCGCATCAAGTGCCCGTTCCGGAAGGCCGAATGCCACAACTGCGGCCGCCGGGGGCACATCGCCAAGGTCTGCAGACGGCGGCGCAGGGAACGGAAAGGCTCGTCAGACCGCTCGCCGAGAACCAAGGAGGGTGCCCGGCCCGCGAGGAAGCAGGACGGCGTAGGCCGCATCTCCGACGACAGCAGCGACGACGCCCCAGTGTACAGCGTGTCTTTGGGACACCCCCGTTACTTCGTTGAGGTACTGGTGCAAGGGGCCCCTGTTAGGATGGAGATAGACTCGGGTTCCTCCTATTCCATCATGTCCCAGCAGGAGTTCTTGGGAATTTCCCCCCACGTGCGCCCTAAGCTCAAAGCATTGAGGTCCACGCTGCGGGACGTACAGGGTAATAGCATTCCGGTGTTGGGGGTTGGAAAATTCAAGGTTCAGTACAAACAGCACGCCGCAGAGCTGCCCCTGGTTGTCCTCAAAGGGGGAAGTTGCAGCCTCCTCGGGACTCAATGGTTTAAGCCCCTGGGTTTGTTCATTGGGGGGGTGCATGCCGTTGGGACTGACCCAATACAGGAGGTGTGCAACGCGCACCCCAAAGTATTCAAGAAAGGACTTGGAAAATTCAAGGGACCCCCAGTAGCGTTCGACCTGGACCCGGAGGTCCGCCCAATAAGACTCAAGCCGCGCAGAGTGCCTTTCGCACTAAAGGACAAAATAGAGGCGGAACTGGACAAATTGGTGGGCCAGGGGATTCTTGTTCCTGTTGATTCCGCGGAGTGGGAGACTCCGATTGTAACCGCACTGAAGGCCAACGGGGAGGTTCGCATATGTGCTGACTATAAGTGCACCATTAATAAGGCGATCCGCCCTAATGCATATCCGGTGCCGGTAGTCAGCCATCTGTTGGCCAGATTACATGGGGGAAAGTGTTTCGCAAAACTTGACCTGGCGCAGGCCTATCAGCAACTCTCAGTAACCCCAGCTGCAGCTGCTGCGCAAACAATAGTCACGCATAAGGGGGCGTTCCAGGTAACGTGTTTACAGTTCGGCGTGAACTCGGCGCCCGGCATTTTCCAGTCGCTTGTGGAACGCCTCTTGAAAGGACTGGATGGGGTCTTGCCATACTTTGATGACATATTGATAATGGGGGGGAGCGAGGAGGAGTTGGCTGAAAGGCTAGACAAAGTACTGGCGGTGTTTGAAAAGGCGGGGTTGAGGTTGCGGAAAGACAAATGCGTCTTCTTCGCAAAAGAGGTTGAGTTCTTGGGTTTCCGGGTAACCCCTGCGGGAATTAAGCCCTCTAAATCCAAGGTAGCCGCAATCCAAGGTGCCCCTCGCCCCACCGCCAAGCCCGAATTGCAGTCATTCCTAGGGCTCTTAAATTTCTACCACTTCTTCCTGCCTCGGAAGGCTTCGATAGCGGAGCCGCTGCATAAGCTGCTTAAAAAGGACGAGGCGTGGAAGTGGGGTGAGAGCCAAGAGAGGGCATTCGTTGAGCTGAAACAACTCCTAGCGTCTGATGCCATTCTCACCCATTTTGACCCCAAGAAGCCGGTGGTTTTGATATGTGATGCATCCCCAGTAGGGGTGGGGGCGGTGCTGTGCCACGTGCTGGAGAACAGGAGGGAGGCCCCAGTAGCATTCTACTCCAGGTCCCTGTCCCAGGCTGAGCGAAACTACGCCCAAACAGACAGGGAGGCGCTAGCAATAATAGCGGGGACTAAGAAGTTCCACGATTTCCTCTACGGCCGCCCGTTTACTATAGTTACTGACCACAAGCCCCTGCTAGGCATATTCACTGCGGACAAGCCCACACCTCAGATCCTGTCCCCTAGGATGTTACGGTGGGCCATCTTCTTAAACGCGTATCAGCACGCGTTGGTGTACCGCCCAGGGAAATAAATAAGCCACGCGGACGCCCTGTCGAGGTCTCCCCTTCCCCTCACTAGCAGCACCGTGGGCGAGGAAGAGAAAGACCGCCAAGTACTCCTGATAGAGGTTTTAGATTCGCCCCCCATTATGCCCGCAGACATCGCCAAGGCGACCGGGAAGGACAAAACACTAGCTCTAGTCAGCTCCTGGGTGCAAAAAGGGTGGCCAGCGTCCTCCCCGGCGGCTGAGTTCGGCCCGTTTTTCAGGAAGAGGCTAGAGTTGTCCATAGAGAGAGGGTGCCTTCTGTGGGGCCAGCGGGTGGTGGTCCCCGAATCCCTGAGGCCGCGGGTGCTTAAACTGCTGCACGTCAGCCACCCTGGAATTGTCCGCTCAAAGGCCCTGGCCAGGAGCTATTTTTGGTGGCCCCAGTTAGACGCCGACATCGAGCACATGGTAGGCACTTGCGAGAGCTGCCAGTGCTCCCAGCCCGAAGAGGCGCGTCTGCCGCACAGGGAATGGGACGCGGCGAAGGGGCCGTGGTCCCGGGTGCACATTGATTTTGTGGGCCCATTTAGGGGTACGCTCTTTCTCCTCGTAGTAGATGCTTACTCCAAGTGGTTGGAGGTCATCCCGGTTACGAGCACCTCATCGGCAACGACAGTGAAGCATTTGCGTAGGGTTTTTAGCACGTTCGGTATACCCGACACCCTAATTAGCGATAACGCTAGTTGTTTCACGTCCGCAGAGTTTAGGGCATTCACTGAGATCAACGCCATTCGGCACATCACCTCCGCCCCTTTCCACCCGGCGACAAACGGCCAGGTCGAGCGCCTCGTGCCCACTACTAAAGATGCGCTGAGGCGCATGGGTCCTGGGGATCTCAACCTACAAGTGTGCCAGTTCCTGCTAGGCTACAGGGTCACCCCCTAGCTTCTGGGTACTCGCCCGCAGAACTCTAAATGCGTAGGAAGCTGACCACGATTCTGACCAGGCTAGACCCCACTAGGGTGGAGGACACAGGGAGGAATATTGGGCTAGCGGACACGAAAAGTTTCGAAGTCGGTGCCCCGGTGCATTGCAGAAATTGCGCCAGCGCGGGGCCGGCCTGGGTCCCGGGCGTTGTCGTTGGAAGGACGGGTCCCGTGTTGTATTGCGTAGAGACCGTCACGGGTCTGCTATGGAGATGACACACAGACCAACTCCGTCGCAGGGTTCAGGAGCACCAGAACGCGGCCGGCGAGGAACAGGACTCAGCGTTCGGGTTCTCCCCCACCCGTTCAACCCAAGGGGGAGGTGAGGGGGGCCAGTGGTCCCCACCTAGGGGGGAGGAGAGAGATTCTGTCCCCATAGATATCCTGAGGAATCCTTCTAATGGCACCCCAGGCATAGATATCCTGAGGAATCTTTCTAATGACACCCCAGGTGATAATTCTGATTTTCATTTACAAAACCGGGGGGGTTTTCTGGAGTGGTCCCCCACCCATCCAAGCGAGAAGCGGGGTTTTTCGTTAGTCCCCAGTGCCCCCGGTTTTTCCGTCCCTTCCCCAAGAGCCGCGGAGCCGCGGCCAGTCACTAACGAGTCTCCCTCTCCCGTTGCAGGATAAGGAACCAGGGGACAGAGAAGCAGTAGCACTCCCGGGACAAGCCAGTCAGCGTCACGCCCAAGGCGCGTTTGCAATAAGCCATCTTGGTTGAGAGACTTCGTCTCATTCTAGGGGGGAGGGATGTTGTGTTCTTAGTTCTATGCATTAAAACAACCACCAACTGTATCAATGTATTCCGTGTAATTAGGTCGCGAGCTAATGTCCACCTGGTGGCAATAGCGAGCGCCCAGCTCACAAGGTTCCAATCCCCAAAGAACTACAGCGCGGGAAGATTCCCGCCACTACCTCACCTGGACAAGAAGGGCATGACCTGGAATGATGTCACGCCAGCAGTAGCCAATGGGCTATCGTGGAGCCACATTCAAATGTATAACCACCGTATATATTGAGCTGTTCGTCCGCCATTACCTCATGTTCCCCCAGACCACCATGCAATAAAGATGTGTTAAGCCAGTACTACGGCTGTTCCTGTGTCTTGTTTCTCATACACTAAACTGGTGAAGATTGTTGGGAATTGTAGCTGATCGACATCTGGAGGGCTGCACTCTGCTCTTACAGTTTTAGGCAAAAAGCAGAAGCAAGTATTCCAGTAGGAATGGCCCAAATGCATTTCCAGATGAAATTCTTTCATCCTCCATCTTGTAACTGTGCATTTGATTTCTTTTTCCTTGCTGTAGAATTTTGCACTTATCCCTGTTAAATACAGTTCTGTTTGCAGCCCAATGCTTGATATCTTCTTGGATTTTGTTTCAGCTGCAGATGAAATTCTTTCCTCTGTGAATTATTTTAGCCAAAGAAGGCTAAATTTCCCTTGCTTGCTTGTCGTGATCCCCTTCTTGTCAGCTTTTCCAAACAGTGCTATTCACATTAAAAAATAAAAAATAAAAATATGTACATGTTAAAAATGCAAATATGCATTTTACATGATTTTTAGTATTTTCCTTGCTCCTTCTTGGTAATACCAGGGCTGAGTATCTCTCTAACAAATAGAAACCTGAATTAGAGGTAAGGCATGTTTTCATTGTCTTCCAAAACTCAGGATTCTGAGTACATCTGGATGTTATTCTTTCCCTCTTCTTCCCATTACTCCTTTATCTCTCTTGTGTAGGAAAGGCGTGAGCCTAAGAATTGCTGCTATATTTTGTAAATCTCACCATTGTTCACTTCTCCAAATTTTCAGATACAGCTTTTTGTGTCAAAAACAAAAGTAAAATGTGTAGCATACAGTATGTATTAAAATACACATTTAAACACAAATGTTTATAAAAATGAGCACTTACATTTCAGTACAGTATTTAAATACAGACAAAAGCGTACACAATTATGTAAGAGTACAACAGTTTCTGCTTGTATTGTGTTTAAGAAAGTATGAGCATTCGAATTATGGTTTGCATCGTTTCTGATCAAGTACCTCATCCTTTTCTGCTTTCACTGTGGTTTTGTGTATGCATGCAGTGTACAGACGCACAGCTGACTTTGCCAAAGGAAATACATTGTGCAGAAACATTTTGCACATTATGTGAAAACCTCACCAGAAAAAATCTTGTCATACTGAAAACAAGAGAATTTGTCAGGGGTTAGTGATTCTTTCACAGGCTGTCTTAGTTAAGAATAAGAAATTATGAGAAAAAAAATCTTCATATCCATATTCTGCAGTCACAGCTAGAAGGTAGGTTGAGATAGAGAGAGAGCACCCTCTTCTCATTCCTTGTTTGTGCAAAATTTGGTGCACATTTCTAGAGCGACCTGGCTCATCACAAAGAAATAGATAAATCTTTATTGTCATCATCCTGCACAGAACAACGAGATTGGGGGGAAAAACACTTATCAACTCAACAAAACCTAAACAAAATACAACTATACAAAAATTATCAACATACTCCCACCCCACATATACACATGTAACCCCTAAAAAGCCATAAAACTCTAAAAACTCTAAAAACTATATACAGAAACTCCCTCATAGACTGCATTGCACTGCATTTAAAGCCAGAACCGCTTTTGGGTAGAAACTATTTCTCAAGCGGCTGGTCCTGGTCTTTAGGCAGAACCTGAAAGAGATCATTTCCGGGGTGCGTACTATCTTGTACAATCTCTACAGCTTTCTTATAACACCTGGTGGCATAGATTTGATCTAGAGTGGGAAGAGTATGCCCGATTATTCCCTCCACAGTCTTTACGACCATGGACAGCATTGTTCTTTCCCTAGCTGTACAACTCCCAAACCATACACATAGAAATCTCTGGAGCGGTCTTGTGCTTACCGAATGGAAGCATCCTCACCAACTTCCAACATTACATAATTACATAGTTAATCTTTTAAAAGCAAGAAGGAGGAGAGAAGTGAACAGAGTATGGAGAAAATTAAAATTAAAAACAAAAACCAACATTATAATCTTGCAGGATTTCAGAGATTGTGAGTTTTTTTTTAAATCTTGGGGAGAGCTTTGACTCCTCAAGGCTGTTTGAGAAGGTACTTACTTGGTTACTTGGTTGATCCGTACTTCACATGTCTAGTTTGATGAGCGGATCGAAGCATTGTCTCCCAGGAGATTTTAGTGGGCTCTCACCATCAGGAGGTCCTACTGCTACCGTAGCAGGGTCTGATGGCTTACAGGGGACTGATGCCCATGTTTTCGATGCTCCTTTAGCCATTTTAAATATGACAACAGCTGGTTGGGCTCATGCCAAAGTTGGTCATGTTAGAGCAATTGACTGGCCAGGTGCATTGCCTGAGTACCCAACTCCACTTAGCTGACCTGCAGTTCCATAATGGAGAACCGTTCCAGACTACTAGCCGACACCTTTGCAGCATTCTTGAACCTGCCAGGGGGATACACCCTTGCCACCATAGCTGCCGGATGGCCAGATTTACTGCTGAGTCACATTGAGGTGTGGGGTGGGATTTGCAGCGGTACTTGGGTTTTCTAATTAAGAAAAGACTGGTACCATCTGGATGGGGGGCAGGCATTATAGCAGAAGTTACAGTCTGAAAGTTACTGAGATCTTGACGTTTCTGGCAGTTTAGAGATTCTTTTGATGGAAAAGTTTAAAAGAGGAGGCTGACTATAAAAGAAGTAGGGAGGGAGATTTGCTTCTTGAACTCTGCTTATACAGTACTCTGATACTGTGGTGATGTAGCTAGTTTTATTGTTTTATAAGGAACTGTGGAATATGTGATTTCCTGCCTTCCTAGACAAGATGCAATGACTTCATCTTCTAGTCTTATTGTTATAGATTTTGAAATTGATTTAACTATCTACATTTTGAAACTGCTCTTATTTCAAACCAGCCTGGTTTATCTACTTTAATATGAATTAAATACTTCATTAATTCCAGACTTTGTCTTGTTCTAGCTACTAGACATGTATTTTGTATGTGTTTTTGTAAGTGTGGCACTGCAGGGCAGGTATGTAAGCATACTGAAACATTAAAGAAGAGAAGGATAGAGAGCTAGCATGTTGGTTGCCTTTGGAGTCATCCAGCCTAGGCTGAATGGTGGGTGCGGAAACCTTTGTCCTCCTGGTTTCCTTACACCAGTCTGCTATGATGGCCAAGGAACAGATAAGATCAAAGGTTAAAAATGTAGGATTTGACCTTATATATAGCTGAAGTAGCTTCAAATAGTGCACGGTAAATGGCATGGAGGGAGATGCTAGGAACTTGTGCTTAAAGAGTGGGCATGTGTGCTGAACTTGAACCAGACATCCTAGAGAGTGAAGTCAGAAAGGCTCTAAAAAGCATGGCAAATAACAAAGCCAGTGGAGATGATGGTATCCCAGTTGAATTCTTCAAAACCCTAAAAGATGATGGAATCAAGCTACTACATGCTATATGCCAGCAGATTTGGAAAACGAAACAGTGGCCACAGGATTGGAAAAGATCAGTTTACTTGCCAATCCCAAAAAAGGGCAATGCCAAATAATGTCCAAATTATCGAACAATTGCGCTCATGCCATAAGCTAGCTAAGTGATGCTCAAGATAGTACAGGATAGACTGCAGCAGCATGTAGAAAGAGAACTACCAGAGGTGCAGGCTGGGTTCAGAAGAGGCAGGGGGACCAAAGACCACATTGCCAACATACATTGGATCATGGAGAAAACAAAGGAATACCATAAACAAGCTTACTTTTGCTTCATTGACTAGACCAAGTATTTTGGACATCAAATGAGAAGAGAGGATTCACTTGAGAAGGCCTTGATGCTGGGGAAGGTGGAGGGCAAAAGAAGAAGGGGACGGCCAAAGATGAGATGGCTAGATGGTATTGTAGATACAATGGGCACGGGGCTGTGCAGACTATGGAGGATGGTGGAGGACAGGGGTGCCTGGACAGCAATGGTCCATGGGATCGCAAAGAGTTGGAATCGACTGTGCGACTGAACAACAACAACATGTGTGCTGAAAATTTTAGCAAGCTCGTTTATGTCAAGGGGGCAAGGAGAGTTGTCCTGGTAAGCAAGAATGATGCATAATGAAAAGTCCCTTTCTCAGTTTTCCTATGTGCCTGTTCTAATCTCTCTCAATTTCCTTCCTTTCCATCTTCCTTTCTCTTGGTTTTCTGCCACTCTAACTGTTACAGGCATGATTGTGGATAACTGCTGGGGTATAAATTGAGGCTGACTGGTTTTATAAACACAGTTTTATAGTACCTCACATCAAGTGGCTGTCTTAACAATGGATAAACAGCTCCAAACAACCAGTAAAAATGGCTTGCAAGCTTGGTTTATCTATAAACACACATAAATGTCTTTGATAGAAGCAACTCTGCAGTTTCAGTCTAACCTGTGTGGCTTACAGGGAAAAGTTTTAGGGTCTCTTCTTCCTTCGAATCCAAATGAAGGGTGGGTTTTTAAAGATCTGCAGCTGCTTCTGAGTCTTCTGAGAGAGGCAGATTAGATCTGGTTCTGCAGTTACCTAAAATGTGGGATATGAAATGTGAGGCTGATGTTTCTGTACTTCAATATCTACCGTACATATAGTATTTACTAAATAAAGTTGGATGTAGATGGAAACAAGGGAGAGTTCCTGTCCTACTTCTCCCCTCCATGCTATATCCTGCCTTTTAATATTAAGGTCAGAAGTTGGGATGCTTCCTCCCCGCTTCTTTTTGGATTAAAAAAAAACAACAGACTCCCACAGCCAGCTCTGATGGTTAATGGGGGACCCTTGAGACTTGTGTTGCAGGAATGACTTTGCTTTAGGGGCAAAATACTGAGGCAGCCACTGTCAAGTCCAGTGAGGGTAGCCATGCTTTACAGAAGATGGGCTCCATTTGAAAAGCTGCCCAATTCCAATCTGATTTAAGGAGCAAAAAACCTCAGGAAGCCTTGAAGCCCCCTATTTATGCTTAGAGGCAGCTCAACAACAGACTGAGCAGCAGGCCAAACCTGTCCATCCTGTAGTGAGATGAGCTGCCTTTCTATTCAATTTACGGTAATAATTTCTGAATTGGTCCTTGTAATATTTGTGTTTATATGCTAATTTTATGCAGATATGTATTGCCTTTGTCAACTTTCTGAAGGAATCCTCCCCCCTTTAATTTATTTGTTGTTTATCTGTTGTAGTTATATACTGCATTTCTCCCAGAACAGGCATTTAAGCTAGCTTGCCAGAACTATTTTAAATGATGGAAAATCCAAACACCACAGAATTCTTAACATGAAAAGAAGGTAACGTTTGTTATACTGTAATGTTAAAATTAAAATAAAGGTGCTTAAGTTGTTTGATTAAAATGCTAACAACTGTTAGTGATTTTAAAAAAGTGATGGTTAAGGATGCCCAGCATAAAACCAATCTGCACGAGGGAGTTTGGATGTGGCTGCAGTTTCTTGCAAATGTCGAATAATGGGTGAGAGGAGGTTAAGTCAAATGCACTTAGTGGGTGCTGGGCTGTGGAGGCTAGCTTCACCCATAAGGTACGCATTGGCTAATTCTTTGGCCCCCCTTTAAGGGGCTTTTCAAGTGTACTGGAAGTCTGTATGAGGAGAGAACCTGGATCAGTGAGGATCCGCTCTGCCTGCAGCACTTCCCTGTGCGTGCATCAGAACATGAACAGGACCAGTTTCTAATTACAAAATGAGGTAGCTGGTAAGATAGATATAATTCTATGCTCTACCTCAGGGTTGGGCAGTAGAGATCTTTGACTGAGATGTAATACCTCATACAAAGTCCACTTCATACAACATCGGATTCATACAACATCTCCTAATTCCTTGAAAAAAGTTGCCTCATACAAAGTCGCTGCAACTTTGTATGAGGTATTGGGGTTTCCCCCAGGTTGCATTGTGTTTGGGCAGTATAAGAGGCAAGACACATGCGTGCATTGCTCTTGTGGGTTTTGCACGAGGCGAAGAGTGTTTAGGAGTGGTTTTCAGCGCGATTTTGGAATATTTTTTTTTTGAATTTTCCCCTCAGAATTTTTAGAAGCATTCCTGGGATTTTTGCAGCATTCTTCAGGTTCTTGGACAATCAGGGTTGTTTGACATGTTTTTGTAATATATTTAGCCTTTAGACAATGATTTCTTAAAGTTCTGTCAGTTTCCTGTCTGTTTCCTTGATTGCCCTGAAGTCTGTGTTGTTACAGTACAATGTACCTCTATGGAAACGACGTTATACGAGGCATCACGGCAAGGATTTGGACGTTGTATGAGGCATCGTGGCTAGGATTTTGCATGCCTCATACAAAGTTCAAATCGGTATAAAGTCCAAACTTGTGGAACCAAGTTTGGACGTTGTATGAGGTATCACTGTATCTCCCAAACTACAAATCCCAGGATTCCACAGGATATAGGGAGATTTTTTGGAGAGAAGCGGTTGATAGAGGGACTCAAGATTTATCAAGTAAGAGCATGTAGGTTTCTGAGCTTAACACTTTTGAGAGGGAAAACTGAAGATTTCCTGATAAGTACACATTGTGCTATCCTTGTTTCTGCAGTAAATCAGGCTGAAATGCTGGGAATCCTTCCCCGCCAAGCTGAAGGCAGTCCAACTGTGTACCAGATCTGCTAGATCTCTGGCTTCTTCTTTACTTCCTCCTTTACTCCTTTGGGTGTCACAGCTGCCTTAATCCCAGGTAGGCAGCAAGGTAAGGAGCTTATCATGCTCCTTATAAGCCATCATAGAGACATGACGATTCAACTTGGAGCTTCTAAAGTTATGTGGTCCTGTTCCAAATGTTGGTTTTGGATTAGCTTTCAAGGTGGGGCTAACCCTCTGCAGAAACGTTCAGCTGCAGTGAAATCCAATTTGGAAAAAGTTTGGCATTACCTGAGTTAGTCTTAACCTTGCATGTTCCCTTCTTGCTTTACACCAGAATTGGGCAGTGAAGCTCATTGAGGGTATTGTTGGTCTTCAGCTCCCATAAACTTCACCCCTAGCTGTGTTGGTGAGGCTGTTGGGAGCCATAATCGAAGAATCTATAGAGGGGCATAGTTGCCTGTTTCTGGAAAGTGAGGGTGTGTGTGTTAAAAATGCCACATATAAACCTTGGCTTACTTGTGTTATCACCAAAGTGAGCCGTTATGATTGACTGTTGCCCCTCCAAATTTTGGAAACTTAGATAAAATGCAATGGCACTTATGGAACTGCGGTGACTCAAGTGGTTAAGACGCTGAACTTCAGTACTGGAAGATCAAAGTTTGATACCCGAGTACTGCATGATGGAGTGAGCTTCTGTCGTCTGTCCCAGCTCCTGCCAACCTAGCAGTTCAAAAGCAAGAAATTGCAAGTAGATAAATGGGTACCACTTTGGTGGGAAGGTAAACAGCGTTCTGTGCACTCCGGTGTCTAGCCATGCCTGCCACATGTCCACAGAAACAGCTGTAAACGTAGACAGCGCTGGCTCTTTGGCTATAAACAGAGATGAGCACTGAACCCTAGAGTTGGATACAACTGGCTTTCAAGCAAGGGTTACCTTTACCTTTACCTAATGGGCCAATAGCACTTACGTTTGTAGACATGAATTCAGTGTATCCGAGAAACTCGTATATCTTGGAATGAATAAATTATTTTAAGGCTAATAGCTATTCCTTTGAACGTTGTATTTCTGGTGTCCCTACCCACACACCATGGTTGTGTTCTTGCTTAGGGTCTCTTGGGACCGCTGTTCGTATTCAATAACTAGACATGCAAAGTGCATCTATGAAGAGAGCCATTGTGGTACAGTGGATAGTGTTGGATTAGGACTCTGGACACCTGTGTTCAAATTGTTGCTCAGCAATGAAAACTCACCACCATCGTTATTTTTTTAAAATTTACCATTAGATTTACAGTCAAACACTGGCATAAAATTAACAGAAGGCTAGCATAAAATTAACAGTTCAAGACCTAACCAAGGACCTAAGAACTGTTAAGACAAAGCAGGGGTCACCAACCTTTTAAAGTTGATGGCCGGTACGTGCTCCCTCAGACAGTTGAAAGGGCCGGACTGGTGGTCCCCCCGCCATAAATGTTGCCTTAAAACGCATCAGTGGCTGTCGTAAACACATTTACAACTGCCACAGATGCGTTTATAGCAGCGTTTACGACATGTTTTATGGCTGTTTACAGTGTTTCCGGCGGTGGCAGCAGGAGTGACAACGTGGGGGGCTGGATGGTTTGGGCCTACAGGCCATAGGTTGCCGACCTCTGAGATAAAGCAAAGCAATCACACTTATATACTGCTCCATAGTGTTTGGTGCACTCTCTGGGCGATTCACAAGTTAATTAGCATTTTGCTCCCAACATGCTGGGTACTTACTGGTATTTTACTGACCTTCGAAGGATGGAAGGGAGAGTCAACCTTGAATCTATCAAGATTGAACTCACAACCGTTTGGTTGCAGTACAGCAGTTTAACCACTGCACCACCAATGACGATGATGAATGATTGCAACTCTTTCCAGGATTTTCCCAGGTATAAAGTACTCAGACATGGTTTACTGTCTTCTTGCCAAAGGTCAAGCAGGTTTAGTTCTTCTCCCAAGAGACCCAGTGGGGAACTGAACTCCCAACCTTTGGCTGCAGTGCTTCAACTCAGTGGGCTGTCCAGCTCTTTCCTGGATGGCAATGTTAAAAAACCACTCCTAAAATATCTCACATACCTTGATCTCTATAACCTGGAAGTGACTTGATAGCACACATAACAGCAGCAGCTTCATTTCTAGTATGCTCTGTTTCCTGGCATTTGTCTTTGTTACCTTTTCATGACAACATCTGGCAGGTGGCTGTCTGAGCTCAGGTTGCATGTGCTTTGTCTGCAGACCAATGGAGTAATTGTTGATTTGTTTTACAAGTGTGCCGACCAGAGGAGACAACCACAGCCATTTTGTTGGTTCTGTTTTGGATCTAATTACATTGATATACAGACTCTGTCCCATGACACTAACTAATATGCTGATTCTTAAGTAGTCGCCTGGGAGCAGCTAGAATTTCTCTCCAACGTAATAGCTCAGATAGCATAACAGGCCCTGTACTATTATTCTAAAGCAGGCTGGAGTCTGTCAAGTTCAGCATATACCATATACTGTACTTGAATTGTGTGACTTGATACATCAGGATTCATCACTTGGCTTCTATGTAATTCTCATGCATGCATGCATGCTGGCACCATCTGCTAAATAATAAAACCGAAATACCTCAAGCCCTAGTAGAATATGTCTAACCCAGTGGGAGCAAATGAGGTGATGTCATCCTGTTTTAATCACTGTTCTCAGCTAATGATAGAGCTTCCCTTCTGGTATGTTAAATCACTGCAGTCAGTCCAGTGATGAACGACTCGGGTACTGTCAAGGTTAGAGAGTCATAGCTCAGTGGAAGGACACCTGCTTCACAAGCAGAAGAATGACAGATTCCAAACTTGGAGAATTTCAATTTTAGATAGTGACCTCCAGACCACGATCACTTCTAACCCCAGAAATATGATCCATCGCTGACCATGCTTTTTGGGAGCAATACTTCCCAAACTCCTTTCTGCTCAGTGTTCCTTGTCATCTGTCTGTATTGAGTAGCAGGCTATGAGGATCTCTGCCTGAAAACCTTGGAAATCAAGGCTAGCGCAAGACCTTTGGCTGCCTGAGATGGACTAGATCAGTGCTGGCGAACCTTTTAGAGACTGAGTGCCCAAATTGCAACCCAAAACCGACTTATTTATCGCATAGTGCCAACACAGTAACAGGGGAGGAAGGAAACAATCTCATTGGGCTGCTGGGCAGAGGGGTGGGGTGAACTGTGTGCTGGTGGGGAGGGAGGAAGTGCTCCCATTAGGCTGCTGGGCAGAGGGGTGGGGTGAACTCTGTGGTGGGGAGGGAGGAAGTGCTCCCTTTGGGCTGCTCGGCGGAGGGATGGGTCAAACTCTTTGTTGGGGTGACTGCACGGGTGCCCACAGAGATGGCTCCGAGTGCCACCTCTGGCACGTGTGCCATAGGTTCACCACTACTGGACTAGATAGAAAGCCCCTCCCTGTTCACATCAAAGTACTGAAAGCTGAACAAGTTATTTTGCCACCTGGGAAGGCAGAAAACTCCACAACCATCACTCCTCCATCCTCAGCGATAAAAATATACAATAAGGAACTAAATGGCCAGTAATTTGCCACCCTTCTATGATATCCTAAATGTTCTGCTTGAAACAACTGGCTCAGATTGCTCTGTCCCATTTTATGGGGTGTCTCTTCAGGATAGATCTTGGCAAAGATAATTGATTTCCAATTATGTAATGGTAACAGAAGTAGCAGATTGCCCTCCCCCCCATCCCAAATTATACCATTTAGCTGAAAAAAGTTGGGAGTAACCAGGAGTTTAATTTGCTTGTATGAGGATTGTGACCTCTGTTCAATTCTGGTATTCCATCACCACCTGGGCCCAGGATTTAATTAAATCTGTCTTTGTGCTAGGATCTGGTGGGTGAATTTTGAGCTTCTAATTTGAAAGAGGCTACAAGTTTGAAGTAGTCTGCTCTCCCCAGTTTTAAAGAGTACAATGGAACCTCGGTTAATAAATGACTCAGTTAACATAAAAATTGCATAAGAGGAGATCCATAGAAAATAGTGGCTCGGTTTACAGATTTTTTTCCTGGAGCAGATTAATTGATTTTCAATGCATTCTTATGGGAAACTGCATTTCGGTTAATGTATTTGGACCTGTATGTGGCTCAAGTCGCTAAGACGCTGACTGGGAGGCGGAAAGTCAGCAGTTTGATTCCCGAGTACTGCAGGACGGAATAAGCTCCTGTCTTTGTCCCACCCAGCTCCTGCCAACCTAGCAGTTTGAAAGCAAGAAATTGCAAATAGATAAAGAGTGGGAAGGTAACAGCGTTCCGTGCACTCCGGCATCTAGTCATACCTGCCATATGACGATGGAAACATCTGCAGAATCAGACAGCACTGGCGCTTCGGCTTCGAAACAGATGAGCACTGTACCCTAGAGTTGGATACGACTAGATTTCGAGCAAGGGAAACCTTTACCTTTACCTTATTCAGTGTTTGCCTTGTTATAGTCCTGTTATACCTGCCTTCTTTTTTACTTATCAGGGGAAAAAACAAACTACTCAGAAAGAATAGGGAGAATTGCTGCACAGTCTTTTGATTTTATCACTTGGAACCCTCCTTCTGGAAATATGTGGAGGCCCTTAAGTGCACATACTGGCCAGTCAGACACACTGAATGCTTTGAGACTTTGAAGAAACCTGCATGGGGTTCAGCTACGTCATGCCTTGTTTGCCATAAGACAATGTTGAGTGTTAACATGCTCTTCCTACCTCGTTGGTAGATTGAGTGCAAGTTGAAATCAAGAAAAAGAGTTGGTGGCTAAATGTAATTGATCTGCCTGTTCATAACTATGGAGGAAAATGACAGAGCTTGGAGAAGTTGACTTTTTCTATTGGCACTACCACATGCAGTGGGCATATTGGTTGGAGGATTCTGGAGTAGAGTTGCCATAATTCTCTCCCTCCAAACCGGGACAGTACGTGACATCATTTCATTCTTAAAACTGCACATGCGTTGGATGGGGCTGTCAGGGAGACTGCGGCTCTAAGACCCCGCGGAATCCCCGTCCGGGGCGGGAGTGTCTCCCCTCCCAAGTAGGCTTCTCAGGGTGCTGTTTTGCCTTTTCCACTTTCAATCAGGATAATTGAAAGAAAGGCAGGGAGGCAGTGAATTAACTCTTTGCAAAAATCCCTTGGTAAGGAGTGATCTAGCTTCCTTTGTTCAAATTTTAAAATCCGGGACTTTTACATGTTTTTTCTTGAACCGGCCGGGACAGCTTGAATCTGGGAAAATCCTGGAAAATCGGGACATATGGCAACCCTATTCTGGAGGTGAAGTCGTGAAAAATAACTTGCCCATGTTCTAGGAAATTATCACTGCAGCTATTTTAAGTTAGGCAGAAGTGGCTGAAGTTCCAAATTCAGGAGTGGGAATCCAAGAATGGGGAACAATCTCCTTACAAAGTTATCCAAGGGGACACATATCAGAATTTGAGAACAAATATAAGACATGAGCAAAATGGGAAGGAAAGGCTGACCTTTTGAAAGTTGTGCTTAAAAAAGATCCAGTGTGATACTTACAAATGAATATCTACAGACTGTGAAGTCTCATTTAAAAGAAATTACCTGCTGCTGGGAAGAAAGATTAAGTTGAGAGCTCCAGAAATGATTTAATTTAAAAGCTCACTCCATTGAGCAGGATAGGGACCATTAAGATTATAGAGTTCATCAGTGTTTTTAATAATAATAAATAATTGTGTGCTGTCAAGTCAATTTTGACTTATGGCTACCCTTTCCAGAGTTTTCTATGTAGAGAAATATTCAGAAGTAATTTACCACTACTTTATGGCAAGAACAAACATTCTTGAGGGTACACAAGAGCAAAACCAAATTAGAAGATGGAGGAAGGTCAAGAGCTCACTGGACAAGGAACAACATTAAAGGGGGATATAGGTGAAGAACTCAAACTCCCCTACATCACTTGGAGGACTCTGAATAGCCTGTGGGTTGGAGTGCCTAAATGTAAGACCAACTTGTTCAAGTGGGGGTTGCTGGTGGACAACAACACATTGTGTGAATGTGGAGAGATACAGAATCCGGCTCATTTACTAGTCTGCCAATTACAAGTGCAGTAGAACCCCGTATAGCGATTGCCCCATACAACAATGAAGTCGCATAGCGATGAGGCTTGGAGAAGGAAAAGCCGTTCTGCATAGCGATCGTTCCTATGGGAAAATCCGTACAATGATTTGCCAATGGGAAAAAACTGCTTAGGGCCAAACATTGTTGTATGGTTTTTCCCATAGGGAAAATTGTTGTACGGATTTTCCCATAGAGAAGATTGTACAATGACGAAAACCGCATAGTGATTAGCTCCATGGAATGGATCAAAATCGCTATACGAGGTTCTACTGTAGTGCCAAAATTATGCACCAATGAGAACTTAAGTTTGGCCAACAACAAAGCCAAGAAAGAGTCCAGAGTTTGATCGGGACACAAAAGAAAAAAAATCTTTCCTTGCACAGCTGTTTTCCCCTTACCAGTTGACATCTGGAGGTTGAACTTCATTAACATTTGGGTGCTTCTCATTTCTGTGTTCTTAAATTTCAAGAATATTCTCCAGCTTCTAAATATTTTTTGGCTGCTATTTTAATTACACAGGATTTAAAAACTTGATGCTGACTGGATAACTCAGTGGTTGGAAGTTCAATTCTTCACTGTGTCTCCTATGAGTAGAGCCATCTTATATAGCCTTCAGCAAGCTGCACAGTCCCGGGGTTTCCTCCAGAAGAAGGGAATAGTAAACTGAACAAAAAGTGTACTTTCAAGTGTCACACCAAAATACAGTATTTTGGTGCTGAACAATGCGGTAATTGGTTCCCTAGCCATGTAACATCTGACGCAACTCTTGCCTATTGGTTTCAAAGTTTGAAAGCACACACTTGATTCTTGCATGGATTAGATTTCAAATGGTTGGTGTTGTAATACTGTCCAGATTCTTCAAGTGGTCCAGTAAGTTTTTCAGCTACCTCATTAAAGCAAGAAAAGATGATTCTTGACGTTAGTGAAAGGTTTGTGTAACTTGCCATGACTAATGAGATACATCTCAGGCATATGCTTGGTTTCACATCTGATTGCACAATTAGTCGCAGCAAATTATGCACACCTTACGTGAACAAGAGGATTCCAATCTTTCTTTTTAAAGGAAATAATTGTCTTTATCAATTGCTTAGGCAATTTTTCATTCACCTTGTTTTGAGGTGGACTGGAGCAGGTGTGTTATCCTCACTTGTCAATTTGCCTTCTGTAGCTGTTACTGCTTTTCCGGCTGAACATTTATGCTTCTTGCAATCTCTTGCCCTTTTCAATCGTAGTTTGGTTTACCTTGCATGGTTATTTTACTAGAGGCTATTTCGGTCACGAAAGAGCAAAACAATGTTGAATTTAGAGTTTGTTGAGAAATGATGCTAAGCGATTTCAGGCTTAAAAGGCGGATGGGTTTTTGAGAACTGCAAGGTATGCTGTTGCTTGCATGTTGGTTTGAAAATAATATTGTCAATGCGAGTGCTTCCTTAAATTCCCAAATTGCACATTTGTAAAAAAAATTGTTTCTTGTGTAGGACATTGTAGGTTTCCAACCCTCTGATTCTCTTCAGCACGAGCCACTTGCTCATCAAGAAAGTGCAAAACAGTGTACCACATTGTAATGGTGTTTTCTCCGTGTGTTAGTAAAAGGGATAAAAGCAGCCAGGTTGACAAAAGAGAAGCAACTTCATTCAGTTATGACTGAGCAGCTTTTTCTCTTTCCTGTAAGATGGGAAGCAAAAGAGGTGTTAATGAAACCTACCTTAGTCATTCCCAAACTTCTTTGACTCCCATAAGCTCTGAAACTTTCTGCTGCCGTTTTGGCCTTCTGTAAGTTATAGTCCGAGACCATCTTGACTCTGATGTTTGGGAACCATTGATCTACATGTATGCAGTTCTTTTTGGAGTTTGGCTTTATTTGTCGTATGGATGTGTCGTTCTACAGATTATATACTCTTTATTTGCCTTTCTATGTGCATGATTACACAGGCATTATTTGTACCATTAGGTCCACTATGAGGACAGGCTGGTTTGTTCCTTTTGCCAGCAGTGGTATCAGTGCTAGCGTGAAACCACTCATCCACAGAGATAACTTCCTCCTCCTTACACCATTCTGGCTTCCTGGCAGGGGCTATTTATTTTTAGGTGAGGGTAGAATCACTTCATTTTGGTTTGTTTCCAGCATGTTGCTAGGTTTGAACTAAAGCAGAGCTTGTGGCTTTAAATTTCACATTTTGTTTTAGTTTCTTAATATCATCGACAGGACACTCTATTTTAAGCAGTACTACCTGAATACCAAAGCCAAAGTTAGCATAAGGAACAACATCATCAGGAAACTCACAAACAATAAATGGGGAACTCAACTATCCACACTGCATACATCAGCTTTGGCCCTGTCTCTGCAGCAGAGTTGGTTGCTCCAGTATGGAGCTCATCCACACATACAAAACAAGTTGATATCACTGTTAATGAAGCCATGCATATAGTGACAGGATGCCTCAAACCTACACCATTTGAGAAGAAATACCCTCTTGTTGATATTGCTTAGATGCCGAGAGAACTAAACAAGAGAATGACCCTCGACATCCACAAAATGGAAAGGAGCGTCAAGTCTGCCAGCTCAGATCCAGGGAGAGTTTTATGGCAAGAACAAATATTCTTCAGGATATGCAAGAGCAAAACCAAATTAGAAGGTGGAGGAAGGAGCTCACTGGACAAGGAACAACATTAAAGGAGGATATAGCTGGGAAACTCAAACTCCCCTATGTTACTTGGAGGACCCTGAATAGGCTGGGGGTTGCAGTGTTTAAATGTAAGACCAACATGCTCAAGTGGGGGCTGCTGGCAGACAACAACACATTTTGTGAATGTGGAGAGATACAGAATCCAGCTCATTCACTGGTCTGCTAATTACAGCCAGAAACATGCACCGATGAGGACTTACGTTTGGCCAGTAACAAAGCCAAGAAAGAGGCTTCATTTTGGCAGTCCAGGGTTTGATTGGGACACAAAAGCAAAAGAAGAATTAAGCTTAGCCACTTATTGACACTGGGAAGTTAAAATCTTCCTTTATTCTTTTGTAATGGGGTGGGGTAGGGTGCAGAGGTTGGAGGTAAATCTTTTAAAAGCCTATTAGGGCAGTACTGAAACTCTGTATCTTTTGGAAAAAGCAAATTGATAGCTTTCCCCCAGAAAGAAAAGGCAAGAGGAGGAGGAGTAAGAGAGTTTTTTCCTTTACTTAAAGACCAAATAGAATTCCTTGGGCCAAATAGAATCCCTTGAGATTGCATATGCCATGTAGATGTGAGGACTGCTCCAAATGGCACACCAGACCTATACACGGCCTTAAGTGGCCCTATTTTGCTTCCTCCAGCCAAATTGTGCTGACTAGCCTAATCCTAACTTAGCTACCTCTCTTTTATGGATATCCTGTCATTGCAATCTCACTGTTCATGCAGAAGACTGTGAATGTGTGTGGCTTCAGAGCTGGTTCAGCCTGTTAACTGCTGGGGGTGGGGAGACTCCTCACTACCCTTTGTGGTCCCTTCTTATGTGGGTTGCATCCAGTGAAATTATTCCACCAACACAGGGATACATAAGTGAAGGTATTTAAACATGTATTTATAAATGTCTTTGCAGGCGCACCCCCCCAATAACGGACACAGACAACATTGAAAGTGGATAACAGCATAGGGCCACATTTATTGATTCAATGCCCTAGTCCGAATTATAAATTTGCATTGGTAAAACGACCAATCATAATTCCTAAGGCAAGCAGGCCGAAGTAACACTGGTAAGGTACCACCCCAAAATTGCCAACGGCAATTGGTTACAATGTATCAATTTGTATCAATTTGTTTGTTGACAACAAACAAATTGTTGACCGTAGTCAATAACTAACTTATGACCCCACCCTCTGACGCGTATCCGTGAAATCACAGGGGTGATGCATGCTGGTTAGCAATCGTCATCACCCCATCGCCTGGTTCGTCGTTGACCGGACAACGTTTAACTAATTTATTCCTGTCTAGTGTTGTCCAGTCAATTGCGAACCTGCCGGATACTTGTGGGTCATACTGTTTACCTTACCAGTGCTACCCGCCAATGTGACCAAAGTCAACAGTAGGAACACAGAAAGCCCCCTATATCAAACCATAGCAACAGTGTGGGATGGGCAAAAAAGCCAGGACCCGGAGCCAATATGGGTCCCAACCAAAAATTCCCACCCGGCCCCGAAGCGACCATAATATCACACTGTTAACTAGGGAGGGGGTGGAGGGGAAAAAACTTCTCCGCTCCGTCGCTGAGGTAAAATGGCAGCTCGGCTGCCTCGTGGCCACCCTTTTTATAAGGGAGCTGGCCACGCCCCTAACTACCCGGATTCTCTGTCCTGTGGGGGGGGGCCCGCAAAGGGCGCGGCGGCCATTTTGGCGCCGCGCTTGCATTGCAGGCGCACCCCCCCAATAACGGACACAGACAACATTGAAAGTGGATAACAGCATAGGGCCACATTTATTGATTCAATGCCCTAGTCCGAATTATAAATTTGCATTGGTAAAACGACCAATCATAATTCCTAAGGCAAGCAGGCCGAAGTAACACTGGTAAGGTACCACCCCAAAATTGCCAACGGCAATTGGTTACAATGTATCAATTTGTATCAATTTGTTTGTTGACAACAAACAAATTGTTGACCGTAGTCAATAACTAACTTATGACCCCACCCTCTGACGCGTATCCGTGAAATCACAGGGGTGATGCATGCTGGTTAGCAATCGTCATCACCCCATCGCCTGGTTCGTCGTTGACCGGACAACGTTTAACTAATTTATTCCTGTCTAGTGTTGTCCAGTCAATTGCGAACCTGCCGGATACTTGTGGGTCATACTGTTTACCTTACCAGTGCTACCCGCCACACGGAGGGGCTTCAAAGAAGACCTGACGCCCCCCCCCCCAGACCGTCAGCTCGGTCAACAGGCCTGCTCGCCAATCACCCAACAGGAGGTCCATACCTCCTCGCGACAGATGGACCCCATCCCCTGCGTACAAGTCATAATTTTGTAGACTAATATCGGGGTGATGACTAACCCGTCCCCAAGCCCTGGTGGCAAGAAACCGCGCCATTGCCTTATTGACCGCGCTCCTAGCGCGGTCAAGGGCCAGGAGGTTAACGCCCCCTCTGTAAGAATGGCGCGGGACAATGTCCGACCAAACCAGGGTTGTGGCAGGCCAGACATAATGCAAGTAAGCGAGGTCCTCGCAAATCGCATGCTTGAGCGATAAGCCGGTGACCTGGCCCAAATCATTGCCCCCCAGGTGGATGATTAGAATGTCAGGCGGGTCAGCACCCAGGCCAGAAAAAAGGAAAGGCCGCAGCTCCCGCCATAACATCCCAGGCTTACCATGCCATGCGAGACTGGCGTGGTCACCCAGTCCCAGTCGGGGTCCCCACTCTGTCGCCGCAGCGTAACGCGCTGCCCTGTGCACATAGCTGTGGCCCACCAGCCATACTGTCACCGGTGTAATACGACACCCAGGGTCTGTAAGAAAATTGAGAAAAAAGGCGGTAAGGTGACTGGATTGGTACTCATGGCGGGAGTGGGCGCACATAAAACTGAAAATATTGCGAGCCCCACCTCCCCATGCTGCGTATGTCAGCCCCAGAGTACCCAAAAGCAGCTGCTGTAGAGGCTGCACCAATCCGGAACGAATGTGTGCCATAACGGGCACCTGGTAGGCCCACCCTGGTGAGGGCTCTGGCTGTCACCTTCCAAAACTGAAATTTAGTAAGGGGAGACCCATCTTGGTGACAGAAAAACGGGCCGTGGTGCATGCCACGCAGTGCCAGGAATTCCTGTAGGGCACCAACCGGACAGATGTCTGCCAAAGAACAACGTAGCAGTCTTACACCACTGCCTACGCCATGCTGATCTGTTTTAGAGGAGCGTATCCTCAACTGGGCCCAGTCTTTGGCTACGTAGACATCTTCGAGTTCCAGTGCCCTACCACTTGCATCCGCCTTAGACAGCATCACGAGTTCGCTGACGCGGAGCGCTCCAAAAAGGCCACCGTTGTAGCCGCATGAAGTGGGCTGCCTCATTTCCAAAACAGAGGCCAGGCCAGCCCCGGGCCAATTGGGTGAAAACCCTGGGGAAATCTTGCATCCGCCTTACTCAGCATCTCAAGCTCGCCGATGCGGAGGGCTCCAAAAAGGCCACCGTTGTAGCCGCATGAAGTGGGCTGCCTCATTTATCAAAACTGAGGCCAGGCCAGCCCCGGGCCAATTGGGTAAAACCCTGGTAAAATCTTGCATCCGCCTTATTCAGCATCTCAAGCTCGCTGATGCGGAGCGCCTCCAAAAAGGCCACCGTAGTAGCCGCATGAAATGGGCTGCCTCATCTATCAAAACAGAGGCCAGGCCAGCCCCGGGCCACTTGGGTAAAAAACCCCTGGGTAAATGGGGTGGCGGTCGCCCGGGAAACGCCCGCGCACGCGCACCCACCCCTCCAAACATGTCTCACCCGGAAGTCATTGGTGCTGTCACACAACCTCCCACTTTGGCCATAAAGCCAACCCGACAGCTGAGATGCTATGGTGCGTGGTGCAAGGCCCTGGGCATACAGGTAAACCATGAACCGCAGAACATGGGTTACTGGGCTCGGCCAGGTTCCTGGCAATCGAAATCGGGTACATAATACTCTGAAGGAACTAAATGCGTGGTGATACGCCTTACTATGCATGGCGCTATTGACAGGCTAATCGCCCGGTTCACCTCTACTTGCCAACATTCCATCTCTCGTCCGGGAGTGGCGAGGGAAATTCCTCCGCATCCGGGGGCCGAGGCATGGAACCGGGAGATCTGCAGGTAGGACAAAGCAGCAGTAATATCATTATCAACCCTTGGGACATGCCTGGCCCTGAAGGGAACGTTGAGGCGCAGGTTGCATAACACAAACCAGCGCACTAGCTCCATGACCCCGGGCGATTTGGAAATCTGTGGAGTGACGATGCGGACAACAGCCGCGTTGCCATGCCAAAATTGCACAACCGAGTTGGCCCACTCCTTGCCCCATAGCATCAAAGCACCCAGGGTAGGTAAACATTCCAGATACGTGAGACCCTGCAGGCGACCCTTGCCTGCCCAGGATGGTGGCCACCCACCATAGGCCCACTTCCAATTGAAGTACATCCATAAACCCAGGAATCCTAAGGTATCGGACTGCATCTGAAAGCAAGGGGGAGCCAGGAGATCAGACCCCAAAATGACACCCCGTTGAACTACCTCTGGACCTATGGCCAGACAAGCACGTCTGCCCCGATACCCCGGGTAAATCTGAGCCTGTGGTGGGGCCTGGATAATCCCGCCATGGCGTCGCACCAGCGCAGAGCAAATGCCCTGCCCGGTGCGACGACCCTGCCAGCAAAGCTGGGGTGACCATGTAGCACCAGAAGTTCCCTCCGTGATGCCACGCGCTCGGCCAGCAAGACCAAGACAAGGGCCACTAGCCTTGACACCTTATCCCGCTGCAACCTAGAATCCTGCGCTACCGTGTAACTCTCCACCCCAGGAATACTAGCTGTGGAGATGGGCCCTCGGTCTTTTCGGGCGCTAAAGGGACACCAAGTTCCTCCATTAGCGTCTGAAATGTGTTGAGGAGACGTGTATACGTGTCCCAGCCCCGTTCAGCCCCGAATAAAACCATCCAGGGAATGGGCTACAGACCGGGACCCTGACCTGCGGACAAAAGCCCACTCTAGGAAAG
The DNA here is from genome assembly GCA_035047305.1 of Bradypodion pumilum. Classification (NCBI taxonomy): domain Eukaryota; kingdom Metazoa; phylum Chordata; class Lepidosauria; order Squamata; family Chamaeleonidae; genus Bradypodion; species Bradypodion pumilum. The sequence goes on along the minus strand of JAWDJD010000001.1, from coordinate 288,423,995 downwards.
TGGTGAAAAGCTCGAATACCGAGCCCCCATGGACTAGCCAAAAGGCATGGCATCATTGAAATAATATGCTCCCCAGGACGGGGGTGCAGGGACAGGTCCAACGACCCTGCCCGCATAGACCCTCTTGTGAAAGCTGGCAGCAGCCACCTCCTCCCTCCCCCTAAGGGATAAAAGACTGGGGGCATCCTGAGGGGGCCTATTACCCATGAAAGGGATCCGGAACCCCTGCCTAGAATCCTGAAGGAGATAACCCGCATCCTCTCCCTTCGGGTACAATGTGAGCCAACTCTCCAACACGTCCACCTTAATTGGGGAGGGAGCCCTTCGGTGGACTAGATCCATCTGCGGCAGTCTTGCCAGCCCCCTGTCTGCCCCACCCTCTGCCCCGCATCCCTCTAGGCCTGGGACAGGCAGAGGCCGCGTGGGGGCCAACACAGGTGGGACACTCCTGTCTGTATTTGCAATTCTTCCCATTGCAGGAGCCATTGTCCGAGAAGGTCCAGCACAGCAGGCGGGCTGTAACCCCCTGCCCCGCCACTTGGCGGGGTGCCTGCGCTGGAGCAGCTCGCTGGACCGCAATTCCACAATGATACATCTCCCTAGGCGCAGTGCGCATGGGGTCATGTACAGAAGCCACAGCTTCTGACAGGGCTCATCCCACTTCATCTCCGGGTGTAGGGGCACTCTTGTACGGAATTCTTTTTTTCCATAAGCCAACCACGACGTGCGTGGTGGCTAGCCAATCATCGGGAAGGCCGTTGTCGGTACAAAATGTAGACCAGGCATGCGCAGCGGGACCTGGATAGCCCATGCAGTGCCACATACTGCCCCGGGGCAGAAATCCCCACCCCCAGGGTCGTGCCATAATGCAACCAAGGGCACTGGGATAGAATGACAAGTGATGCCCCACTAGCCTCTAATTGGCAAGGCGAAGAGCACTGAACCACCCCGCTGAAAGTGGACTGAGATGTGGGCGTATTCAACTTGACCCCATACTCACTAGTTGCACCCCCGTGAGCCGCCCCCACTGGGGGTTCCGGCACACCGTGGGCGTCGGAGCTCGCGACCGAAATCGAGCTCTAGGACGACCTCCAACGCATTCCAATCGCTGTACCGGACAAACAGGGAGCTGCGAGGCAGCGGCAGGCACAGGCTGGACTGTCTCCATAAGCCCGACCCAGCCGGCCGCCTGTTACAGAGTGACAGCGGTGGAAGTAGCCGGCGGACAGGAGGGCCCGGTAGATCGGAAAAGGACCCCCCACCCACTGGATTGCTAAGGATGCCTCCAGTACAGCCAAACGTGCCAACCAGGCACCCCCAGCCACAGTAAACCCCCAGTAGGTGGGCCAGGCGGGCCGGACGGCCCGACAGGAAGTGTGCCAGAGGCCCTGAATTCAGAGCCTGTGCCCGAATAAGCCATGCCCCAAAATTCCAGCCCCTAATTGGCAAAAACATGCTGTGAGGCAGCACCAGGCCCTCCCCCCAATTGTCCCGGCCCCTGGCGGGCCGCCGTGGGCCAAGGGCCGCATCCCCCGCAGGGCCGGCCTGGGGTTGAAAACGGCACGGCACGGGAGCTCATCCTGTCCTGCATGCGCAGAAATTGAAACACTGACCTTAAACAACCCAGTCAGCTTCTGTAGCACTGGATACACTGCAGTCCTACTTAAAGTTTGGGCACCCCTAAGTTGGAAAAATCAGTGAGCGACGGAGCAAACTTCTCTGCTCCCCCGCGCTCTGAAGGCAATAGGCTGGAAAGCCGAAAGGAAGCCTCGAACAAAGGCTGGCAACTCAAGCCTCTTGCAAAGAGGCAGAAGGGAATAAAGCGACGGAAAAAACTCCTCCTCACCGTCGCTTTATTTTACACTCACCAGCCATTCAAGGAGTATAGAGCAACACGATCCCTATCCAGGGCTCAGCACCCACTGACTGGAAAGCCGGAGCACGAGAGCATTTGCAGTGCTCAGGAATCAAACTCCGACCCTCCAGGCAGCGAGTTCAGGATCTTAATCCCCTGAGCCACAGGGGTCCGACAGAGCGACGGGGGAAAAAACTTCTCCGCTCCGTCGCTGAGGTAAAATGGCAGCTCGGCTGCCTCGTGGCCACCCCTTTTATAAGGGAGCTGGCCACGCCCCTAACTACCCGGATTCTCTGTCCTGTGGGGGGGGGGGCCGCAAAGGGCGCGGCGGCCATTTTGGCGCCGCGCTTGCATTCTCTCAAAAGGGTGCCAGAAAATGTATACACATTTTTAAAAAGGGAGGGAAATTTTATTAAAATTGTAATACTCAATATATACTGATAACAAAAGATGAATACAAGTCATGTTTGACTTCTCCAGTTACAAGAGGTGATCATCATTGTCCAGACACTTCTGATTAGAATGAACTACTACTTGAACAACGTTGACCAAAGTATCCCCTTGTATCGCTGCACATGCCGTTTCAATTCCTTCCTGAAGTACCACTGGTGTAGCTGATTTTCTACAGTACACCACAGCATTTTAGGTCCCCTGCAGGTAGACGTGAACAGGTGTTAATTCATGAGTACTTAAATTATTGTACAGTACTTCCATTACACTCTTGAATTTTAAATACCACTTCAAAATCACCTATTGCTCCTCAAATGACAACCGTGCTTCCACCATTGTCTTTGACTGTCCCTACTTGTTGCATGGTGATGCTAGCATTAATTCTTTTGAGCAAATGTCATAATACACATTGCTACTGTAATTCAGTTCAGCTTCAAAAAGTAACACATAGCTAACATCTCATAAAAAGTGTACATTTTTGGCACCCTTTGTATGTTTTTGTAAGCATGCCTTGTACTGTGAGCTGAAAAGTATGTTAGAAAATGTTGGTCCTTCTTAGAATAAAAATTTGAAAATTGCGAAAAGCCAGTGCAGAATTAAGCTCTGATCTATATGTTAGTCCAAAAGTTGCAAATGAGATCAGTTTGTATCAGAATGTGCGAAGACTGAAGTGCTCAGTGATTTCTGCATCTGGCCCAACTTGACCAGCACAGCTCTTGGCAAAATTTGTCTTTCTTGGCCTTCAGCTCCCAAAATGCCTTTGCTAGTGTGGCCATGGTAGCTCTAGACCAAACATGTAAAGTTTCCAAGCTTTGTATTTAGAAGAAAGAGAATGTAGTCGACACATACAAGGGAAGTGAATTGACTCTGACCCCAGGACTTCTTGCTGCAATAAAATGGACTGCTCATTAAACTGAGAATAAAAGGAATTTCAGAGAACAGGTCTCTCACAACATTTCTGGCTAGTGTGCAGCAGAGTGGAAAACCTCTTGTAATAATTTCTACCTTGTGTATATGTGTTTACATGCTACAAATGTGCTAGAATTTTATTTAGTGCATCACCAGCACCTCCTCTTTCATAATTGGCAATAACGGAAATCGTGGGCATGGGAACAGACTGTTCTCCAGGTGCGTTGTAAGACAATCCTGAGAAGAATATTAGTTACCCCCATGAGATAGGGCATTGCCGGCAGGATATGAGAACTCTACTTGGAAGAACAGTGATGTATTGTTAATACAATGCAAGCGCGGCGCCAAAATGGCCGCCGCGCACTTTGCGGGCCCCCCCCCCACAGGACAGAGAATCCGGGTAGTTAGGGGCGTGGCCAGCTCCCTTATAAAAGGGGTGGCCACGAGGCAGCCGTGCTGCCATTTTGCCTCAGCGACGGAGCGGAGAAGTTTTTTCCCCTGCGCCTCCGTCGCTCGTTGGTATCAACGGGAAGCCTTTTTGGGTCGCTTTTGCTTAGCTAGCTTCCCTTTTTGCTCGAGATGCCTTCCAAAAAGAAGGCTGCTGCGAATTCAGCCCGGGCTGTTAGGAGGCGCAACCCAGGTCGGAGGACCGCGGTGCCGCCTCCTCAACAGCCTCCTTTGCCATGCCCGGCCGGGGCTAGTGGCTTGGGGTCTATCGCCCCTTGGCCCGATCAGAGTGCGGGCGCGGAGGGCGCTCCGGCCCGCGGCCCGCGAGCGGTGGACACCGCTCCTTCTTCCGCCCAATCCGTTGGGCCGATTACTTTTGGGCCGCAGCCTCTCCCGGGGCCCTCTAGCCTTGGGGGGTGGCCCGGTGCCCTGCCTTGGCAGGTTTCCTCATCAGCCCTACCGGGCTTCGGCCCTGGCCAATGGCCACATATGGGCCATGGGGTCCAGGGAACTGTCCCCATGCAAGGGTCAGGTGGGCCGGCCGGCTCTTTACCCATGGTTAATGTAGACACCTTACTGGCCCGTATTGCGGCCTTAGAGGAGTCTTTGGCCCGGGCCAGTCAGGCAGGTGCCCCTTTCGGGGTACCTTTTGAGGCGCTATCGGCAGCAGGACAACGGCCGGCGGGGAGGGTTGAGCTGCTGCAGGCGGGTGGCGCGGCTCCGGCCACTGCCTCGCAGCTCCCCAGCCAGCAACCTGGTGCGGGTCAAGCCCCGGTGATGAGCTCTACATCGGTCGTGAGCTCCGACGCCCCCAGTGGGCCGGAACCCCCGTTGGGGGTGGCCCGCGGGGGTGCAGCATGTGAGTATATGGTGCAAACGAGTACATCCACACACATTCCCAATATAGGGGGGACCTTTCAATGGCCTTGGCCTCGCGCGGGTGGTGCAGGGGCTACGCCGCTGGCGACCCACCCGGCGACAACTACTGCCACCATGCCCCCTGGGGTGGGCCTGGGTTCTTACACTGCTGGGAACGTACTTGGGGTGGCAGGGTTAACTCAGGCCCCCTTTGGTAGGCCAGCTGTCCCCTTTTCGGCTTTGCCGACGGCAGGGTATTCCTTGCCATTGGGTGATCACTTGGCTCAGGCTACCAGAGAAAAGATATGGCGAGGGGAGTACGTAGATATCTTCTCACTCCTGAACAGAGAGCCCACTAAGGAAGAAAGGGAGGGTCAGGATGAGAAGGACAAGGAGCAGGCACGCCGCCGTAAGCCGCCGCGTACCTGGGCTAACTGGCTCCCCGCTTATTTGATATACATGGCGGTATATTTGAGGGCGCGGCCGGATCTAGCTATTCCCATGGTCCAATATTTGAACAACATATATAGGGCGATGGTAGATTTCCCGGGCCCCTCATGGCTAGCATATGATGAGGAATTCCGTATGAGGATTCCCCTGCACCCCGAGATGAGATGGGATGAGCCGTGCCAGAGACTGTGGCTCTTGTATATGACACCCACACGTCCTGCCCCGGGGGATAGATACCATTGTGGACATGCGGTCCAGCGAGCAGCTCCAGCGCAGGCTACCCGCCAATCGGCGGGGCAGGGGGTTCCAGCCCGCCTGCTGTGCTGGACTTTCTCGTCCAATGGTTCCTGCAGTCGGAAGAACTGCAGGTATAAGCACGAGTGTCCCACATGTTCTGGCCCCCATGCAGCCTCGGCTTGTCCCAAGCCTGGGGGGGCGCGAGGCAGAGGGAGGGGTGGACAGTGGGCTGGCAAGCCTGCCACGGATGGAACTAGTTCTCCGAAAGGCCCCCTCCCCAATTAAGGTGGACATGCTGGAGCGCTGGCTCGCATCGTACCCAAGGGGAGAGGACAGGGAGTATCTCATCCAAGGTTTTAAGCAGGGATTTCGTATCCCTTTTATGGGTAATAGATCCCCTCAGGATGCTCCCAACCTTTTATCCCTCAGGGGAAGGGAGGAGGTAGCCGAGGCCAGCATTAAAAAGGAATTAGACGCGGGCAGGGTCGCCGGACCTTTTCCCGCACCCCCTTTTCCCAACCTTAAGGTTTCGCCATTGGGTTTGGTTCCTAAAAAGTCCCTAGGTGAGTTTCGCCTTATTCATCATTTGTCCTACCCAGCCGGTCGATCGGTCAACGATGCGATACCTGATGACCTTTGTTCGGTCAGGTATACATCGTTCGACCATGCGCTGCGCATGGTGCGCTCGTGTGGCCCGGGTGCTTTGCTGGCCAAGTGCGACATTAAGTCAGCTTTTCGCCTCTTGCCGGTGCACCCGGGCGACTTTGAATTGCTGGGTTTTAAGTTTAGAGGGGAGTATTATTTTGATAAGGCCATGCCTTTTGGGTGCTCCATATCATGCTCGGCTTTCGAGCGTTTTAGTACCTTCCTAGAGTGGGCTTTCGTCCGCAGGTCAGGGTCCCGGTCTGTAGCCCATTACCTGGATGACTTTTTATTCGGGGGTGAACGGGGCTGGGACACGTGTGCACGTCTCCTCAATACATTTCAGACGCTAATGCAGGAACTTGGTGTCCCTTTAGCGCCCGAAAAGACCGAGGGCCCGTCGACCAAACTAGTATTCCTGGGGGTTGAGATTGATACAGTAGTACAGGCTTCTAGGTTACCGGGTGATAAGGTGTCTAGGATAGTGACCCTTATCTCAGAATTGCTGGCCAAGCGTAAGGCATCCCTGAGGGAACTGCAGGTGCTACATGGGCACCTCAATTTTGCCTGCAGAGTGGTCGCACCGGGCAGGGCTTTTGCCCGGCGCTTATGCGACGCCATGGCAGGGTTATCCAGGCCCCACCACAGAGTCAGGCTCACCCGGGGTATCAGGGCAGACATGTTAGTCTGGTTGCAATTCCTGCGGGAGTTCAACGGGGTCTCATTTTGGAGGTCTGACCTCCTGGCATCCCCTGATTTCCAGATCCAGTCTGATGCCTCAGGATCCCTGGGTTATGGGATGTACTTCAATGGGAAGTGGGCCTATGGTGGGTGGCCACCGGCATGGGCAGGCACAGGTCGCCTGCGGGATCTCACATACCTGGAATTTTTTCCCATTCTCGGGGCTTTGATGCTATGGGGCGAACAGTGGGCCAATTCGGTGGTGCATTTCTGGTGCGACAATGCTGCTGTTGTTCACATTGTCAATGCACAGACTTCTAAATCGCCCAGGGTCATGGATCTAGTGCGCCATTTTGTGCTGCGCTGCCTGCGCCTCAACGTCTTGTTCAGGGCCAGGCATGTCCCAGGGGTTAATAATGATATTGCTGACGCTTTGTCCCGCCTGCAGATCTCCCGGTTCCGCGCCTTGGCCCCGGATGCGGAGGAATTTCCCTCGCCACTCCCGGACGAGATGTGGACTATTGGCAAGGAGAGGTGAACCGGGCGATTGGCCTGTCACTAGCGCCACGCACGCGTAAGGCGTATCAACAAGCATTCAATTTGTATAGGGCTTTTGCTAATCAATTTCACTTGCCAGAGACCTGGCCTATCCCGGTGGACCATGTTCTGCGGTTCATGGTTCACCTGCACGCACAGGGCCTTGCACCTCGCACCATAGCATCCAAGCTCTCGGCGTTGGCTTTTATGGCCAAAGTAGGGGGTCATGTGGATACCACCTCTGACTTCCGTGTGAGACACGTTTTGGAGGGGTGGGTGCGCGAGCGCGGGCGTTGCCCGGACGACCGGCACCCTATTTCCCCAGGGGTTCTTACCCAGTTGGCCCGGGGCTGGCCAGGCCTCTGTTTTGATCATTATGAGGCAGCCCTTTTTCATGCAGCCACAACGGTGGCATTTTTTGGAGCGCTCCGCATCAGCGAACTCGTGATGCTGTCTAAGGCGGATGCAAGTGGTAGGGCACTGGAACTCGGAGATGTATATGTTGCCAAAGACTGGGCCCAGTTGAGGATTCGCTCCTCCAAAACAGATCAGCATGGCGTAGGCAGTGGAGTAAGACTGCTACGGTGTTCTTTGGCAGACATCTGTCCGGTTGGTGCCCTACAGGAATACCTGGCACTGCGTGGCATGCACCACGGCCCGTTTTTCTGTCACCAAGATGGGTCTCCCCTTACTAAATTTCAGTTTTGGAAGGTGACAGCCAGAGCCCTCACCAGGGTGGGCCTACCAGGTGCCCGTTATGGCACACATTCGTTCCGGATTGGCGCAGCCTCTACAGCAGCTGCTTTTGGGTACTCTGGGGCTGACATACGTAGCATGGGAAGGTGGGGCTCACAATGTTTTCAGTTTTACGTGCGCCCACTCCCGCCATGAGTACCAATCCTAGTCACCTTACCTTCCTTTTTCTCAATTTTCTTACAGACCCGGGGTGTCGTATTACACCGGTGACAGTATGGCTGGTGGGCCACAGCTATGTGCTCAGGGCAGCGCGTTACGCTGCGGCGACAGAGTGGGGACCCCGACTGGGACTGGGTGACCACGCCAGTCTCTCATGGCACGGTAAGCCTGGGATGTTATGGCGGGAGCTGCGGCCTTTCCTTTTTTCTGGCCTGGGGGCTGACCCGCCTGACATTCTAATTATTCACCTGGGGGGCAATGATTTGGGCCAGGTCACCGGCTTATCGCTCAAGCATGCGATTTGCGAGGACCTCGCCTACTTGCACTATGTCTGGCCTGCCACAGCCCTGGTTTGGTCGGACATTGTTCCGCGCCACTCTTACAGAGGGGGCGTTAACCTCCTGGCCCTTGACCGAGCTAGGCGCGCGGTCAATAAGGCAGTGGCGCGGTTTCTCACCACCAGGGCTTGGGGACGGGTTAGTCATCACCCCGATATTAGTCTACAAAATTGTGACTTGTACGCAGGGGATGGGGTCCATCTGTCGCGAGGAGGTATGGACCTCCTGTTGGGTGACTGGCGAGCAGGCCTGTTGACCGAGCTGACGGTCTGGGGGGGGCGTCAGGTCTTCTGTGAAGCCCCTCCGTGTGGCGGGTAGCACTGGTAAGGTAAACAGTATGACCCACAAGTATCCGGCAGGTTCGCAATTGACTGGACAACACTAGACAGGAATAAAGTAGTTAAACGTTGTCCGGTCAACGGCGAACCAGGCGATGGGGTGATGATGATTGCTAACCAGCATGCATCACCCCTGTGATTTCACGGATACGTGTCAGAGGGTGGGGTCATGAGTTAGTTATTGACTACGGTCAACAATTTGTTTGTTGTTGACAAACAAATTGATACAAATTGATACATTGTAACCAATTGCCGTTGGCAATTTTGGGGTGGTACCTTACCAGTGTTACTTCGGCCTGCTTGCCTTAGGAATTATGATTGGTCGTTTTACCAATACAAATTTATAATTCGGACTAGGGCATTGAATCAATAAATGTGGCCCTTTGCTGTTATCCACTTTCAATGTTGTCTGTGTCCGTTATTGGGGGGGTGCGCCTGCAATGCAAGCGCGGCGCCAAAATGGCCGCCGCGCACTTTGCGGGCCCCCCCCACAGGACAGAGAATCCGGGTAGTTAGGGGCGTGGCCAGCTCCCTTATAAAAGGGGTGGCCACGAGGCAGCCGTGCTGCCATTTTGCCTCAGCGACGGAGCGGAGAAGTTTTTTCCCCTCCACCCCCTCCCTAGTTAACAGTGTGATTATGGTCGCTTCGGGGCCGGGTGGGAATTTTTGGTTGGGACCCATATTGGCTTCGGGTCCTGGCTTTTTTGCCCATCCCACACTGTTGCTATGGTTTGATATAGGGGTCTTTCTTCGTTCCTACTGTTGACTTTGGTCACATGGGCGGGTAGCACTGGTAAGGTAAACAGTATGACCCACAAGTATCCGGCAGGTTCGCAATTGACTGGACAACACTAGACAGGAATAAAGTAGTTAAACGTTGTCCGGTCAACGACGAACCAGGCGATGGGGTGATGATGATTGCTAACCAGCATGCATCACCCCTGTGATTTCACGGATACGTGTCAGAGGGTGGGGTCATGAGTTAGTTATTGACTACGGTCAACAATTTGTTTGTTGTTGACAAACAAATTGATACAAATTGATACATTGTAACCAATTGCCGTTGGCAATTTTGGGGTGGTACCTTACCAGTGTTACTTCGGCCTGCTTGCCTTAGGAATTATGATTGGTCGTTTTACCAATACAAATTTATAATTCGGACTAGGGCATTGAATCAATAAATGTGGCCCTTTGCTGTTATCCACTTTCAATGTTGTCTGTGTCCGTTATTGGGGGGGTGCGCCTGCAATGTTGTTTTGCTGTAAAGGAGATTCTCCAGTCTTTCTGTGAGATTGGCATGTACAGGGAGAAGGGAGAAGAATTGGAAGAAGTTCTTGGCTCTGAACGCATAACGGCCTTCTTAGTTTTTTGCTGATCCTGTCAGTCATTTGTTTCCTTCTATCTAGGGAGGAGTAGCTGGAGGAGGAACACAAGCTTGGTTTGGATTGGTTTATGCCCTTCTAGCATTAAATAGCAATGGGTGGGTTTATTCCCTTCCAGCAGCAAAGGTTTATACCCTCAGTATTTCTGGCCCCTACATTAAAACTCTTGTTTACAACAGAGAGCAATAGGCTTGTAGGGGGTATGGGCAGAGCAAGGTACATGGCACACCCAGCTCTGTTCTCCATTACCATGCCATCATCTCCTGCCTTCCAATATCTTCTGCCTAAGGGCAGGGCAGGCTAGCTGTGTCTCTTAGGTTTTCCAGTTGCTTGTCTCCTATTCAACTGTGCAGCTTATTGCAAAGGGTACCATACATTTCCATTGCTGTGTAATTCAAGATATAGCTGAAGTTCTTAAAAGTTGTCTTAGATTTTTTTGCCATTTTAACAAACCATGGCAAATAAGAAATCATATAATTACATAAAATATAAGATGAGAGTCCCCCCCCTGTTCCTTTCTGGTGGAGTTAAGGGTGAGGTTACCAGGTCAGCAGCATTTCCTGCAGGGTCAACATCTCATATAAAGGAGCAGGGTCTTAGGATGAATTTACAGGCCAATATGAGAAGTCTAGAGACTGTGGTGGCTTAGTAGTTAAGATGCTGAATTTGACGACTGGAAGGTCGGCAAGTCAGTAGTTTGAGATCCGAGTTTTGCACGATGGAGTGAACTACCATGTCTGTCCCAGCGCCTGCCAACCTAGCAGTTCGAAAGCAAGAAATTACGAAATGATAAATAAGTATGGCCTTGGCAGGAAAGGTAACATTATTCCGTGCACTCTGATGTCTAGTATTCCTGCTACATGACCACGGAAACATCTGCAGATGCTGTAAATAGAGATGTGCACTGCACCCAAGAGTTGGACATGACTAGCTTTAAAGCAAGACTGACTTTTACTTTACTTCTCCTGTAAAGCACATTAACAGCTGCATTCTGGATTAGTCGCAATTTCCAGAAACTTTCCCAAGGAATTCTCAGATAATCCCATTTTGCGATATCCTTAAATAATAAGTAGCTCAACTCCAATGTTCAGAACATACATGGCACAAATTTATACTCATTGCCAACCAGGCCAATGTTTGACAAATAACTGTTCCAGTACCTGGAATTTTTTGTCAGTCAAGATTTTATAAAAGTCTTTGAAACCACCATTAATTTAATCAGATTCCAGGACACTATACAAAAGACAGAAGCAAAATGATATCTACGAGATACAGTAGAACTAAAATAACAGCCTTCATAACAAAAAATACAGTAATACAATTTTAGGACTAACTAAAAGACAGTGTGTCTGTCTCATTCATTAGTGCTTTTTGTACCCAAAAGTGAATACTGTAGGTTAACACTAGCACAGAGAGAAGGTTCTGAGCAAAAACTCACGACAATTCAAGTCCTAAATATACATAACACCTCCTTCTTCTCAAAAGAGAAAAAGATTGTTTGTTTTAGCTGGAGTTTGACTTGTTCTGCATTTGGTTTGCTTTTGTTTTACAGTTGGCCATTTGTCTGTTTTTGTATGTCTGATGCGTAGTTAGTGCGTCATGAAGCACAGGATGGTTTGCGTTCCTGGAAGATAATGTGATAAGAGGTGGAAATACAATTTGCCCTAATAGTATAATCCTGACCACTTACGGCTATCATTTTACTGTATTTCAGTGTGTGGTTTTGACATGAAGGAGCATGGCATGTTCAGAGTGATCCTTCTCCCTTATAGTCCTTAACAGGCTTCTCTCCCTCACCTATCCTGCCCCCTCCACACAGTTGTCATAGTGGTCTAATATTTCCAGAGTCTCTTTCTCTCTGTGGACAGGCTGTGACAACAGGTGATATATGTGAAAAGGGTATTTGCAAACAATAAGACCTAATGGAGAACAATAACGGAAGGAAGACAACAGAGGGAATGGACAGCCCTCTTCAGGGAGGGTGTAAATTCTACTTTCTTCATCTTTGCTTTCAACCCATGGAAGTGTCAGACTCCAGAGAGGAGGCTGCTCTATCTGATTAGCTTTTTCATGTGAACTAGAACCTGACAGAGAGATGTAGGAAAACACAAAGAGCCTCCCCCTCTTCAGGTTGTTGTTGTTGAAAGTGTCACTGGTGGTGGTGCAGTGGTTAAACTGCTGTACTGCAACCATGAGGTTGTGAGTTCAATCCTGACCAGGGATCAAGGTTGACTCAGCCTTCCATCCTTCTGAGGTTGGTAAAAAGAGGACCCAGCATGTTAAGGGCAAAATGCTAATTATTGTGTGAATCGCCCTAATTACCGTGTGAATCACAACCCAGGGAGTGCACCAAGCCCTATGGGACAGTATATAAGTGTGATTGCTTTGGTAGAGGGAACAGGGCCACTGTGTTCTGCTCATTCCAAGTGGGCTCCATATACACTTGATGAACACCTTTGTAGGTTTTATGCTTGTGAAAACAGAAGAAGTGAGCAAAAACCTATCTGTTTTCAGATAAAGAAATCCCAGAGGTTTGTGGGTTTGTTCTTTTTTTTTGGCATTTTGAAGGTTTATACAAATTTCTGATGCACATGTTTATTTGTTATGTGGTGTCAAGTCACATCCAATTTAATGACAACCTTAAGAGGGTTTTCAAGGTATGTGAGATATTTTAATGACTGGTTTTTACACCATATTTTATAGCTCCCCATTACCTCATTTCAGTGGAGGGCTCCCAATTTTTTTTACTACCACACTGTGGCCGTGGTATTGGGGGGGGGGGAGCCCTGCATTGCACCCAAATTATTTATTTATTTTATGGATTTGTATCCCGCCCCTCCTGATGGGAACACCACTCAGGGTGGCTAACAACGTGCAATCCAACATACAGCATACAAAAACCAACAAAAATGCAACAACAATTAAAGCAATAATAGCTAAAAACAGTCAATAACCCCCCCCCAAGTAAAACAGAATTATAAACACAAAAAACACAGGAACCTAATCAGATAAACATTTAAAAACTACCCCACCCTCTCCCTCCCACAATAAAATAGCAGAAAAATAAAACAAGCAGGATCCCTCAGACAGACGTTCTAAATGAGCCAGTGGGCATGTGCCGTGGAGTCAAGCATGTCCCAACCCGCTGGCATAGCCAAGTCTTCAACATTTTTCTGAAGGATAGGAGGTCCGACTGGAGTCGCAGTTCTGGTGGTAAGAGGTTCCACAGGGCTGGGGCAGACACGGAGAAGGCTCTCTTCCTGGCCCCAGCAAGATGAACTTCTTTTGCGGATGGGACCACAACAGAACCCCTCCTGTCTGCCCTTGTAGGACTGGCTGAATACCTTGAGGAGATGCGGTCTCTTAAGTACCCTGGACCAATGCCATGAAGGGCTTTAAAGGTCAAAACCAGCACCTTGAATTAGGACTACTTTATTTCAAAACTTGGATAGGCGGGGCCAGCCAGAATTTCTGCTACCGGTTCTGGCGAAGTGGTGCGAACTTGCTGATGCCCATTACTGCTTCATTTCCACAGTAACCCGCAAAGGCAGATCCAGAGAATTCTGATCTAGGGCAAGTACTCAAATAAGCAGAAAGGGAGGAGAGGTGGGAACCTGCATGGGTGCTTGTACAAGTGGAAGAAGTCCATGAGGATAGAGACAGTGTGACGAGCAAGCAGCTGTCCTTATTTCAAGTCCCCACTTGGTCCGATAACTGCCTTTCAGCCTAACAAAACCTTGGAGTTTCCTGTATTAGGATCATCTTGCTGTTCAAAAGGGAAAGGGGCCCATAATCCTGACATTTCAGAGTGAGGTCCTTGCTTGGACCATGGACTGCCTCAAGTGAGGATGGAATGGAATGCAACCCATTAACATCCACCGCACAGAAGTCTTTTGAACTACACATGGAGCAACAATAATTGTGTAGTAGGAAAATGGATTCCATCCCTATTGATTGATGCCATGAAAGTTTACAAGTGCTCTGCCTCAAGCTTTCGTTTTAATGTTTTTTTTAAAAAAGAAGTTCTCCCATGACAACATCAAAACCAAATTCTGTATGAGCCACGTATGGCCTTGACCAGTATTGTTAGGCTTCATTTCCTGGCATTCTTCCCTACTAGGAGTGCTGACAAAAAATGAAAAAGTCAATACTGTATCAGACTTTACTCCTGTTTGGCTTCAAATGGCTGTATACCATCCCAGGCACAGTTCACTAATCACAACTATTTGAACTTGACCAGTGAAGTGGACAAGAGCAACAAAGAGATACAAAAATCTTGAAGAGGGCAATACCTTAGGCCAGGGATTCTCAACCTGCGGCTCATGGGCTGGATGTAGCCCGTGGCGCCATTTCACGTTGCCCCCACCCCGACTGCCTCCACCACACCAGGAAGTGTCATGTGGTGGAGGAAGGGCAAAATAGTTGTATGGGCCCAGAAGCTGTCTGAGGGTGTGTGACCCGGTCCCCAGCTTTAAAAGGTTGAGAACTTCTGCTTTAGGCACAAACAGCAAAGTTCTGTCAAACTTATTGCTGTGCAGAAGATCAGTGAGAAGAGCAAAAAATGCTTTTTTTAAATAACTAAAGCCCTGACATCACAGCAAACAGGTAATATAATCACAAATCCACAATGTTGTGTTACGTAATGAAATAATATAACAACAGACTGAATCTCAGTGCACAAAGAAACAGAAGACTGATGATTGTTACCTGAGTGAATCAGCCTTCATTGCTTTGTCTTCTGTTAATGGCTAAGTAATGGCCTGAGACTCAATATCAAGAAAACCAAGATAATGGCAACAGGCGCTATAAGTCCCTGGAAAATAGATGGGGAAGAAGTAGAAGCAGTAACAGATTTTACTTTCTTAGGATCCAAGATCTCTGCAGATGGGGATTGCAGCCATGAAATAAAAAGGAGACTGATTCTTGGGAGACAAGCTATGAAAAACCTGGGGAACATAGTGAAAAGTAGAGATATCTCACTGCAAACAAAGGTCCGCATAGTCAAAGCAATGGTATTTCCGGTGGTAATGTATGGCTGTGAGAGCTGGACCATTAGAAAGGCTGAGCGAAGAAAAATAGATGCCTTTGAGATGTGGTGCTGGAGGAGAGTTTTGAGAGTCCCCTGGACAGCGAGGAGAACAAATAGGTCAATATTAGAAGAGATTAGCCCTGAGTGCTCCTTAGAAGGACAAATAACAAAGATGAAGTTGAAGTATTTTGGACATCAAATGAGAAGAGAGGATTCACTTGAGAAGGCCTTGATGCTGGGGAAGGTGGAGGGCAAAAGAAGAAGGGGACGGCCAAAGATGAGATGGCTAGATGGTATTGTAGACACAATGGGCACGGGGCTGTGTGGACTAAGGAGGATGGTGGAGGACAGAGGTGCCTGGAGAGCGATGGTCCATAGGGTCGCAAAGAGTCGGAATCGACTGTGCGACTGAACAACAAAAGTAATGGCCCATAATAATCAAGATTAACCTTAGTTGTTTGCTTGCATAGTGGTATATAACATTCATTTATGCGTTTATAAGGAGTCTTGTGGAAAATGACACTAATTACTGAGCTATATCTCAGGAATTAAGTATGGGATTTTGCAGGAAGAGATTCTGGACTGGGAAGGGAAAAAAGACAGGAAATTCTGTAGTAACCTGTGAGATTAAAAAGCAGCTAGATTCCCAACCCTAGAAACCTGAAAGAACAAATTAAATAAGCAAACATTTGCTGCCCTTTCATGATACCCAACATCTGCTGCTTGAGGCAGCCCGATTCACTCTGCCTAATTTTATAGCCGGGCACTGATCATTAGAGAGTTGTTTGCATAGAATTCTTCAAATATTCTTTTCATTGTTATAATCAGGTGCAGATTTTAAAGACAACACGCTTATTTACCCCACCGCTATACAATCCCTTTTGGTCATGTATGCTCCTCTTAAGCCTCAACATTTTCTGGAAGGTCCGCAAAGCCCTGGTTTTGGTGGCAAGACACCACATTAAATGGATTTTGTTGTCTTCTGACTTTGTTGCTGTTGTGTCCTAAAGCCTGTGCCTTTAAACAATGTACCTATCCATGTGTATCCAATGTAACCTTTTCTATGTGTAACATTGTAACCTCCAGCTGCATCACTGTAACCTTAATAGGACGCGAGCTAGTGACCACTAGATGGCAATAGCGAGCGTCCAAGCTCATTGGTCCAAGACTCACCTAGAACAACAGCGCGGGAAGATTCCCGCCACTACCTTCACCTGGACAAGAAGGGTGTGACCTGCAATGACGTCACGCAGCCTGTAGCCAATAGGCTATCAAGGAGCCACATTCAAATGTATAGCCACTGTATATATTGAGCTGTTCGTCTGCCATTACCTCATGTTCCCTCTGACCAGCATGTAATAAAGTTGTGTTAAGCCAGCTCTTCGGCTGTCCTGGTGTCCTTGGTCCCATACACTAAACTGGCGACGAAGGTGGGATAATGGCTGCCCACGGGACCAAGACATACGCCGGTTTCGACATCAAGAAACCGCAAGATTGGGAGCTCTTCGAAATGGACTTCCAAGGCGCGCTGGTGGAGTTCGAGGTGACGGACGAGGCGAAGAAGAGAGCCATCCTCACCAGAATGCTCGGGCACGACGGCAAGAGGGTTTTAATTGACCTCATCGCACCCAAAAAGGCAGATGAATTCAAGGCAAAGGAGCTCCTGAAGGTGCTGTGAGACCATTTCCGGCCCTCAGTAGCGATGTTTCCCGCTCGGAGCGCGTTTTGGAGGCGAGTCCAAGCGCCTGGTGAGTCGGTCGCCGCTTTCGTAGCGGCCCTGCGTCTGGCTGCCGGCCCATGCAAATGGGAGAATTTGGAAGTCACCCTCAGGGACTGCGTGCTATGCGGCCTGAAGGACGCCGAGATTCAGCGCACGCTAATGAATCAGGAGCCGCCCCCCACGTTGCAGGAGGTCCTGAAAGCGGCACAGGCCGCGGAAGCCATGAAGGCCGGGGTGCAAGAGCTCCAGGACTGGCGGCCGAAGGCCGACAAAGCAGAGAGTTCGGTGCACGCAGCCCGGCGAATTTCGAAATCATCCGCCGAAAGCAGCGACGACGAGGACGTCTGGAGGGTCCGGAAGGAGGGCCGGCGTTGCGACGGCTGCGGGGCGGCTCACGACCGTGCCAGGTGCCCGTTCAGAAAGGCCGAGTGCCACAACTGCGGGCGACGCGGGCACATAGCCAAAGTCTGCAGACAACGGCGCAAAGACCGGAGGAGCTCGCCCGACCGCCCAGCAAGGGACCGGAGGAGCTCGCCTGACCGCCCAGCGAGACCAGACCGCTCGACGAGACTAAAGGATGGCGCCCGGCCCACGAGGAAGCAGGACGGCGTGGGCCGCATCTCCGACGACAGCGACGACGACGCCCCGGTTTTCAGCGTGTCCATGGGACACCCCCGTTACTTTGTTGAGGTACTGGTGCAAGGGCCCCCTGTTAGGATGGAGATTGACTCTGGCTCCTCTTACTCAATCATTTCCCAGAGGGAGTTTTTGAGAATTGCCCCCCGCGTACGGCCCAAGCTCAAAGCGTTGAGGTCCACGCTTCGGGACGTGCAAGGGAACAGTATCCCGGTGTTGGGGGTTGGGAATTTCCAGGTTCAGTACAAGCGGCACGCCGCGGAACTCCCCTAGTCGTTCTTAAGGGGGGTAATTGCAGCCTCCTCGGGACTCAATGGTTTCAGCCCCTAGGTCTGTTCATTGGGGGGGTGCACGCCGTTGGGTCTGACCCGATACAGGAGGTGTGTGACGCGCACCCCGAAGTCTTCAAGAAGGGACTTGGGAAATTCAATGGACCCCCAGTAACGTTCGACCTGGACCCGGAGGTCCGCCCAATCAGACTCAAACCGCGCCGGGTGCCTTTTGCACTCAAGGACAAAATAGAGGCGGAACTGGACAAATTAGTGGGCCAGGGGATTCTTGTTCCTGTTGATTCCGCGGAGTGGGAAACTCCAATTGTCACAGCATTGAAGGCCAATGGGGAGGTTCGCATTTGCGCCGATTATAAGTGCACCATTAATAAGGCAATCCGCCCTAATGCGTACCCGGTGCCAGTGGTCAGCCATTTGCTAGCCAGGTTACATGGGGGAAAGTGTTTCGCTAAGCTCGACCTGGCACAGGCCTATCAGCAACTCATGGTAACCCCTGCCGCAACTGCTGCACAGACCATAATCACGCATAAGGGGACGTTCCAGGTGACGCGCTTCCAATTCGGCGTGAACTCGGCGCCTGGAATTTTCCAGTCGCTCGTGGAACGCCTCCTCAAAGGGCTGGACGGCGTTTTACCATATTTTGATGACGTATTGATAACGGGGGGAGTGAGGTTGAGTTGGCTGAAAGGCTAAACAAGGTCCTGGCGGCGTTCGAACAGGCGGGGTTGAGGTTGCGAAAAGACAAATGCGTCTTCTTCGCGAAGGAGGTTGAGTTCTTAGGGTTCCGAGTAACACCCGAGGGGATCAAACCGTCCAAATCCAAGGTGGCCGCCATCAAGAAGGCTCCTCGCCCCACATCCAAGCCCGAGTTGCAGTCGTTCCTAGGGCTCTTAAATTTCTACCACTCCTTCCTTCCACGGAAGGCTGCGGTGGCTGAGCCGCTTCACAAGTTGCTCAAGAAAGATGCGGCATGGAAGTGGGGCGATGACCAGGAGAGGGCATTCACGGAACTGAAACAACTCCTGGCGTCTGACGCCATTCTGACCCATTTCGACCCCAAACGGCCGGTGGTACTGATCTGTGATGCATCCCCGGTGGGGGTGGGGGCAGTGTTATGCCACGTGTTGGAGAACGGGAGGGAGGCCCCAATAGCGTTTTACTCCAGGTCCCTGTCCCAAGCGGAGAGAAACTACGCCCAGACAGACAGGGAGGCGCTGGCGATAGTTGCGGGGACCAAAAAATTTCACGATTTCCTGTATGGCCGCCCCTTCACCATCGTGACTGACCACAAGCCCCTACTAGGCATTTTTACCGCAGATAAGCCCACGCCACAGATCCTGTCCCCGAGAATGCTTAGGTGGGTCATTTTTCTCAACGCCTACCAGCACGCGTTGGTGTACCGGCCCGGGAAAGAGATCAGCCATGCGGACGCCCTGTCAAGGTCCCCCCTTCCCCTAACGCAGAGCCAGATGGGCGGGGAGGGGCGTGACCGCCAGGTGCTCATGATAGAGGTTTTAGATTCGCCCCCCATAGTGCCCGCCGACATCGCCACAGCGACAAGGAAGGACAAGACGTTGGCGGCGGTTTGCTCCTGGGTACAGAAAGGGTGGCCGGCGTCTTCCCCAGCAGAGGAATTCGCCCCATTTTTTAGGAAGAAGCTGGAACTGTCCCTAGAGAGGGGGTGCCTCTTGTGGGGGCAGCGGGTGGTGATCCCTACATCCCTTCGACCGCGGGTGCTTAAACTGCTGCACGTCAGCCACCCCAGAATTGTGCGCTCCAAAGCGCTGGCCCGGAGTTACTTCTGGTGGCCTCAGACGCCGACATCGAGCACATGGTCGGCACTTGCGAGAGCTGCCAATGCTCCAGACCGGAGGAGGCCCGCCTTCCCCACAGGGAATGGGACACGGCTAAGGGGCCGTGGTCCCGGGTGCACATAGATTTCGCGGGCCCATTCCGAGGAACCCTGTTTCTCCTCGTTGTGGATGCTTTCTCCAAGTGGTTGGAGGTCATCCCAGTCACGAGCACCTCCTCGGCCGCGACAATTAAGCATTTGCGGAGGATTTTTTCCACGTTCGGCATACCCGACACTCTGATTAGCGATAACACTAGTTGCTTCACGTCCGCTGAGTTCAGGGCGTTCACAGAGATCAACGCCATCCGGCATATCACCTCCGCCCCTTTCCATCCGGCCACCAATGGCCAAGTGGAGCGCCTCGTACGCACCACGAAGGACGCGCTGCGGCGCATGGGCCCCGGGGACCTCAACCTGCAAGTGTGTCAGTTTCTGCTAGGGTACAGGGTGACCCCGCTAGCGTCAGGCTACTCCCCTGCGGAGCTTTTAATGCGCAGGAAGCTGACCACCATACTCACTAGACTAGATCCCACGAGAGTTGAGGACAAGGGGAGGAACATAGGGCTAGAGGCCACCAAGAATTTCAGCGTGGGTGCCCCGGTACATTGCAGGAACTACGCCAGCGCGGGGCCAGCCTGGGTGCCGGGGGTGGTTGTGGAACAGACCGGTCCCGTATCGTACCGCGTGGAGACCAACACAGGTCTACTGTGGCGGCGGCACGCGGACCAGCTCCGGAGCCGGGTCCCAGGGAATCAGGGCGCCGGAAACACGGATACAAATTCAGCGTTAGGGTTCTCCCCCACCCGTTTAGCCCAAGGGGGAGGAGAGGGGGGGTAGAGAGTCCCCACCAAGGGGGGAGGAGAAGGAATTTGTCCTCGTAGATATCCCGCGGGATCCCCCAACAGAGTTTGATTTTGATTTTCAGAACCGGGGGGGGGGGGTTCGGAGTGGTCCCCCACCCATCCAAGCGAGAAGAGGGGTTTTACGTTAGCCCCTGGTGCCCCTGGTTCAACCACAACAGAATCTACCCTTTCCCCTAAAGCTGCAAAACCGCAGCAAGCCTCTAACAAGTCTCCCTCTCCCATTACAGGACAAGGGTCCAGGGAACAAGGAAGCGGGAGCGGCCCCCGGGTGGGCCAACCCACATCGCGGCCCAAACGCGAGTGCAATAAACCATCTTGGCTAAGAGACTTCGTCTCATCCTAGGGGGGAGGGGTGTTGTGTCCTAAAGCCTGTGCCTTTAAACAATGTACCTATCCATGTGTATCCAATGTAACCTTTTCTATGTGTAACATTGTAACCTCCAGCTGCATCACTGTAACCTTAATAGGACGCGAGCTAGTGACCACTAGATGGCAATAGCGAGCGTCCAAGCTCATTGGTCCAAGACTCACCTAGAACAACAGCGTGGGAAGATTCCCGCCACTACCTTCACCTGGACAATAAGGGCGTGACCTGCAATGACGTCATGCAGCCTGTAGCCAATAGGCTATCAAGGAGCCACATTCAAATGTATAGCCACTGTATATATTGAGCTGTTCGTCCGCCATTACCTCATGTTCCCTCTGACCAGCATGTAATAAAGTTGTGTTAAGCCAGCTCTTCGGCTGTCCTGGTGTCCTTGGTCCCATACACTAAAGTTGCTCCGGGTGGGTCTGGTGTCTTTCAAATGAAGGAGGTCCATTTTGCCAACCTACAAAGACAGATGGTCATTTATGATAAGGGTAGCAATTTGTGTGAGCCTTCCAGCATTGGAAGAGCCACTTTAGAAAAGTTGACTGATCTTTGACTGCGCATGATTAGCTGACTTTAAGCAACCCACTCTCCCAAAACAAAATGACAATCCTGTCTGAAGGTGGTAGATGAGAGTATGCTGTAAGTGGGCATCTGGAACAGCAAATACCTATGAAGAGGAGCAGGTTTAGTTGTCTTGGATGTCATTTTGTAAACAGCAGAGTTGCAAATATGTCAACATTAGTAGGTGACAGATGGAAGGCTTGTGGGAGCATGAGACCGTCTTTCATCTTATTTAAAGTCCCTGAAGACCTCTCTTGTTGTTGTTGTTGTTGTTGTTGTTGTTCAGTCGCACAGTTGAGTCTGACCCCTTGCAACCGTACTGCACACCAGGCTCCTCTGTCATCCTCCTCAGCCAGCCCAGATCTACGCCCACTGCATCAACAATTCCATTCATCCACCTCATCCTCTGCTGTCCCCTTCTCCTTTTGCCTTCAATCTTTCCCAGCATCAGGGCCTTCTCAAGTGAGTCCTCTCTTCTTATTTGGTGGCCAAAGTACTTGAGCTGCAGCTTTAGTATTTGTCCTTCTAAGGAGCAATCAGGGTTGATTTCCTTCAGGATTGACTGATTTGATCTCCTTGCAGTCCAGGGGAATCTCAAGATTCTCCTCCAGCACCACAGTTCAAAGGTGTCTAATCTTCTGTGCTCAGCCTTCCTTATGGTCCAGCTCTCACAGCCATACATTACCACTGGGGCGACCATTGCTTTAACTATGCGGACCTCTCTACCATCTTCTTAAACTGTAGAAAGGAGGAGGTGTTCATGTGTGCAAGAAAGTGAGCAGAGCAATATGGCATTCACAACAGAAGTGCAGTAGTGGTACTCAGAAGCTGTTAAGTATCTTTCATGGGGTAAGAGTGGAAAGTTGGTGGCCAGTGGCTTGAGTCCAGGCTTTGTAGTTACCACGATAAGCCTCACACACTACCGGAGTAGTCAGTTTTGCAAGGCTACTTTCAGACATCATTTCTCCTTTCCCCTCTTAGCAGTTGCCATTGGCGAGAGGCCTTTGTCAATGCATCCCCGTTGTTACTTCCCATCTCTAAGTAAGGTTGTGTGTGTGTGCGTGCATGTCTAGCTACAAACCTAGAAAAGACATGCTTTATTACTCATTTGCAACCATCTCTCCCATTTACTAGGCTATAATTATTTTACATTGTGACCATAACTTAATGAAGGATAATGTCACTTTTTAATAGTGTCATTATATAACATTTTAGTTCTGATTAGAATTATGGAGGGTATGACCTCATTGAACAGTGGTGGGAAAATATCACCTGTTTCAGGAGCTGGTTTGGGCTACTTTTTCATGCTGTTGCTGCATTGCTCTGTTGTGACTGTTGAGACAAGATACATGGGAGAACAAGGGCCAGTGGCTTGTAATTTTCAGATTTTTGTCTTTAACAAGTAACTTATTATTTTTACTGAAGGTGGCAAAATGGATGAAGAGATTAACATACAGTGCAGTAAGGCAAAACCAAATACAATATTAGGGCAGTTCTACTTTAGCAACATAAGGCAATACCGACCAGCACAAGGCATATTCACTCCTACCTTATGTTACCAGTGCCAAACATGGATACTTACAACAAAACATAAACAAAGGTTGGTCACCACAGAAATGAGATGTCTGAGAAAGGCTGCTGGATTGACTAGAAGGTATAAAATCAGGAATGAAATTATAAGGGAAAAAATGGAATAGAACCAAGCTCGCACTACATACAGAGAGAACAAATAAAGTGGTTTGCCCATTTGCAGAAAATGTCTTGGAATTCCATACCTTACAAGGCATATGTGGAAAGAGGAGAAGGACAAAGAGCACAAGGCAGACCCAGAGGAAAGTGGAGAGATAACATCAAAGATGTATTACAAGAACACCCAATAATACTGGTGGAGGCCACTAAAAGAAGAACCTTGCATTTCCCTTGACACCTGAAGGGGTAAAAGAGGATGTAAAGAAGAATAAGAACAAGTAACTGAGAGCATTAATTTTAATTACTCTTGAAAAATAGATAAGCAGAGAATTACTTTGGAATAAATTAGAACTGTTAACAAGAACTGCATCTAATTTCTGTGGGGGACATTAGAATTAATTGCCTTTCATTGCATTACTTTTTAATTTCCAAATGTAACTATCTAAGATGTGGCACTATGTAGCTAGCTAGTTAACTTAATAGAGATAAATTTTACATCAACACTAATTAAGAACATACCACTTTAAAATAGAAGCTCTTTAGATAAAATAACGATATAGCACAACTCCACGTATCTATTATTTTGAAGATAAACCATGAGTGATACTGCCAAGTGAATATATCAGCTAACAAATTGCTGAAGTCCTTTGTGGCTTGTTACCATGTATACAAATTAGTTTTGGGGAGATCAACATGACTTGACCTATCATCACAAAGAATATTGTGCATTATTATATTCTTAGGCAAAAATATTAATTAGGATGTCAGGGTAGCTGTTAGGTCATTTAAAACATTTTTAATTATATGAATAGTCATGTGTCACGTTAACATTCAGATTATTTTAACAGCAAGTCAAGAGTTTCCACTTGGGACCGAGGACTACATTATATGAGATTTTACTGTTAATGAGCTGTAAGGATAAGTTTGTGAAAAGAATAACGAATCAGAAGCAAAGAGGTGTACTTCCAAACAACATCTTCCAGAGTGTCATAATCATACAGAAATGTCCGTTTGGAGGGCCTTTTATTTCTTTATCTTTTCAGCCCAGATATTTGCCAGTTTAATCATACCAGGCCAAAATCAACTCCTCCAAGGAGGCCCTAGTTTTAATAAGCTATGTTAGTGATGGTTGGCAAGTGAATGCATGAACTGCTTCATAGGTTGACCATTGTGGCTGTAGCTTCTGCCTCCGCAGTTTCCCTGCAATCATTTTCAGATTAGGTCATACCTGTCAAGTGCGGCTCCCAAAAATACGGGAAATTTTTTTGCGCATGCGTGGGCGCACATGCGTAGAACCCGTTTGTGCATGCACAGAACCCGTTTGCGCATGTGCAAATGGGTTCTGCACGTGCACGTGTGCACAGTAACCCCTTTCCCCACCATTCAAAATACAGGATGGCGGCGGGAAAGGGGAGGAACGAGCGCCAAAATACGGGATACTTGACAGGTATGGATTAGGTGATGGATCTTTATTGGGACTTGTAAGCAGCGCAGCTCCCAAGGGCTGAGATGCCTTCCTGGAGTCAAATGGATCCCCTCTTTTGCCAGCTTTTTCTTCTTGGCCAATTATGCATCATTCAATTGTACCTAGTCCAGGGTTGTGCAATCTGGCAGAATTTTTTAAACCTCTTTGCTGCCTTCTCTAGTTCAGAGTCCTGAAAACCATTCAAGAAACAACCAGACATATTTGAATATCTCAGGAGCTGAAAGAAGCTCTTGTTATGACACATAAACAAGGATTTTCTTTTTCTGCCCGTGGCAATGGCATTTCTTTTGGCCAAAACTAATTCTATCTACATGCTTTATCTTTTGCATAATTAATGTTTTTTAATTAACAGTATTAAGATACAATGTTACTCCTATTAATAATATTACAAATCCTGATGTTCTGATTATTAATGGAATTGTAAATATCATTACAGTATTAGCAATAATAGAACCATCACTATTGATAATATTAGTTGCAGCTGCACCCGCCACCCAACTGGCTGATAGTTGATCTATCCTTTGCAAATTCCTGTTAGCAAAGAGATAGTTATGTTACTGCAGCAATGTAAAAATATACAGATGTATGATATTTGTTTAATTTTAGTGGAGTATGCTCAAAAAGGTGTGTACACGACCTCAAATCAGATTTTGTAAATACAAACAAAGAAGTGGCAAGGAAACCCATAATCATCCATCCATCCATCTAGTACCACTTTTCTTTATATATAAGGTTCTCAAGGAGGTCCACAACATTTAAAAACAAGCATATGAAACATAATTACTTGATTAACCAAACAAGATTTAAGAGATATTAAAACAATGCGAAAATATACATT
The DNA here is from genome assembly GCA_035047305.1 of Bradypodion pumilum. Classification (NCBI taxonomy): domain Eukaryota; kingdom Metazoa; phylum Chordata; class Lepidosauria; order Squamata; family Chamaeleonidae; genus Bradypodion; species Bradypodion pumilum. The sequence goes on along the minus strand of JAWDJD010000001.1, from coordinate 288,398,619 downwards.
AAAATCACATACCACTTCCTATCATGTGGTAAAATTTCCAAATTTAAATGCTAAACAGCTACTTAAAAAGGAATAATCATCTGAGTTGTTTTCTCCCTTTAGATCTGAAAGATATTTCTGGAGATCATTTCCAAATGTGGAATGATGGCTTTAGGAGGAGCATGAAAATGGCAAATAAGAAAATATATTATTATTATTATTATTATTATTATTATTATTATTATTATTATTATTATTATTATTATTATTATTATTATTATTATTATTATTATTATTATTATTATTATTATTATTATTATTATGTGGGCTTTTATACTGCTTTTCCTGTCTACTGACAACTCTAAGAGGTTTACAACACAAATTAATACAAAACAAATCATAAGTATGGGAAAAAAATAGAAAAAAACACAGAAATACAACTCAAAATACAGTATCACAGAAAAACAATTCAAAATACAGTATCACCAAATAGAATACACATACCAATACAGTTGCAAAATACAAGTTACAATTCAAATCAGAAACTACAAAGGTAAATACAAAGTGCATAGAGCTAGTAGGAATATCCACAGAGCTAGCTGAAGGAAGTAAGTGTAAATGGTCAGCACATAAATGCCTGCTTCAAGTCTATTTTTCCTCTTGTGTGTGTTTTTCCAATGCAGTAAATAAATTGGAAACTGTTTCCAGAAGGACCAAAATATTTTCAAGCCTGATATGTGTCAGAAACCAAAAATTTCTTTCCTCAGGAATAATTGGCCACTTGCAAAAGTAAACTGCTTGGTTTTCTTGTTACTGAAAGCTCTTCTGAGACCACTTTCTCCTTTACAGGCCACAAGCAAAGCTGGGTTTCTTTAAAGTACTATTTTGCAAGGGGTTACAGTTTAGAAGCTGCAATGCATAGTGAAATTTCTAGAATATGGAGTAAGACAGAAGGAGGAAGTCTTGGCTGGGCAAAATGTAGATAAGATCGCCCTGAGCCGTGTTTTATGGAATGTGACAGAAAGGACATGGCCTCATGGGAGGGCTGGAGGGACCATTTTGTTCATGAATTATTTTGACAGAAGACTATATTGTTTTCAGTAGTCCTGGAAATTACTTACCAGTGTGTACTGCGGTGTACATCAGTGAGAATTAATTTGGAACTACTGTGTAGCCATTGTTTAGAAGGACAGTTGAAAGGCCAGACGTGGAAGCAGACTGCTAAACCCTCAAAGAGATTTCTACATAACTATACAATGAGGTTTACTTTGGCCAAGATTCTCTCGAGCCATGTATGGTATGCACAGCAGGGGGAAACAGTCTTTCTCTTTTTATGCCTCTTACGCGTCTGCCAGGTACATAGGGCGCCAGGCTGCTGTGTTCAGCAGCAAAAAAATGGAAACTCCTAAGAAAAGGAGTGTTAGAATGACTGTTACGCTGGTTCTGCCTTCCTTGACAGAATGTATGACTGGGTCCTGTTGCATGATGTGAGATGACAGTCCCTACGTTCCTTTGACATCAGCCATTTATTTTTACTTTTGTTTTGATGGCTGGATTTAGCTTTAAAAGAATGTTACTTGGTTCTTTCTTTTTCCTGTAAGTGGTGGAAAACTGGTTTTCTCTAATGTGTGAGAAACATAGTTCCTCAGAAACCTTGGAGCATTTTCCATTGTAGTGGTAGCTTCAAAGGACTCACTATGTGGGAATATTATTAAAATGTCAGAAGTCTCAATATTAGGACATCGTGTCAGCTTGGAAGGCTTGTTACATGGAAGTATTAATCCCACATACCCTTTGCGTTCACCATGACAGCTTCCCAGAGGCTGTTCTGGAAGTAGTTACTATAGGCTACTGTCAAGTATTAACCTTGAATTGTCATGTTGTCTGCAAAGGAGAAGACACTAGGCTGAGATATTGATGGCTGATGGAAGATAGCCAAAGATCCCTCCTATGAAGAACGAGGGAAAGATGAATCGTTATTTTCTTGGTTTTCTGTTGTTCGGAGTATCTTCTCCCACATGGATATTATAGTAGACTAGCATATTTTGCCCGGCCTTGCTGGGCAGTTTTTTTTTGGTGTGTGTTTTTTGAATTTATTTTATTTTATTTATTTATTATTTGGATTTTTAAAATATTTTTTGACTGTTGCATACTCTTCCGGCCTCTAGGTGGGGCTGTGATTAAGAGTACTGCGATTGTCTTTCTTTCTTCAGTTCTGTTGCGGAGGCATGGAGGGCGGACGTCTTTTGTAAGTGCTCTTGATTTATTATTTTATTTTTAATTTGTTTTGATTTTGGGGTGTTGGGCTGGGGGGTTTAAGTAGAGAGTTTCTACTTAAACCCCCCAAAGTGTTTTTGCTTGTTCTTTTGTATTTATTTTGGATTTTAGATGTGTTTTATTGTTTTGGATATTTCTGGTTGTTATTTATTTTTTTATTTTTTTCGTATTTATTTTTAAAATTTGTGATATTATTGTTTCTTGAATTAGGTATTTCCGTGTTATAGATAGGTGTTTTTAGTGAGTTTTCATGTTTTTTTTTGTTAGCCTTTGGTATTTTGGGTGTTTTTTGTTGAGTTAGTTGTTTATTGTTTTCTTGTTTACTGGGTTTATTTGAATTATTTGTTTATTTATTTGTGTTTTTTATTTTTGATGGTTGGGCTTATGATAAACTGTTTTTGTTTTGTTGTGGTTGTGTTTTGCGGGGTGAAGAACGGCCTGTCTGTCTTTTCCTCTTTTTCCCATTGCTGTTTTGAAATTAGGTTTTGATGCTGCGATGGGGAAAATGAAGAGCCAGTAGTCAGCTCGCTCTTTGTCCAGTAAGGTTCGTTAGGTCGGTTGGGGGAGAAGGAGGCAGAGAAGAGCTATCTGCTTCACGATGTTTCTCTCCTCTTGGCCTCCTTTTCCCCTGGCTTACCTAACGGGAGGTCGGCAGGCAACGATCCGTAAGTGGTGGTGCTCTTCCTTGCGGATTGCTGACTGCTGCTTTTCTATTACCTCCACCACTGTTTCGTGCTAGTTTTCGAAACAGTGATGTGGGTAGTACAAATGCAGCAACCAGTCATTTGCCAGGGAGTGTGCTTCCCCTGATGAAGTGCTGCTTGTTGGTGGTTTCCCCCCGCCTCAACTTACCTTGAGGGCAGTGGTGGACTTGCTGTGTCTTCGGCGCGGTAGCGGGAAGGAGAGGGAGTTCCTCTTTTCCCCGTTGCTCCGGGAAAGAAGGCCGGCGGTTGTCTCACCGTGGTTTTTGCATGTTTGGTTTGGCGAGGCCGTGAGGCACTGCATCCACCTGAGGCGGCCTTACACTCCCATTGCGTGAGGTGCTGTGTCCGCCTGCGGTGGCCTTGCCCTCCTGTTGAGTGAGGCTTTATTTTATTTTTCGGGTGCTGGCTTTTCCAACGTTCTACACGCTTACGCCCTTCCGCCTGATTGGCTGAAGTGGTCACAGTGCGGAGGATGCTGGGATTTGATGTTGTCTGTCTTTTGGTCGTGTTCGTGCAGCGGCTTTCCCCCCGGGGCTCATTTTGTATTGGGCGTGCCGGCTTTCCCAACGTTCTCCTTGCTCTCGCCTGTCAGCCTGATTGGTTGAGGGGTGGTGCAGTGTGGAGGACACTGGACTTGAAATTGATTTGTTTTGTTTGCGTTCATGGGGCGGTTACCCCACTGGCGACTGCTGGACCCTTGCGCTGATGGTCGGGCGAGGCAAAGGCAAAGGCTCAGTACGGGATAGTATGGATGGGTGTGGGCGCATTTGCCAGATTCCAACAGTTAACGTCCCTCCCTATAGGTAAAGATTGGAGTAATGAATTCTGCGTGATTGCAAAGGAAAGAGTTAAGTAACTGCTCTGCTACTTTCTCACTGTCAGTAACAGCTTCTGAACTTTTTTCAGGTTCAAAAAGAAGAAAAATCAATTAGTTAATATATGTCTGGAATTTCCTAATCTGCTCAAACAATGACTGGGGGATTTCCATTTCAATGCCATCCCTTTCACCATAAAAATAAATATAAACTGCAGATGTAAATTATTTTGCAGAAGCTATTTAGAGCTTTAGGATGGATGTTGTTATTGCCATGAAGTCACTTGCTACTTGTGGTAACCCTCAAATTGTTCTGAAGGTATGTGAGTTGTTCAAGAAGTAGTTTACTATTGCCCCCTCTCCAAAGAGTTTCCCTGGCTGAATGGGAATTTGAACTCTGGTATTTTAATTCCTAGTCTGTCCATTATTGAACACCAGCTTTCGAGGATAGATAAGGATGTATAAATTGAACAAATCAATAATAAAGACATCTAAGATATTAAGCTGGCAGAGATGTGTACATTTACTAACATACCATTAGAAAAACTGTTTTGTTACAGGAGAAATGTTTCATTATTAGTTTTATATAGCGCTGTGTGATAATCTGTGATTTCTGAATGTCTTTAAGAAGAACCTCTAATAGAAATAATAAAGTGTGAAATACAAGTGATTCATTCGTTCAAAAGTATATGATTGGTTTCAGGCAGAAAATTAGAGCTACGTTATCATAGCTGTCTTCTCATTTTGAACCCTAAGACTCCACATCCATTAACAACTTTAGAGAAAAGGGGAACTCTGTAACTGAGAAGTGTTGCTTCTTTAACTGCACTGGGTGGGGGGGAGGGGGGGGAGGAAAAAGCTGTAGTAAAAATTATTTGAAAAGAATCTCATATGGTTCTGTTTTTAGCACCACATGATTAAACAACATCTGTGGGATGGAAAGCCATAAAAAAAGGATAGGCTAAAAATATGTTTTTAAAATGTTCACAGCCTCTTTAGGCCAATGATTCTTTACCATCTTCTCCCTGATCAGTTCATTTTAAACCTGTGGACCTTTTTGTTATCAAATGCTGTCAAATGTATCATAAAAAATGTCTGCCTTTTACTCATGTACATAAGTACAAATCCATAAGCACAAACCCAGAGCCCGCGCTGCCCCCCCCGAGAGAAACCCGCGTACTCTGGGGTTTGGTGAAAGAAAGGGAACCCTGTGTAACTAGTCAGCCTGGCCGATCGAGGAGCAAGAGATTGAGCGAGAGAGAAAGAGAGTGAGAAAACGCAGAAGGGAAAGGGGGGGTTGGGGCTGCTCCTCCTCCTCCTCCCCCCTCCCGGTTTGTGTTCTCTGGCTTTTCTGTGCTTCTTACCGAGGGCGAATGAGGGACACCTCCCGCCCGCGACGCAATCGCTGGCGCCTTGGTGGGGTGTTGTGTGTGTCTGTTTGTGTGTCAACATGCATGCCTCTGTCCCAATGAGAGAGAACTTGAGGGCATTTCCCCTCAACTTCTTCAAGGCTCTTTGAGGCTGTCACCAGCCCCAGCGGGACCTGAGGCGAAAAGCCTGCCCCACAGTGACCTCTGGTAGTCAGAAAAAAACCTGCAACTTCGGTCAGGATTTTTTTTAAAAAAATAAGGGAAAATACGGGGAAATTAATAAAACGGGAGGGGGCGGGAAGAGGGGTAAAAATAGGGGGTTTTCCCGGGTAAAACGGAATGGTTGTCAGGTATGCACAGACCTGAAAGAACGATTATAGCGTTGTGTTAGTGTCCTTAAGAAAGAGAAGACAAAGGTTCAGATTTCCTCAGCTTTGAGCCTGGATGAGCCTCAGATGTAAAGTAGTAATTTTTATTGAAAATGAACAAACCAAACTGCAAATAACTGGTCAGTGGCATCTTCTTAATCTGTGTAAGAAAGCAACACTTGATATAGTTTTGATTTTTGCACGCACACACAAACACAGATAAAGAGAAAAAGAGCTGGAGAAGCTTCAATAGGGGACTGTTTTTTCAATTTTTAAAAAAATCTACTTTTAAAGGAATAGTGTGGATCAGACTCCCAGGGAGTCCATCCAATTCTTTGTTATTAACACACACAAGTCTGGATAAAGAGAGGAAGAAACTTCCCCCATCTGGAAAAATCTTCCCTCTCCTATATGCATGTACAATCATTCTCTCTCTCTCTCTCTTTTCCACACCCTCACAATCTACATCCATACATCCACACTCAGAGGGTGTCTGCTTCTTCTTCTTCTTCTTTCGTGTCCTGATCAAACCCTAGACTGCCAAAATGAAACCACTTTCTTTGCTTTGTCGTTGCCCAAACCCAAGTCCTCATACGTGCATGTCTCTGGCAGCAATCGGCAGACCAGTAAATGGGCCAGACTCTGTGTCTCTCCACATTCATACTGTATTTTGTTGTCCGGCAGCATTCACCACTTGAGCATGTTGATCTTGCATTTAGGGACACTGACCCTCAGCCTATTCAGGGACCTCCAGGTGAGATTGAGATCTTCAGCTATATCCACCTTTAATGATGTTCCTTGCTCAGTGAGCTCCTTCCTCCATCTTCTAATTTTGTTTTGCTCTTGTGTATCCTCAAGAATGTTTGTTCTTACCAAGTCTTGGTCCACAAAAGCTACCAGTACGCATGTACCAGGATGTATCAGGAGAAGCCCGACACTGGTTCTCTTGCTAGGTAACAGTCAACTTAATCTTTGTGTCTCGCTTTCGAAGGTGGGAAGCACATACTGTACTGTACTTGAGTCTTGCTTGGATTAGGCTTCAAATGGTTGATGTTGTAATAATGTCCTAATTCTTCAAGTGCTCCAGTAACATTTCCAGCTACCTCATCAAAGCTTCATCCTTCAACGGCCATTGCTGTGTCGTCTGCATAGATGAACAGTTTTGTATTGTCAGGAACTGGTTGATCATTTGTATATATATTATAGTGTTGGAGACAATAAACTTCTTTGGGGCAGTCCATTATTCTGTAATCTTCATCTGCTGTTCTTTCCATTCATCGTCACATAGAATCTCCGGTTCTGGAGGAAGCTGCCAATGACCCTAGTAAGCATGTTATCTTTGGTAAGCTTATTTATTTTATGGAGCAGAATCCTATGATTGACAGTATTGTATGCTGCAGTTATGTCAATGAAAGCCACTCCTGTAAATTGCTTTCTTTCGATGCTATCCTCAATGTGTTGTGTAAGGTTAAGGACTTGACCACAACATGATCTGCCTGGTCTGAAGCCTGCTTGCTCCTTTATGATCTTTCCATCAATAAAATTCGGAGATATGATTGTGAATCATCCATTCCAGTACCTTATAAAGATGACAAAGGAGTGACACAGGTCCGTAGCTCAGTTCCTTTGGTCTGATCAGGTGTTAGAAGGATTAACCAACAAAGTTGCCGCCAAGGGTATGCCTGACTGTATTCACAATCTTCATGGAGGTTCCTTCTGTCTGCTTTCTAGTAAGAAGAGAGGGTAGGATTTGGCTGTCTGGGATTAGATTGAGCCTTTGATAGCATAACATCCCCCTTTCCTAAATGATGGGTATCCAGTGCTATTACTGTACCTCTTCCCTGTCCTCTACTACTACCTTCTGGCCTGCTTCTATGGCCAGCAACATGTCTGAGTCAGTCATTGGCAAGACAAATTGGCCTGTGATCTGGCTAGCGACAAATAATTACTGTGCTGTTCATAAATGGGCAGTAGCTGGGAATTTAAGTGTTTCACATATTGCACATATACTGTATATTATCTCTCTACGCTCCATAAACTAGAGTAGTTCTTGGCTAACAGCTACAGTTTTAATTTTCGTGCCATACCAGTTCTCCAAGCATGAAAATTAAGCTAGAGTTTTAAGAGAGATGGCATATCCTTGCTTACAAACTGGAGAATCTACTTAACACAGTGAAAGATATGACCCAACCAAAGCTAAGCACTTGCGTCTCATTAATTGCAAAGATACAGACAGTTCTGCTTAATCATTTGGATACCTGGAATCCATCAGGTAGGCTAGCCCTATCTCCTCCCTTGTAATTAATTGTGTTGCCAATTCAAGATTAAGGAATGCAGGACAGAGCTTGAAATGTGGCAAATCATATTGTTATAGTCATTTTCGCTTTCCATTACCTTGAGATGTGCCATTACAATTCTAAATTTCTGTCCCCTGACATGTTTCAGAAAATTATGGCCAGTATCTTATTGTTAGAATAGATCTACTAAATCAATTTCTGAGTCATAAGTAAAAGTGAATGTTTGAATCAGTGGGTCATAAGGAGAGTGTACTAGAAACAGATATAAAATCATAGTTAAGACCAATCTTTTAATAGTTTATTGTTATTATGTGCTAACAAGCCAGAGCTGACTTAAAACCTAATTGAGTAATAGAGTAATTGAGCTGGGAATCGAACCCAGGTCTTCTGAGTTCTACTCTGTCACTATTAATTAAACTGCATGGGGTGACAAATATGGGGATGCCATACGTCCCAGAAAACTGGGATTGTCCCGGATAAAAAAATCAAAAAAATTATCCTGGCCGGTTCAATAAAAAAATGTTAAAATCCCGGATTTTAAAAACTTACTGATTTGTATATTATAACACCCAGAGCCTTGCTGCAACGCACCACACACGGAGGGAGAGAAGGTGGGAAATGCCTCCCTCTTAGTCCCTCCCCATCTTGAGCTTTCGTTCGCACACACGGAGGGAGAGAGGGTGGGAAGTGCCTCCCTCTTAGTCCCTGCCTGTCTTGAGCTCTCGTTCGTTCGGCCGCGACTGCAGGTTGGGAGGGGAAAGCAGCGCCCGAGGAGGAAGAGAAGGGAAAGAAACATGTCGGGCACTAAGCCGCAGAGTTCCTCCTGCACCTCAGTCTTCCCTGCACCTTACTTCCAGTGAGTGCATGCCTGGAGGAGAGTGTGTGTATGTGTAATTAGACTGAGCTTGGCTCTCGCCAGTAGCACAGCAGCAGCTGGGATTATTAGGATGAAGGCTGTTTTGTAAATAACCCGCCCATTTTTATTTATTTATTTATTTATTTATTTATTTTATTCCACTTGTTCTCCTTCGTATAGTTTGTGAATCCCCACTCATGGGTTATGCACCTGCGCAGAACGGAGATCGGAGGCTTGAAAAGCTATTGGTCAAAAGTTTTGGCGGTAAGACCGCCCACCGTACCGCCCACCCTGAGGCGCCCGCGCGCCATTTTACCTCAGTTCTCTTCTTTCCGCCGTAGCAGCAGGACGATTGTCGAGAGCTTCTCAATTTTTATCGCCCTTCTGAGGGAAAGCTTTAGCTAAGTTCAACAATTTTTGCCGGCAATCCTGTCCCACGGGCAGGATTGCCACCCCGGCGCTGTCTCTTCTTTCGAGTGGATTCAGTAGCCAATTTTTTCGCATCGATCACCGTCTCCCCCCTCAAGGGGGTGGCGGCTGGTCCGCCCTTTGGGGTACTTGCCTCCAGAAACTTCCACTGGAAGAATTTTTCCGCGGTTGATGGCTGCAGCGTTTAAACAGTGCACGGCTTGCCTTAAGAAGTTCCCGGCTTCCGACGGACACAGCCTGTGCCTCTTTTGCTTGGGAGAGTCGCATCAGAGCCAGTCTTGCCCGCATTGCAAAAAGTTTACGCGCCTCGCGGTGCAGAACCGAAGCAATCGCCTCAAGGCTCATCTGATGGAGCTCGCTCTGGCTCCCGCCGCGTCCGCTTCCACATCCGCCGCTGCCTCCCAGCCGCCGCCGGCCTCTTCCTCCGTGCTTCCGATTAGGAAGAAGAAAAAGAAGGACAGGAACGGTGAGAAGAAGCGCAAGCGTGGGTCGGAGAAGAGACGGTCGCTTCCTCCCACCCCGTGCACACCCGCCTCTCCTGGGCCTTCGCCGCCGTTCTCGACTGCCCGATGTCCTTCTCCGGGATCCTCCATCTGGGGAGGACGATCCTCTTCCGGGTCACCTGATAAAGGACGCAGGGCTGGGGCTCCAGCTCGCCCACTTCAGGTGCTCCCCTCTCCTCCTCGGGGAAGAAACCCCTCGCCGAGGCAGGCCTCCGTCTCTCCAAGGCCCAGGACGCCGACAGACGACGCGGTCGTCACCGTTCCGACGACCGTTTCGCCGACACCGACGCCGGCCACCATTTCGACGCCCACCGTTTCGTGGGCCACCATCCCGCCGGCCACCGGGGCTCCACCGTCAGCGGACTCGGACGTATCCCAGATGGCCCTCGTTCGGGAAATGTTCCAGGTCATGGCGTCGTTTGCGACCAAGTTCCAGGCCTCCATGCCTGCGGCCTCTGCGGCTCCGGTTCCGACCACCGCAAGCCCCGGGCATCCCGGCCCTGCCGTGGCCCCACCGACCTCCCGTGGGTCGAGTGTCCGCTCCGCCGGCCCACCCAACCCGTCATGGTGTGGTCCGGACGTTGATGCGGTGGACTCCCATCCCGCCGGCCCGCCCAGGCCGTACTGGCGCGGTCCCGACGTGGATGAAAGACTTCCTCCCTCGTCCTCCGATGAGTCCAGCTCGTCGTCGGAGGAGGACGAGGGAGACGTCGACGCCGAGCGCACGCCGGAGCAGGCTATCGGCTCAGTTGACCCACCGCGTGGTGAGGACCAACGCTCGCTGACCGCCATGCTCACAAGGCTGGGCACCGCACTCAACCTTAAAGTCGATCAACCGCCATTGGAGGGTGAGGATCAGATGACCGCGAAGCTCGACAGACGTGCTGTACGGCCGGTCCACATAACCATGCTCCCCTCCATGATGACTTCGGCGAGGGCGACATGGAGAAAACCATTGGCGGCGCACTCCGTTTCGTCCAGGCTCGACAGCATGTACCGGGTCCTGGACGAGAACGTCGAGTTCCTGCAGGCTCACCCCCTGCCGAATTCCCTGGTGGTCAAGGCCTTCCAGCATAGGACGGCCACCAGCGGGTTCCCGGTCCCATCGACGCCGGAGGGAAAGAAACTGGACGCGGTGGGGCGTAAGTTCTACGCCACCGGCTCCCTATTCTTCTGTGCCGCCAACTACTCGGCCGCCATGGGCCTGTATCAATCTCACCTCTGGGAGCAGGTGAAGGTTGAGATGGCGAAACTGCCCGCCGACGCCCAAAAGCGGATAGACGCGCTGGCCACCGAGGGGGACTTCGTCGCCGAGCAGCTGATGCGCACTGCCCGGCATATCAACGACTATGCGGCAAAGGACATGGCCTCCGCAATCTACCTCCGTCGCCATGCTTGGCTTAGGGACACTTCCCTCGATGACGCTATGAAAAAGCTCATCGAGGAGTTTCCCTTCGACGGGCAGGGCCTCTTCGGTCAGGATACCGATAAGGTCCTGAATGAGATGCGCCAGACCAATTCCACGGCCAAGTTCCTGGGGCTCACCACGCCGGCTCCGCCCGCCAGGCCGAGGTTCCAGCCCTTCACACGGCGGTTCCAGGGCAACCCGCAGCAGCAAGGACCGACGGAGCAGCCTAGATCCAGCTCCTACAAACAGCGGCGGCAGCACAAACCCCGCTACCGACCCTACGGACAGGACAAACGTTCTGGCGCGAGGCCCAAGCCCCGCGTTTGAAGCTGCGACGGCCGAGTCTCTCTCGCTCCACATCCCGTACCTCCCCCTCCGGAACTTCCTCCAGGTATGGTCGGGCATCACGGACGACCAGTGGGTCTTAAAGATCTTGTCCTCTGGCTACGCCATCGAGTTCGTGCGGGTGCCTCGGGTAGGAAGACATCGTCTCACCACCTCGTCCCCCCATTTGGAGGAAGAAATATCAACCCTTCTCTCCAAGGGAGCCATCGAGCGGGTAACACCGTCCGACTGGGACAACGGCTTCTACTCGAGGTACTTCGTGGTCCAGAAGAAGGACGGAGGCCTTCGCCCTATCCTGGACCTGCGCCGCCTGAACAAATGCATCCACACCAGGAAGTTCCGGATGGTGACCCTACAGACCGTCCTCCCCCTCATCAACAAAGGGGACTGGTTCACAGTCATAGACCTCAAGGATGCCTACTTCCACGTCTCCATCCTCGAGGAACACAGACGGTTTCTCCGCTTCCGCATCGACAATTCCGTGTACCAGTACCGATGCCTACCGTTCGGTCTGGCCACGGCACCGCGGGTCTTCACCAAATGCATGGCTCCGGTGGCTGCATTCCTCCGCCAACGGAGCATCAGGGTCTTCCCGTACATCGACGACTGGTTGATCGTCTCCCCCACCAAATCGTCGGCCGTTCGGGACACACAATACACGGTCCACCTCATGGAGAGTCTCGGCCTCAGGATCAACTTCACCAAATCGAAGTTGACTCCCTCCCAACGCGTCGAGTACATCGGAGCGGTACTCGACTCGCTTGCTACGAGAGCCTACGCCCCCCAGAAACGCTTACAGGATATTGCGCAAGGGGTGAGCGAACTGCGCACCAAACCGTGCATCCGGGCGAAGAAGGCCCAGAGACTTCTAGGCCTGATGGCCTCAACGACGGCAGTGGTTCCCCATGCCAAGTTGAAATTCAGGTCCCTGCAATCGTGGCTCCTTCACGAGTTCGACGCACTTCGGGAGAGCCAGTCCAAACGGTTGACCCCATCTCCAGAACTGAGGGACCAACTGCTGTGGTGGTCTACACCACTCAACGTGGCCACGGGGAAGAGCTTCTACCCCCGCAACCCTCGTTGCAGATACTGACCGACGCAAGCAACCTCGGCTGGGGCGCTGCTTGCGGGACTCTCACGGTCAACGACACCTGGACACCACACGAAACGGTGCACCACATAAATTACTTGGAACTGCTGGCCATTTGGAAGGCCCTGCGTTCCTTCGAGACTCTGCTCACCGGCAAGGCGGTTCAAGTGGCCTCGGACAATACCACGGCGGTGGCGTACCTCAACAAGCAGGGAGGAACACGGTCCACCACCCTCCTGTACCTTGCAGTGCAGTTGTGGGAATGGTGCCTGGAGAGGCACATTTTCCCAATTGGAGTGCACATTCAGGGCACACTGAATGTTTTGGCAGACCACCTGAGCCGTCTCACCTCGACGATCCACGAATGGGAGCTGGACGACGGAGTGTTCCAGTCGCTTTGCGAGGCCTGGGGAACGCCGAGCATCGACCTCTTTGCATCGGAGTCCAACAGGAAGCTCAGCAGGTACTGCTCCAGAGCAGGCATCGGACTGAACTCCGAAGGCGATGCCTTCATGAAACGGTGGGATCAGGACTATCTCTATGCCTTTCCTCCGTTTCCTCTGGTCCAGAAAGTACTCACCAGGATGTACCAACACAGACCAATGCAATTCTGGTGGCGCCAGCATGGCCGCGCCAACCCTGGTTTCCGCTACTGTTGCGCATGTCGTCGCAGTATCGCACACTGCCGGAGTCACCGACGCTCCTCCAAATGGAGCACGGCCAGCTGCACCATTCGGACCTGCCCAGCCTCCACCTCACCGCGTGGAGGATAACCCCAGACTGTCCAGGATCCTTGAACTAGCGCGGCGCCCTTCCACAAGGAGGTCCTACGCTTCCAAATACAGGCGCTTTTGTGCTTTCCTGGCCTCCCGGCAAATGCCCCCCCCCGCAGGTGGGACTGCAGGACATTTTAACCTACCTCCTCCAGCTGGCGGAGTCTGGCCTTAGCATCACCTCCATCCGAGTGCATCTCGCAGCAGTAGTAGCGCACTCTCCTGCTGGCTCGCCCGCTTCTGGGGCATTCCGCGACCAAACGGTAAAGCGCTTCCTCAAGGGACTAAGGAACGCTTTTCCGCCGGCCCGGACACCGACGGCTCAATGGTCACTGTCCGCCGTTCTCAACGCGCTCACCAGGACCCCCTTCGAGCCCATGGCTACCGCCGATGTTCGTCTCCTCACATGGAAGACGGCATTCCTGGTGGCTATCACGTCGGCACGACGAGCTGGTGAACTGGTTGCCCTGCGAGCAGACGCACCTTTTCTCCAGTTCTTCAACGACCGCGTCGTCCTCCAAGCGGACATCACCTTCCTGCCCAAGGTGGTCTCCAAGTTTCACATGGCACAGACTATCTCCTTGCCAACCTTCTTCCAGAACCCCACTAACGCCCAAGAAAGGACTTGGCACACACTGGATGTGAAACGAGCTTTATTGTTTTACACCAGCAGGACTAGGGAGTTCAGGAAGTCGCAACGCCTCTTTGTGGCTTATGGGGGAAAGTCCAAGGGTGAACCCATCTCTGCTCAAAGGTTCTCCAAATGGATCACCTCTACCATCTACCTGGCCTACGAGTCAGCCTCACTGCCACCTCCACCGCATGCCAGGGCGCATTCCACCAGGGCGGTTGCCACATCCACTGCCTTTCTGGAGGGCACACCACTTGAGGACATATGTAAGGCTGCCACATGGTCCAGACCTTCCACATTTGTCCAGCACTACAGGGTGGACACCAGAGCCACTGCGGACGCCAGGCTTGGCCGTGTCGTCCTCACCAGAGGGCTCCGGACTCAACGCCCCTGACGGGTCCACCTACTGGATCTTCAGCTCATCGTGGGATCATCTCATCCGACTGCCCACCGACCAAGTGAGTGTGAGCTTGCTAATCTCCCATGAGTGGGGATTCACAAACTATACGAAGGAGAAAGTTCGGTTTCACTTACCAGTGATAACTTTCGTTCTTCGAGTATATAGTTTGTGAATACACACTACCCACCCTGCCTCCCCTCTTGAGCTGCACGGATGAGATCGATTGGTTTATCCTGTGCTTGGCTTAAGTATGGAACTGAGGTAAAATGGCGCGCGGGCGCCTCAGGGTGGGTGGTACGGTGGGCGGTCTTACCGCCAAAACTTTTGACCAATAGCTTTTCAAGCCTCCGATCTCCGTTCTGCGCAGGCGCATAACCCATGAGTGTGTATTCACAAACTATATACTCGAAGAACGAAAGTTATCACTGGTAAGTGAAACCGAACTTACCCTGCCCATCTGGGAAGTCTTCCCCACTCAGAGCGATTAACAAATAACACATTAAAAAAGGTATACTTCTGTCCCGTATTTGTGGGAGAGAATTATGGTAACTCTACAAGTGGGATTTGAACCTATGCCTTTATTTGGAAACCTGAACACCCACCACACTGAAAGTACATGTACAAACATATCTCTTCCCACAAAGGTATGGACAGAAACACATATGTGTTGGATGCGCACTGCCTCTGCTGCTTGTCTTGTCTCAGTTCACTGCCTGCCTCATCAATAGCTCATCAAGAAGAAGGAAAAGATGTCCAGTGGTTTACTAGTTCCTGTGGTAATTCCTTCTCCAGAGATAGTGATGACTGTCAGGAAAAATATTTTTTATGGCTTGCTTAATTACTGCGGTGTGCCTTCTAAAGCCCACTGGTGGTGGTAAAGCAAAATTGCAGCCAAAGGTTACCTCATTTTCTTCAGCAAGATGTACTATCATGGCTTAGAGGAGATAAAGGGAAGGGGGAAGCTTCTTGACAAGAAAGGTCAAGTAAGAGGTAGAGCATCCTGCCATGTGTGAGAAGATCCTGTTGGCCAGGAGATAAGAAACACAATTTCCTTATATATGGAGGGGGAAAGTGCTATAAAAATACCCCTTAAATATGAATGCTGAAATGTCATTTGCTATTAATCCTAAAGCTTTAACTTCCTTTTTATATATGGGATATAAACAGATCAGCAAGTGTTTTTGTTTTGGTGAAGATGATAGGAGTGATAGAGCTCATCTGGCCTTTCTCCAAGGAGCCATAAAGGTTTTCTTTTCTTGTGAAAGCAGCATGCCTTTCATGTATGAGTTCTAGACAGCTCATGAGGTAGATTGTCATACTTTGACACTCCAAATGAGAGTGAACAGGATCTTGATCAATGATTTAGGAGTAAATCTGAAGTACAGACCCTCATCATGACATTCCTCATAATCATGCCTCCAGGAAGATTCCAAAATGCAAGCAAGACATCAATATCTATCAACAAACCAGTCCTATCAATTTTAATCTCTAGGAAGAATAGATCTTTTGTAAAGCTAGTGGGTCTTAATTGCCCATTTAAGACCGTGACACCTCTGTATGTTACAACAGGGAATAACTGCAGATACTTTCCTTTGCTTGGATGGTCCCAAGGTATAGCAACTATGAGGGTTATGCTCAGAGGGAACATTAAAACTTAAAGAGGGTAGATCTATTCTAACATTTATGGCCCTGGTGATAAAAAAGTCCCTAAACTTATATCCAGTGAGCCTCTTATCCATTACACCACAATTCCTGAGCAAAACTGTGGTATAGGTATCAACAACTGTGACCCTCTAGCTCAATGTTTACCAACCTTTGGTTTTTGGACTTCAATTCCCAGAAGCCTAAGTCAACTCCCCAAAGCACTGATCAGTGGGCACCTGTGTAGTCACCCAAACATAGACTTTGCCCCGCTCCTCTACCCAACAGCCCAATGGGAGCGCTTCCTCCCTCCCCCCCCAGCACAGAATTCACCCCACCCCTCTGCCCAGCAGCCCAATGGGAGTGTTTCCTTCCTCCCCTGTTTCTGTGTTGGCACTTTGCAATAAATAAGTGGGTTTTGGTTTGCAGTTTGGGCACTTGGTCTCTAAAAAGTTCGCCATCACTGCTATAGCACTTTAAGGCTCCATAGGTTCTTTGGAATCTCAGCTGAGCTGAACTGAACTGAATCTTGGGCAACATACAAAATCAAAATGGTCACTGTTACAACAACAACAACAACAGCAGCAACAACAACAACAGGTCATTAAATCAATTCTGACTTATGTCAACTATTTCAAGATATCTTAGGCAGAGAATACTCAGAAGTGGTTCCTAGGACTGTGTTGCTTACCCAAGGATATGGTTCTGTTTTCATAAACACATCTATGCTTCCTAACCTTCTTGATAATTCCAAGTGAAGAAGCCAAAAGGCAACTTCAGCAATGTCATTTAACTTCTTAGAACTATAATTCAATGGAAAACAGCATGGGATATTTTTCATCTCAGTTCATAGTGGCTGGTCTAAAAAGCTCCAATGCAAAAAGCAATAGATTAGTTTGGACACTTTATGCTCTGGCTGTGTACGTACAAGCGGCTGAAATCTGGGGACATAGCTTACAACTGTTCACATAACTATACTATACAATGCCCACACTCTTAAGCCTATTCTGTGCAGCTTCTGCACCAAAATGGTATTCTGGGTGCCTAAAAGGTCCCATCCTGGTACATGATAGTCAAAATGCATATTTCCAGGATAGAGGCATGCATTTCAAGAGAAAAATACACTAAAAATACAGATTGAAGTGAAACAGGACAGAATGGGCTTCTAGATCAGGGGTTTGTAACTTACGGCCTGTGGGCCGGACCCAGCCTGTGGCACCATTTCATGTGGCCCTCTGCCCTCGCTCTTGCTGCCACTGGAAGCAGTGAAAACAGCTGAAAATGTGCTGTAAAATGCACCCATGGCTGTTGTAAATGTGTTTACAACAGCCGCAGATGCATTTTACGGCAGGGGAAACCATGTGTCCAGCCCGCCTGTGGCACAAAAATGTTGAGAACCTCTGTTCTAGATGAACAGCATAAGAAAGCAATACAATTCATGAGAAACAAACTAATTCCACTGTTTCCTGCATCTTTGATTTCAGCCATTCTGCAGTCAATATGAAAACCCCCTCTGAGTATACAACACAGAATTAATAAAGTCACCTTTAATTCCACTTGTGGGTGAATTCCCCCACAGAAGATTTTAAAAACATTGCTAGGATTCTTGTGGCATCTCAGGATCTACATATACTATAAACTGTTGTTTTTTAAAAGCCCCCTACATACATTTTTAGAAATATTTTAATGTGATGCAGCATCTGGAGAAGAGATAGAGGAAAAGCAAACAGAAAAAGAAAGTGAAGCCAGCACTGATGATTTACAGATCACATCTTTGAAACAACTGGGATGGGCAACATAGCCTCTACTATAATGAATATAGACTGCATTTGGTATACGTGGGTGTCTTCAAAACAAGATTAGATTACAGAAAGAGATTCCACACGACCCACACAAATGCTACCAAAATCCTTAATGCCAAGGTGGGTCCCTGCAAGGCTTCCTGTGGCGACATGCTCTGAAAGTGGCAGGTACTATACAAACCCAGTGAACTACTCTTACGCCTAACTTTTCCGTGATGGTGGGAGCAGGGAGGGGAACCCAATTACAGACCAGGGTTCTCTCTGCCCTTTCATTGAATTGGAAAAGCTTCTGCTTAGGTAAATGGTTTTGTCTTGGACGGGAATCCAGGAGAATGTCTTGCCCTGGATGCCCCCATGAGCACACATTTTTAACAAAAAGTTCATATCTTCCTTCCAAAATGTTGCACAAAACACAAGCCACTGTTTACTTTAGGGTCAAAAAATACTGTATTCTCATGGATTTTCCAGATGGAGTTTTTGTACCCTTTTTATTTTTCCCATTAAACACTGCTCCTAACAGAAGCTGATACCAAAAACTGATTCTAGCAGAATTTCCCTCAATATCCAGTTGATTTTTTTTAAAAAAAAACCCGGTAAATTGTGTTCTCAGACCTTTTTCACTCTTCCTAAAGCCTTGGTTTATCCTTTGTACTGTTTTGCTCTAAAGGTAGAGTTTAGCGCCGTGGTTCACAACATAGGGCACACACCACACAGGGGGGCAATTTGATTTTTAAGGGACAATTTGAGAATGAGTTATTAACATCGAATGGCCTTTTAGCCATGTAAATAGGAGTTTACTTTTTGAATAATAAGAATTATATCTCGTGTGTGTGTGTGTGTGTGAGGATTTTAGAGATGGCCAAAAAAGGTTGGGAACTACTGCTTTATCACTATAGTGTTTCACACTTGCAGTGAATTGTTTCAGTGTGAGTGTTCAGTTCCTGAGTCAGATACTTTCAGTTCTTGATTGCCTTTTAATTTAGGAAGCTCGGCGAATTTGGCTGGGGACCAATGGAAAGAGGGAAGCACTCCAAGCAGGCAGAGGCTCCCAAGGAAAACATAGTGGCTGCTGTTCAGTCTTCTGTTTGATAGAGAACTACAGTAGTACCCCACATCACGAAAAAGCTCCATTCCATGGAGCTCTTCCTTATGCGTTTTTCCCGTTATGCAGATCAAATTGGCAATACCCTGCATAATGAAAAAAAGTTCATTATACAGGTTTTACGTTAAGCGGGGTATACCCTGGTTAATGAAAACCCCATATAATGAAATAATCGCAGGGTATCGCGATTGCCTAACGAATGCTTCGTTGTATGGATTTTTTTGTTATTCGAAGCATTCATTATGCGGGGTACCACTGTATTTAGATAGAAATTCTAGTAAACCCTATACTATTTTCAGCCCTAAGCAACAGAACAGGTATTTTAGTTATTTACTAGCAGGGTTGCCCGGCTTCGCCCGGGTGGTCCCAACCCAGCTAACTGAGTGCTAGTGTTGTCCAGGAAACCCACTGGCAAGGGGTGGGCCTGTGATGTGAGCTCGGCAATGACATCACATTCCCCCCCCCAGTTGGCCTAGCATGGGGCAGGCACAAACCCTCCTGTCAAATATACCCCCCTTTGCAGATCAATTTAGGGGGCAACCTCCCCCATGGGCTTCAGGACCCCGACAGTGACCTGCTCACGTGTGCAAGGTATGCGTGTGCTGAATCTCATGGGGTTTGGTCAAGGGGTGCGGCAGCCCATTCCGGACACTGAACCCACACCTTTGCCTTATAGTAGATTGATTGATTTATATCGCATCCATCTGGGATATTTTCCCACTCTGGGTGGCATATAACATTTTAAAAAATCTTTAAAAACCTTCATACAATGCAAGTTTTCAATCCTGGTGTGCAAATTCATATATATATTAATATGGTTTATGAGAAGAGAACTGCACCAACACCTTTTGGATAGACAGTACCCAAGAGTTAACAAAGTTTGTGATGTTCAAGCTGGGATTTTGAAAAGGAAGGAGCACTCAAGATCATGTTGCAAATAAGCACTGGATACTTCAGTGCATAAAAGAATTTCAGAAGACAGCTTGTGCTTTTTTGTACTACAGCAAACCCTTTGACTATGTGAATCATGAGGAACTATGCGTTCTAAAAGTAATGTGGGTGCCTGAGCACTTCATCATCCTGATGCATAGCCTCCATTGTGGACAAGAAGCTATCATTGAGACAGAATATTGAGAGACAGACTGATTTCCTATAGGCAAAAGACTCAGATAAGGGTGCACTGCATCCCTTCTCATCTCTTCAGTCTGCAGAGCATATAATGGGGAAACTAGATTTAGATCAGGGGTGCCCAAACTACAACCTGGGGGATGGATTTGGCCCCTGATGCCAATTCATCCGGCCCACAAAGCCTTCATCACTTCCAGAAGTGGAAGTAAAACGCGCCCGTACAGGCCATAGTGACCAGCCCCCTGAAAAATCAATAATTTAAGATATGCAGATGATACCATCTTGCTGCAGAAAACAACAATGATTTCAAACGACTTTAAATGAAAATGGAAGAAGAAAGGATGGCAATCGAACATAGTTTGACTTGCACCTTGGATGTGAAATCATGAAGCAAGCCAGTCTCTCTTAGCCGTTGTCTATAAACTTGCAGTCTTGGGATTTGGGGAATAATAACTTGCTTTTAGTACACACTAGCAACAGTTAGAAAAATCTGGCCGGGTAACAAGAAGCTGAAACCAGACAGGCACCAAGTTTCACTTTCAATTAGGGAAAAAAGGGCTTGTCTTCCAAGGTGAATGGGATGGATACGGCATTCTGAGGGGCATGAAATGGAATGGCAGGAAATCTGTCTCCTCAGAGCAGTGCTAAAATAACACACATACTGTACTGTATTCCATCCTGAGTACTGTTTTGAAAAGAACAGAGACAAAATGATAATCCTTCCTTGCTCTGCCCCCCATCCCCGTGGTGTAACATGTTATGAGGCAGACTTATTAAGGGGTAGCCCTGTTATAGACTTTGAGTCCTACCCTTTTTTGTCTCCTGGAAAGAGATGGGAATTAATGCCTTTGGCTAGCACATACAGTCTTCTAGGTTCCCCTTTAATGTAAATAAAAGGGCAGTACTGTATATTGAGCATGTGATTCGGAAGAGCCTGGTCACAGAGAGAAGCAATACTTTGGCAAGGCTGCTGTTTACCAGAACTGGTTGAACGCTTGGCACCAAGATTTGTTTGTGACTGAAAAATTGGATGGGAAAGGGCAAGGCCCAGTGAGTTTGGGCATCATCTGCTCTTGGTGACTGATGGTTACTGCATTGCTAAGCTATGTATTAGGTTTAGAACAACAGAAGGCAATGTAAACCTTCTGGTGATGGTGATGGGGCTAGAGTCAGGGACTTCATGTATTCCATCCTCACTTAATGTCGTGGTCAGCTGGGAAAGAATGTGTAGCTTGTCAGCCTGCCAGTCCAAAGCAAGCTAGATGTCACAGATGTGCTGTTTAAATAACAGCATTGTCCTGTATTTTTTAGAGCTGTATGTATAGCTGCGGTATACATACCACGGTAAATAACTTACTCCCTAAAGTGGCCAACGGCTACGGGTGGATGAGCCCCTTTAGGTGGGGTGACGGTTATATCAGTGGAGGAAATGCCACTCCATGATCATCGTGTGTGGGTCACTTCATGGCAAGCTGGGATGCACCTTAACCAAAATCAAGCCAGTGGCATTTTTCCTGCTTCAGGAAAAATATGCATCCCTGGATATGAGTTGCAGACGACGATGTATAGCTGAATCCCAAGTGAAAGCTTCCAATACTGTACTTCAGTTCTAAACAATATGAAATCATGTTTTCTTTTCAGAGTTGGAAACTGTACTGGCCGCCAGAGTCTCAAGGAGGGATCTGTACATTTCAAGTACAGTGGGTGTCTAGGGAAGAAGAGAAGCTTCCTTGGATCTTTCAGACTGTTTTTATACAAGGAGAAAGAGGAATAACTTTTTTTTAAATCTGGAATCAGCCTCAGAATTTGTGCTATAGAGCTATTAACATTGTGTGGGCATTTTTTAAATTTCCTTTTGGATGCCAATATAGACTTAAGATCCCTTTTCTGTACATACTCAGCTTACTCTCCACTCCAGCAATTACAGGTGTTACTAAACTATGTCTACCTGTCTTTTCTATGGTCTATTTTTTTGTTGAATTTCTACAGTGAGCTGAAGGTAGCATATATGAATCTCTTTCTCCTCACTTCCTTCTTACAAATACCCTGTGACCAATGTCATCCAACTACCAAGAACTACCAAGTCCAAGTCCTAACACACAAACTACTCCACACTGGTTCTCAAAGGTGGCTCTTATTTTAAAGCTATAGCAACAGATGGTGACTTGGGATGCTTGTGTGAATTCACACACATGTATTTGTAAGCTCTCATGAAACTAATACTGCACCTGGAGCTTCAGTGGTAGGGATCTTATTAGTTATGCCTCCCAGTGGTATAACATTCAGCAATGAAATTGCATCAAGTTAAGAAGCATTAGGTATTAGTTTAAGGTATTAGCAATAGCTAATCTTTCATGGCTTGGTACCAGACGGAATGTCTCTCCCAAGCAAACATTGCCTGGGCCATCCGGCCTTTCCAGGTGGATGGGCTTCGGGTTCCCACAGGGCCGCCATCAGGGCAGTACTATCTGTACTGCCATATGGGGCCTGGAGCTGACAGGGGCCCTGCCGCCGCCGGCCATAACTTTGACATTACTATGTGTGTGTTTGTGTGTGTGTATGGGGCCCCCAATAGGATTGCTTAATATGGGGCACAGGAATTTCTGATGGCGGCCCTGGGTTCCCACCCTGAGGAAGGCTCAGAAAATTGCAAGTAGGTGGTACTGGGTCTTCTCATTTGTGGCTCTGTCATTGTGGAATGCCCTAGCACTTTCGGTACATCAGGTTCCCCCTATCTAAGTATGTCAGAGATTAGTAAAGGCTGAACTGTACAATGAAATGTTTATTAATATTTTAGGTAAAGGTCGCCCTTGCTCAAAAGCCAGTCCTATCCGGCTCTAGGGTGTGGTGCCCATCTCCGTTTATAGCCAAAAAGCCAGTACTGTCTGCGCCTGCAGGCATTTCCATGGTCATGTGATAGTCATGAATTCTGTTTACCTTCCCACCAAAAGTGGGACCTATTTATCTACTTCCAATTTCTTGCTTTTGAACTGCTAGGTTGGGAGGAGCTGGGACAGATGACAGGAGCTCACTCCGTCATGCAGCACTCAGATCTTGAACTGCTGACCTTCAAGTTCAGCATCTTAACCACTAAGCCACTACAGTCCCTCCCCTTAATTTGTTGCACCCAGTTATTGGTTCTGTAGGTTATTATTAAGTGTTTGTTGGGCCTGTCTGAGATGGTTTTGTCTATTTAGATTCAATTGTTTTTTTATGATTTACTCATGCTTGTATTCTGCGTGCTTTTAACAATGCATGCCAGCTACCCAGAGTGGCTTCGAGCAGTGTGGGTGGAGTGTAAATGCAGTAAATAAATAGATAAGTTGGTGTAAGCACTTGCTGCCACTCATCAATCTCATGACTTGGTGTGTGATAGGATACTCCTGCTCTGACCTCTTAGCTTGTGGCATTTTGCCACTGTAAGCTATACTAATGGCATTAAGCTGATGGAAATATATAATAGGATTCCAGGCAACGCTTTGCCTCAAACAGATGCTTTTTAACAAGCCCATTCACCTCTTCAGCTGTCAGTCACAACCTTAATCAAATTCAGGAATCAAGAGACATGTGCACATTATCCTCCCCATCATTTTGTGCACCGAAGGGGATATCTAGCCCAGCAAGAGATGCAGATCCAGAATTCTTGTGTGATATTTGGAGGGGGATTTCAATTCCCAGAAGCCTAAGTCAGTACATTGGCTGACCAGTGCTTTGGGGAATTGACCTAGGTTTCTGAGAATTGAAGTCCAAAAACCAAAGGTTGGGAAACACTATATATTAAGCCTGTTTGTGCCTCATGTCAACAATTTATTTTCCTATTATTTTCATGGTTTATTGTATAATAATCTCAGCAGCATCTCTAAAGTTGTCCCTTTTTTAAAAAAAAAACATAGCTCAAATCCACTGGCCTCCTTTTGGTGGCATAATGCAAACAAACATAACTTTTGAAGGCTAATGGTAAGAAACCACTTTAGATATTACTCTGTTGTATGCCGGGCTCTGTGGTTCAGCACGCAACTGATAACATTTCTTAAATTTTGAGACAGTTGGCCTCCAAAAATTATGCTGTTTGCATAGCTAGGCAAGAGGAATTTGGCCGGTGTTGCTAATGATGGATAATGTGAAAGGCCTGGCTTGTGAAACTAACTCGCAGTGACATGTTCACATGTACAAAAATGTTGGGAGGTGGCAGTCATGGCCAGCCAATGAATCTGCATGCACACAATTCCTGTTGGCCCCAGACTGTACTTCTGCAAAAATGTCTCTGTGTTTTGCCATAGAAGTTAGAACTCCATGCACCAAAACTGGGAATGTCTCATAGGTTTCAAGATTTCTTCTTCTTCCGTGTCTGGGCTAGGTGTGAAGTTGCTAAAATGAATGCAACCTTTTGGTGAGTTCATTCTGCAGTTCCTTTTGCCTAACCTAGTGTGAGAAAGATTAGACAGCAACACGAGGTTGCTGTTACCAGGGTGCGTCCAAAAATACCACAATCTGTGGCTCAAAAATACCACAATCTTCAAGGAGGCTCTTTCTGTGTACCCCAGTTTTTAAGATGACTCTCCTGTTTCTCTACCCTTTGATTCTTTTCTCCTTACTTTGAGATAATTGCTTTGTAGAGGCAAATTATTGGCTGAAGCAATGACTTCAAATGCCAGCCTCAGAGCTAACATCTATCACTTTTGCTGCTCCTTTTCATTTTGTAACCAACACAGCTATCTAAAGTTGTAAAGAGAAACCTTTGGTGTCTTTGCCTCCCAAGAGTTGAATTTCCTTGGGACTAAATAATTCCACAAGGGACTGCAGTGGCTCATGTGGCTAAGAAGACGCTGACTGGGAGGCGGAAGGTCAGCAGTTTGATTCCCGAGTCCTGCAGGACGGAATGAGCTCCTGTCTTTGTCCCAGCTCCTGCCAACCTAGCAGTTCGAAAGCAAGACATTGCAAGTAGATCAATAGGTACCACTTCGGTGGGAAAGGTAAACAGCGTTCCGTGCGCTTCGGTGTTTAGTCATGCCTGCCACATGACCACGGAAACGTCTGCAGCAGCAGACAGCGCTGGCTCTTTGGCTTTGAAACAGAGATGAGCACTGCACCCTAGAGTTGGATATGACTGGCTTTCGAGCAAGGGAAACCTTTACCTTTACCTAAATAATTCCACACCAATAATGAACTAAAAGGGCAAGTGCAGAAAGTGTTAGCATCTTTGCATGATTTACAAGTAATTTTTTATACAGTTTAGCTCTAATCCTGTGTTCCCATGTACAGTGGAACCTCGGTTAACAAACAGCTCTGTTAACATAAAAATCGCATAACAAAAGGAAATCCATAGAAAATAGTGGCTCAGTTTACGGAATTTTTCCGGAACGGATTAATTGTTTTTCAATGCATTCCTGTGGGAAACCACGTTTTGGTTAATGTATTTTGGTTTTCAATGCATTCCTATGGGAAATTGCCTTCAATGCATTCCTATGGGAAATTCGGTTAAAGTAATTTTCGCTGTAAGAAACATTCCGGAGAACGCATTAATTACATCAGGGATTTTCAACCTGCGGTCCATGGGCTGGATGCGGCCCACAGTACCATTTCATGTGCTTCCCCCCACTTCCTCCACCACACCAGGAAGTGCCATGTGGTGGAGGAAGGGCAAAATGGGCATCCAGCCCCCGAAGCTGTCTGAGGGAGCGTGGCTCAGCCCCTGGCTTTAAAAGTTTGAGAACTCCTGAATTACACTAACCGAGGTTTCAGTGTACAGTATTTATTTCAGGTTTTGGATGTCACAATTGTTACAGAGAGCAAAAGCCTTACTGTTACCCTTGTTTTGCCATTACAGTATATTTCTGTACCTTGTTCTTTTTGGAACAAGTTGCTCCGGTCTCCCATGTTTATTCAAAAGACAAACTATGTTTTAAATTATTTAGAGGATTTAGACCAGTGTTTCCTAACCTCTGGTTTTGGGACTTCAATCCCCAGAAGCCTAAGGCAATTCCTCAAAGCACTGATCAGCTGATGTACTGACTTAGGCTTCTGGGAATTCAAGTCCCTCCATGGGGTGTGGGCCCCAGGCCCCCATGTTGAGAACCACTGATTTAGAATATCGTCTGGTAGAAGAAAGGACACTAGATGTGCACATGTGTATATGTGTGAAATCTATTTGTTTTATGAAAACATACAAGCCCTAAATCCTCCCTCCCTCCACCAGTACCATGGGGTTTCTGTTTAATTCTGGTAGTGTTTTGTGGAGGGCTAGACATGAATCCCTTGGCAGCTGCTCAATATGGCTCCTAATTTGGACCTATTGCCTCTGAGAGGAGGGCTCTGTAATTCTGTCACGCGAGGTTTCTGCTTGGCTAGGGAAAGGAGACTGGGAACAATCTCTTGTTCTCTGGTATGGCTGGTGCAGTATATTTTTGTTTAGGTTGTTGCTGAGGGAGCCAGACCAAAAATTCACATACAGAAGACGCAGTTGAACTGTGTTCTGTTTTCTGTTGTGAGCCCCAGTTTTCAAAGTTAAGGACAGCTCCATTGAGTTACACTGCTTTTTGTTAAAAAGGATCATGTCAACTAGTTAAAGTTAACTTTTTAGAAGCTGATTTACACCCTATCAAAACACTATTTAGCAGTTTGAATGGTTTCAAGAAGTATCTGCAAACTTCCTTGACTGATCTGAGAACTGAGGCATCAATTCCACATCATGGCTGCCACAACCTCCCTCCCACCCTCTTAATCATACCCGTCAAGTATGGGAAATTACCATGCATGCGTGGGCAGTAACCCATTTGCGCATGCACATTGTGGGCACGCATGTGCAGTAGCCCATTTGCACATGTACACTATGAGCGCACATGCACAGCAGCCCATTTGCGCATGTGCACCGTGGGCACGCATGCACAGTAACCCCTTTCCCCGCCGTTCAAATATGGGACGGTGGCGGGAAAGGGGAGGAATGAGCGCTGAAAAACGGGAAATCCTGGCGAATACAGGATACTTGACAGGTATGCTCTTAATTCCCATTTTCCATTCAGTGACAGCAGTAAGTGATGATCAGAGCATTATTGGAGGCAGTCAGAGGAGTGGAAGTTGGTGTATGGGTAGATGAGCAAAAAGGGTTGATCTACAAATTATGTGCACCATGGGCACGCATGCGCAGTAACCCCTTTCCCCGCCATTCAAATACGGGACAGCGGCGAGAAAGGGGAGGAATGAGCGCTGAAAAACGGGAAATCCTGGCCAATGCGGGATACTTGACAGGTATGCTCTTAATTCCCATTTTCCATTGAGTGACAGCAGTAAGTGATGATCAGAGCATTATTGGAGGCAGTCAGAGTAGCGGAAGTTGGTGTGTGGGTAGATGAGCAAAAAGGGTTGATGTACAAATTATGAAATGTAAACATGAAGAAATCAGCATATTTAAGTACTGTTTCCTAATTTCAATGCAGGGGGCATGGGCTTGTGTATCCATTCATCTTGACATGGTAACAGAATTAAAAGTGAGATGCAGATGTAGCTAAGTTGACGAGTAGGAAACATATATTCTACATCAGGGTGATAGTCTGTATCAAAACTGGGATAGAATAACATAAAAAACTGGGAATATTAAGGAAACATTTACTCTAGTCTTCCTGCAGATTTGTTTATGCTTAATAAAGTATCACATTGAACATATAAACGTAAAGGTTTCCCTTGCTCGAAAGCCAGTCGTATCCAACTCTAGGGTGCAGTGCTCATCTCTGTTTCAAAGCTGAAGAGCCAGCGTTGTCTGCTTCTGCAGATGTTTCCGTGTTCATGTGGCAGGCATGACTAGACATGGAACGCTGTTACCTTCCCACCGAAGTGGTTCCTATTTATCTGCAATTTCTTGCTTTCAAACTGCTAGGTTGGCAGGAGCTGGGACAAAGACTGGAGCTCATTCTGTCCTGCAGTACTCAGGAATCGAACTGCTAACCTTCCGCCTCTCAGTCCCAGAAAAACCCCTTTTCTTAGTGGTATCTTTTGTCTTGTTTTATGGGGATTTATTATTTATCTCCAATCTCTCTCTCTCTGGAAATACCACAGAAGAAGACAAAGGTCAAAACACATCTGCTATTTTCACTTTTTATGGTGTATATTTCATGTGCTATTTTATAAATAGAGCTGTGGGGGTATGGGTTTAATTTTTTAAAACTTTTATTTCCAGTTTATATATGTTATTATATCTCTCTTTGTGCTTTGGCTACATCAGTTTTGGCTGGGACATCTTCTGATTTTGTGCTTGAATATCCTTTTTTTTTAAAAGGCAGAAGTTGTTTGCAGCTTTCAAAATCCTGGCCTCTTCATCAGATACTGTGTTAAAGAAGGCCAGCAAAGTGGGGGGTGAGGAAAGGGAAGAGGTAGTTTCTCCAAGCAGGTGCTGATGCTTGCCAGCTTTCTGTGAAAACAAAAATAAATGTGCAAATCAATATTTTACTCCTGTAGTAGATTCTGTTGGGTGGGCAGTTAATCAGCCTAGCATGATTAAATGGGTGCACTTAACTTTACTTCTCTGGTCTTGTGCTAAAACAAGAATATCATGTTGAATAATCTCATAGTTTGTGGTGCTGTCTAGTTTGGGAACACAGGAAATACCTTTTGCTGTTAAACCTGAGGAAGAGTTCAAGCAGATGAACACATCACAAAATGTCTACTACTTGCCAATCTTGTCCGGAATGATGGTTTAGCCATGAAAGTTCGGGAGATACAATGGACTTCATTGTACTGACCTCTTATGTCTCTTTTGGTAAATAAATGAGAGGTTTCTACTCTCTCAGTCTACAAGAAGTCCCATAACTTTCTTTTTGTAGGAAATGGTCTGAACTGGGGCCAAAGGAGCTAAATAGCATTGAATGTGTTTACTTACAAGGCCTGCTCTCCTTGTTTTTACCACTTATTACCCCAGGCTGTAATTTTCAATACTTAGTTGTTTTGTTGAACATAAATATGTTCAAAATTTATTCCTCATATGGAACAATGTACGGGTAAACCCAGTCCCCCAGGAATTGTCTTAAGTGGATGATCAAGGTTTATGAATGAGGTATTCTTGTTTTCCATTCTGCATGTGGGAGTACATGACTGTAAGAATCATAATGTACATATTAGGCTCATTGCAAATGAATAAAACATCAGGAAAACAAAATACAGTAGCATTAAACTTTCTCAGTGGAGTTCAAGATGAAGAAGCTGTTTAGCAAACAGGCCTCATGGGATGCAGTGGTTTAACATCCCTGATTAAAATCGAATCAGTCTGTCTAAAGTTGTACAAAGAATAATTAAGCAACAGGCTGTCTGGTTTCCAGTGTCCTTGTTAAAGCACTGCCATGTCTCCTCTGAAACACCAAGGAGACATGTTGGACTTAAAAATACATCAGCTACTTCTTTGGGAAGAATGACAGTGGTTTCAAAGAATAATAAAAAATGAAAACAGGAGCAGGACAATTCAAGCACCCCTAGTACTCCAAGGCTAAAATCCTTGTTACCCCCTGAGCCAGAAAATCCCACATGCATCCCCTCCTGCTTCCTTAGCAGTAGAACACAATAATGATGAATCAATAAGTAATAATTAGTGGCTTCATCTTCATACCTCCAAATTGATACAGCTGCTTCACTTTGCCCGAGGCACCATCCCAACAACCCCATACACTCTGCCCTTCTTCAAATAAATGTTCTTACTACACGTGTTGCCAAATGTCTTCTGTTTCTGTAGCAGGAAGCCAAAGCCCCCAGCCCTGTTTCTAGCCTAGTTGGATGCCATCTTTTGTTCACAGAAGACACTGTGGTGAGAGATATACAGGTGAAACTCGGAAAATTAGAATATCGTGCAAATGTTCATTCATTTCACTTAAAAGGTGAAACAAATATGAGAGACTCACTACCTGCAAAGCGAGAGATGCCGTGCCTTAATTCGTTATAATTTTGATGATTATGGCGTACAGCGTACATGAGATTATGTGATGATTATGGGGGTACATGAGATTGGGGGGGTTGGGGTTTT
This sequence comes from Bradypodion pumilum, assembly GCA_035047305.1. Classification (NCBI taxonomy): domain Eukaryota; kingdom Metazoa; phylum Chordata; class Lepidosauria; order Squamata; family Chamaeleonidae; genus Bradypodion; species Bradypodion pumilum. The sequence goes on along the minus strand of JAWDJD010000001.1, from coordinate 288,368,702 downwards.
CATAAGCTGTAAGCCATAAGCATCAATATTATAACAAAGTAAGGCTTGAACTATCTCGCTTTGCATGTAATGAGTCTATCTCATATATTTGTTTCACCTTTTAAGTTGCATTACTGGACTGAATGAACATTTGCATGATATTCTAATTTTCCGAGTTTCACCTGTATGAAGCAAAGTTCTGTGTTCTGACTGACCAGTCATGTACGGGCCGGCTGGCTAGGGATTGAGACTGTCCAGGTGAGCAGAGGGACACCATTTTCATTGATAGCCTTTATTCAGCCCACTTATAGACTGACACCTGCCTGAAGTTTCTTTCCCACCTGGGCCCACACTCCTCCTTTTCACTTGGGAGGTTGAGACAATAGCCACCCAAACCCAAAACTGCAGAATTTGAGGAGGTTATGTTTGATCATCTGTATGAGGCTGTGGTGGCTTAGTGGTCAAGATGCTGAGCTTGATGACAGGAAGGTCAGCAGGTCAAGACCCAAGTGCTGCCTGGTTGACTGAGCTCTCACCATCTATCCCAGCTCTTGCCAACCTAGCAGTACGAAAGCAAGAAATTGCAAGTATAGTAGATAAATAGGTACCGCTTCAGCGTGAAAAGTAACCGTCCTCTGCACTCTATCGTCTAGTCGCGCCTGCCAGATGATCCTGGAAACGTCTGTAGATGCAGACAGCGCTGATTCTTTGGCTGTATATGGAGATGAGCACCGCCCCCTGGAGTTGGACACGACTGGCTTTCGAGCAAGGGAGACCTTTACCTTACCTTTACCAATGGGCTCTCAATCATCCTAGGAACTACTGCATGTAACTCACTGAAATCTGTGTTCCACACTGTCGTTGCATATTGTTGGTTCATTTACAAAACCATTCTGGAAACAAAAGGGAGAGTAGATAGAAGTTGAAACTGGAGAGCTGAGATAGGTATGAGAGGAAGGAGAAGCGGGGAGGCTCACTTAAAATAACAAAATAAAATCACTGCCTTTATGTGGGATGCAACTGGAGAAGCTTAATATTGGCTGCTTTCTTTTTTGATCTTAATGTTCTTCCTCCTCAAAAGTCACTCTGCAAATCAATGTGGAAATCAGTTCAGCACAGATTTTATTGAACCCGACTTCAGTTTTGACTCCTAGGAAGCCGTTTCTGAGAATATAAAGAATGTTCTCTGGCATGTGCGTTCTTCTGAAATAGCAGGGCATTTTATGAGAAAATGGGTTCTAACGAGGCCCTTTGATATTAATTTCATCAATGGCTGTGATCCTGTGTATGCTTACTTTGAACTAAATTCTACAGAAAATCAGTGAGACATATTACTTTCTAGTCTATGCAAAAAGGACAGAACTGTTACGTTTCGTTAATTGAGTTTTCTTGGTTGAATAGCTACTTCAGCTAATGATCACATTTCATAGGGTTGCCTCTAATCCTGTGAATATTCTCTTCAGTTCTTTTGCCAATTTTACCCAACCTCTGAATGAAATAAATTAGCTTGCCTTATTATTTTCTCATACCTCCTCTTTGGATAATGCACATTTATATTATGATATCTTCTAACAGGTTTCCATTTCTTTAAATGGTTTAGAAATTACTGTTGATTTTAAGCAGTGGTGTCTAATCTATTCCTACTCTTTTCTTGTAAAGGTTTCATACTAAATATGGAAATTAGCAAGCATTTTGCATTTTCCTGTCTTGCGAGTCACCACTGATTGGGGGAGGCAGTAGGGGGCCACGTGAGATGGTGCCATGGCCAGGGCCACATCCGGCCCACGGGCTGCAGGTTGAGAATCTCTGCTTTAGAGGTTAATACAGTACTGGTCTTTCTCTTTACTTGGCTTTCGTATCATCAGGCATCTCTGAACTGCTCCTATTTCCTTTGATAAGAATGTTCATGCTGATAGCCTAGGACAGTGATGGTGAATCTTTTAGAGATCGAGTGCCCAAGGACGCGGGGAAGATGTGTGGAATGCATCACATGTGCTGGTGACATCACATGGGTGCGTGTGCACCCACGTGGTATCACCGGCGTGCTTCAAGCTGTGCATGTGTGTGCGCATGCGCACCATCCCCGCACCATCCCCGCACCACCCAACCTCATGCAGCCCCCTGGAAAGCCCCCCCCCAGGAAACACCCGCCACCATGCCAGCCCCCCTCACCGCTCAGACAAGTGCTGTGTGGCCACACCATGCACCATAAAAGCCTCCTGGGCTCCAGAAAAGTCCTCCGTGGCTGCCAGAAAGGCATCTTGGGATCAGGAGAAGCCCTGTCATGCCTCCCCCCCCCATGAGCCTTTCCAATTCACTGGTTGTCAAAGCCTTCCAGAATAAGACGGCGGTCTTCAGTTTCCCTGTCCCTTCAACCCAGGAAGGGAAGAAGCTGGTCGCGATCAGCAGGAAGTTCTACGCAACGGGCTCCCTCTTTCTCCGTGCGGCCAATTACTCAGCCGCTATGGGACTGTATCAATGTCATCTTTGGGTCAAGGCGAAGACTGGCGGCCAAGTTACCGTCCGATCTTCAGCAGGAACTGGAATCTCTTTGTAATGAGGGTGATTTCTTGGCTGAGCAGCAAATGAGGACTGCCCGCTATATTAATGAATATGCCGCAAAAGACATGTCCTTCATCATCCTACTACGCCACCACGCATGGCTCAGGGCTACCAGCCTCGATGACCCCACCAAAAGGCTGATCGAAGAGTTCCCCTTCGATGGCCAAGGGCTCTTTGGGCAGGATACGGACAAGGTTCTTAACGAACTTCGTCAGACAAACTCCACGACAAAGTTATTGGGGCTCACTTCGCCCACCACCTCGTCCACTAAGCCAAGGTTTCAACCATTCGCCCCACGATACCAAGGCAACCCCCAACAACAGCATTGCCAGGATGATCAGCCAAAGACCGGTTTTTACCGCCCTAAAAGACACCAGGGTTGCCAACGCACGCACAATTACCACCAAGGCAAACGTCCCGAAGGCAAGTCCAAGTCACAGGTTTGACTCCCCCATGCCCAAGACTCCTGTCCTCCATCTTCCCTACCTTCCACTTCGGAACTTCCTCCACACCTGGACAGGCGTCACGAACAACCAGTGGGTCTTGAAGATCTTGGCCTCTGGCTACGCCATCGAGTTCGACCAGGTCCCTCAAGTCGGCAAGCTCCGTCATACCACACCCTCCCCTTATCTTCGGGAGGAGGTGTTATCTCTGCTGTCGAAGGGTGCCATCCGGTTGGTCCCTCCTTCGGCCTGGAATGAGGGGTACTACTCGAGGTACTTTGTAGTCCAGAAGAAGGACGGAGGCCTCCACCCAATTCTAGACCTCAGGCGACTCAACAAGTCCATTCATACGAGGAAGTTCCAAATGGTCACACTCCAATCCATCCTCCCCCTCATCAACAAAGGGGATTGGTTCACGGTAATAGACCTGAAGGATGCGTATTTCCACGTCAGTATCCTCAAGGAGCACAGAAGATTTCTTCGCTTTCTAGTAGGGAATCAAGCATACCAGTACTGCTATCTGCTCTTCGGACTGTCCACGGCTCCACGGGTCTTCACCAAGTGTATGGCACCACTGGCAGCCTTTCTTCAACAGCAGGGGATCAGGGTGTTCCCTTACATCGACGATTGGCTGATTGCTTCCCCCACCAGGCAAGACTCCATTCGGGACACAGCATACACAGTCCGATTGATGGAGAGTCTCGGCCTCCGGATCAATTTCACCAAATCGAAATTGGATCCCTCCCAGCGTATGGAGTACATCGGGGCTGTATTCGATTTGCTCATGGTCAGAGCTTACGCCCCTCCAAAGCGCCTACAGGACATCACCCAGGTGATCGAACCTTTCTGGCGCAGATTCTTTATTAGGGCGAAGCACGCACAACAACTACTGGGGTTGATGGCCTCTACCACGGCAGTCATCCCTCGTGCCAAATGAAAGTTGTGGTCACTCCAGTCCTGCCTCTTCCATGTTTTCGACCCCTCACAGAGACACAGTCAAAACGTCTGTTTCTGACCCCAGAGTTGCTGGACCAGTTGGTATGGTGGACCACATCGCTCAATGTAACAATGGGAAAACACTTCTACCCTCCGCAACCCTCTGTGCAGGTCTTGACAGATGCAAGCAACCTTGGGTGGGGAGCCATGTGCGGGTCCTTGACTGTCCACAGTTTATGGACTCCAGAGGAAACTGTTTATCATATCAACTATCTGGAACTACTCTCCATTTGGAAGGCTCTACGGTCCTTCGAGACGGTGTTGTCGGGCAAGGCAGTCCAGATCGCCTCGGACAACACCACAGTGATTGCCTACATCAACAAGCAGGGGGGAACGTGGTCCATGACCCTCCTTTACCTATCCGTGCAACTTTGGGAATTGTGTCTGGAGAGACACATTTTCCCCATAGGAGTCCATATTCAGGGCAAACTGAATGTCCTGGCCGATCAGTTGAGCCGTCTCACCTCAATGACTCACGAGTGGGAGCTGGACGAACAAGTCTTTCAGACAGTCGGCCGTCAATGGGGGGAGCCCCCAGCTTGACTTGTTTGCAACGGTTAGCAACCGCAAATGTCTACGGTACTGCTCCAGGGCAGGCATCGGGCAGGGCTCAGACTGTCATCACTGTCACTCACGCTACCAAACTCTCCGTCTCTGCTCCACATGTGGAACGGACAACTTCACCACTCCGACCTGCCCAGTTTTCACTTCACAGCATGGAGGATAACCCCAGGCTGACAAGGATACTCGAAATGGCCAGGAAGCCTTCCACGTGGAAGTCCTACACTTCCAAGTTCAGACGTTTTTATGGTTTCACGAAACGGTTGCCACCGGTTGGTGCTACCATCCAGCATGTGATGGAATACCTTCTCCATTGAGCTGAATCTGGCCTCTGCCTGGCTTCCATCAGGGTCCATTTGGCTGCCATGGTGGCGCTCTCCCCGGTTGGGTCTCCCGCTTCTATGGCATTCAGGGACCAAACGGTGAATAGGTTTCTTAAGGGACTATGAAACGCTTTTCCACCTGTCAGAGCTCCGGTCTTACAGTGGTCCTTATCCACCATTTTGACTGCTCTTACTGCATTCCTTGTTGCCATCACTTCGGCTTGACTGGCTGGTGAGCTGACGGCACTTTGTGCTGACTCGCCGTACATTAAATTTTACAACGACTGCATGGTCCTCCATGCTGATATCTCCTTTTTGCCCAGGGTGGTATCAGAATTCCATTTGGCGCAATCTATCTCTCTGCCAGTTTTCTTCCCGAACCCTGGCAACTCTCAAGAATGGACATGGCATTCCCTGGATGTCAAGCGTTCTCTCTTATTCTACACCAGTAGGACCAGACAGTTTTGGAAGACCCAGCGTCTTTTTGTCACCTATGGAGGCAAGTCCAAACGTGAACCCATTATATCTCAGAGGTTCTCCAAATGGATTACATCTGTCATTTATCTCGCCTACGAGACCGCCTCACTGCCTCCTCCACCTCACGTTAGGACGCACTCTACTAGAGCGGTTGCCACCTCCACTGCCTTCTTGGAGGCTACCCTGCTAGAGGACATCTGTAAGGCTGCTACCTGGTCCAGGCCTTCCACTTTTGTCCAGCACTACCGGATGGACACCAGAGCCTCGGCGGACACAAGACTTGGTTGTGTCATCCTTGCCAGAGGACTCCATGCTCCTTGTCCATGAGGGTCCACCCTGTCCTTCCGACGTGCTTCCTGCAGACTCATCTCATCCAACTGCCCACCGACCAAGTAAGTGTGAACTTGCTAATCTCCCAATAGTGGGGATTCACAAACTATATGAAGGAGAAAGTTAGGTTGCACTTACCAGTGATAACTTTCATGATCCGGTCCGGAGGACAAGATGACTGCAAAAAAAAAAAAAATTAAAGTGAAAGCAAGCCTTTTCCGAAGAAACGACATCAAAAAACTAAGAGCTCTCAATGGTTGTCCCATTAGTGTGTATTCACAAACTATAACTCGAAGAACGAAAGTTATCACTGGTAAGTGCAACCTAACTTTCTCCTTCGTATAGTGCATGTTTTCTTATCTTTCTGGCAATCTAATAGCACCCTTCCTTGTTTGTTTTTCTTTTGAAACAAGAAGCAAAATTGTTTGTGGTCTGTACATTTATTAATAAAATAATAATTGTGTAAAGCTGGCTTGAGACTCAACCTCAAGAAAACCAAGATAATGGCAACAGGCCCTATCAGTCCCTGGAAAATAGATGGGGAAGAAGTAGAAGCAGTGACAGACTTTACTTTCTTAAGATCCAAGATCAATGCAGATGGGGATTGCAGCCATTAATAATAATAATAATAATAATAATAATAATAATAATAATAATAATAATAATAATAATAATAATAATAATAATAATAATAATAATAATAATAATAATAATAATAATAATAATAATAATAATAATAATAATCTCTTTACAGAGTTGCTGGAAGGAAACTACAATATAATAATATATCTAAAGTACTTGATACTTATCTTAAGTGGGCATAGATGTTAGTAAGATGCTAATGACATGCTGAATGACAGTCAGTGTGTGCAGTGGATACAGTGACTGCCTAGGACTCAGCAGATCTCGATTCAAATCCCCACTCAGACATGGAAACTCATGGGGGTGCGTGTTACTGGTTAAACTATTCTTTAAATATGTCACATATTTAAAATGCTGTTTGACTTGTCTGATATAACTTGATGGCATATAAAACACACATGTGAAAAGTGAGAATTTAGAGCCTGCATACAGTTAGACAAGACTGGGGCCACTCTATTAGTTAATACAAAATATCACATACTTTCCATGATATATTTGAGCTTCAGAAATTGGGCTTGTTACTTTTGCATATTTTGTGAAGCACTTTCTTACAGGCATGTCTCAATAATGTATGGTTGTTCCCATAAAACCAATTCAGTTATTGTTCAGGGCACAAAGGCAAGATCTGGTTTTGATAATGTTCTGTGTGGAGAGTGACAGTGCATTAAATTGAATTAGTATTCACATGGCATGGTAGCATCCCTTTATTAAGATAACACTCTGGACAAAGGTACAGCTGAATGCTCTGTTAAAAGGGTTTTGGGAAGACTCCAGAGGACAAAGACAAGATCTGAAGGTGAGATGGTTTTCTAGACATTATTTAAAATACCTCAGCTATGTTCCATTATTTGGGATATAGGAGACGGATTGGGGGGGGGGGAGTCCAGTGACATTGGGCTATGGTACTATGTGTCTTCCTTTGTTTGAAATAAACCCTTTTTGTGTGCCAACATACCCATGTGATTTCTGGGAAGATGGGCATATTGCTGAATAGTATTATACCTTATCCTAGATCAGGGTTTCTCAATCTTGGGCCGCCAGGTGTTCTTGGTCTTCAATTACCAGAAGACCAAAACAGTACACCTGCAGATTAGGGCTTCTGGGAATTGAAGTCCAAGAACATCTGGGAGCCCTGGGTTGAGAAACGCTGGGCTAGATGCTTTCATGTAGATAACATATGTTGGATTCTTAGGATTGAGCACCTCTTTGCAGGTAGTCTATACAAATTTGGAGCCAGAGCCCAGGACAGTTACTTTGTTTTGAGAGGCACCTCCTAGAATCCCAGAGGGAAAAGACAAGAGCAGATGGCATGGTGGCACCACCATTGTCTCTGCTCAAAGGGAGCAATCATTTCCCCAAAGGAACATTGTCACATTCTGGGCAAGGCTCCCCATATAATTTAAAGCCTCAGCTGTATGGCAGCCAATGTGTAAGGAAGTTCTGGTACGTGAGACATTCACTGCAAAAATTTCTATGTCTCCAGATGGATATCCAGTGTATACCGTGTAGCCATTCTCCAACATAGCTCCATTCCTCTGAAACCACATAAAGACCCTCCATTTGATTGTTGGTGGGAGGGATGTTATAATGAGAAAGAAAGCATTTTATTTCTTGATTTCCTTCGTTTATTTACTGTATGTGCCCCCTTTTTCCCCAAACCTGGGAGTTGAGGCTGCTGACAATATAATAAAAAAACGAGAATAGAAATAACCCCAAAGCCACAAATACTAAAATAGAATTAAACTCTTTCTATTATTAAAATACAATCAAAAGTTAAAATTTAAATAATTTAAATCACTTTAATTATAGCTAGTATTACTTTTAAAAAGAGAGAGAACAAGTGCATCGACCAAAATCTACTGGTTTGAGGCTGCTGAATACCAAAGGCTTGTCTGAGTAAAAAAATGTCCTTGCCTGCCTGTGGAAGGACAGGAAGGGAGGGGGCAAATCTGCTCCCTCCCCAACCCCAGTGAAGAATCCCAGTAGCAGCAGAGGAGGACCTCTTGAGTACCCACCAAAGGGGTCCCTGAAAGTTGCAGGGTTGTGAGAAAGGCCTCTCCATCAAATCTCAAATCCTGGGCTTGTTTATCAGGAAGGAATATAACCTTTCAGACAGCTTTGATCTTGAGACTGTAAAAGCTACTTTGGGCTTTACAGTTTCCAGAGTCTGGGAGTATTCTGGGATATGTAGCCCCAAAAAGGATATTTTCTCCATCTGAACCTTGTAAAACAGTCTAGCAACAGAGCCAAGTCATGCACAATATTTTGGGGCTATAATTCCAGCAATTCCCCAGGTGTCATGGCCACTGGCGGTAGGAGCAGCAGCTACCATCAGTTAGTACAAGGGTAGAATACTATATGCTTATGTAAAGGAGGTGTGCCTCTATTGTGTAATAGTGTAATACAGTGCTATGGTACTCACTGGAATTTCTTTTACACCAGCATTGTGTTGGGTTTAGGCTTGACGCCTACCCACTCCTGTTTGCTATTTATAGTAAGAAAAGATTCACAGTACTTACAAGAATACCCTCAGTGTTACATGTAGTTTGACCCAGGCACGACAACTTGTTTTAAAATGGCATTTGAGCAATTTTCACAAACAAAACAGGTGAATGATTCTCCAGGGGAAAACAGTAACAATAAGCAAACACAAAAGTAACTCCCTGTGGAGTTTGCATGCTTTTGGAATACAGTAGAACCCCGTATAGCGATCGCCCCATACAGCGATGAAATCGCATAGTGATGAGGCTTGGAGGGGGAAAAGCCGTTCCGCATAGCGATCATTCCTATGGGAAAATCCATACAATGATTTTCCAATGGAAAAAACCACTTAGCGCCAAACATCGTTGTACGTTTTTTTCCCATAGGGAAAATCGTTGTACAGATTTTTCCATAAGGAAAGTTTGTACAGCAACAAAAACCACATAGCAATCAGCTCCGTGGAACGGATTAAAATCACTATACGGGGTTCTACTGTACTTGCAAAAGACATACTATTTGAACATGTGTCTTTCCACACACACCCAAATTTAGAGGCTGCTCTCCCCACCTTCAAGCTTTCGTTAGAAGTACAAAATAGTGGGCATTATCCAACCCACTTAAAATTCATTTCAGCTTGTTTAAATTAATTCCTATGCTTTCAAGCTGAGAGCAGAAACAGTACAGATGCACTTTCCAGAAAACAAGAACACAGCAAAACAAAAACAACAACTCATAAGTGATCAGCAATAGCTGGATGGAAAAATGGAGGGCAGGATATAATTTCCTCAGCTGAGATAGGAACTGTAAATGAAATAAAATGGATTCTTCTCATGTTGGTTGAAGAAAGTTATGAGCTGTGGGGTTAATAGGTCTTCAGGACAAGGAGAATAGAACAGGAAAAGATGAACCCATGGGAATTTTGTGAAAACTCCTCCCTACCATATTTTTTTAACCTTTTAACCTTAAAAAACCCTTTTAACATTTTAAAGACAAACAAGAAAAAAGAAACTATCTTCTGCGGTCACTGCGCCTATTGTATGTAAATACAATTATTTCATTTCCTGTGTTTTATGATTAGCAAGAATCTTGCAGTTTAAAAGATGCACGCAACCATGAGCTAGTAGAGGTTCTTCTTTCATGTCTAGGCCAGATGTGAAACTGTCAAAATGAAGGTACCTTTAAAGAACAAACAAACATGGATTATTTTTCTTGTTGACGGTGTCCAGGGGAATTAGCTATGAAGGTGACTAAGTCGTAAAACATGACTAAAATAAAAAGAAACTTAATTTGATTATCCTTGTCACAAATAGTCCAAGCAAAGGCAGATGGCTTGGCAACAGACATGCATGGAAAGTCAAAGTTGGGGTGGGGTATTAGTTGGAATCGGATTAGGGAAATTTAGGTGCAGATCCCTACCATACCTGTCAAGTGCGGCTCCAGAAAATGCGGGAACTGCTCTGGCCCGGGCACGCATGCACAGCAACAACTCCTTTGCGCATGTGCAGAACCCCTTTGCGCATGCACGGAACCCCTTTGCGCATGTACAGAACCCCTTTGCGCATGCCCCCTGCTGTCTCTGATGGGCGCACATGCGCAGTAACCCCTTTCCCTGTCATTCAAAATACGGGATGGCGGCGGGAAAGGGGAGGAACGAGCGATGAAATACGGGAAATCCCGGTCAATACGGGATACTTGACAGGTATGATCCCTACCCAGCTCTGGAACTAATTGTGTAATACAAGAACATGCAAAGGAGAGTCCTCCTGTGTCAAATCTAAGACCCACCTAACCCAACATTCTGGACCTTTAATGGCCAACCAATGCCTGTGCGAAGCCCAGAGAAGGGACATGTTAGATACAATTGCCTTGTGCCTGTTACTGTTTCTTGGATTAGCCTACTTCATAGTGTTGTTGTGAGGATCAAAGCAAGGGAGACAGTAAAAAAGGAACATGTAGTGGCCCTTTATCTTTTCATTTCCCACCTGAAGACATGCTATACCCGCCCTCTTTGCTGGCCTTGAGGAAGATTTTCAAGACATACTTATTCCAGTCTGCATACAGTTAGCTTTAGCAATGCTATGCTTCTAAATGGCTGGATAGTTCAGTGGTTTAGGTATCTGGATGCGGAGCCTGACATTGGGTGTTCAATTCTCCACTGTGCCTCCAGGGAAAAGAGCCAGCCTTTGTACCCAAAGGCAAGCTGCAAAGTCCCAGGATGCTCCCAGAAGGAGGGAATGGTAAACCCCTTCTATGTATTCTCTACTTTAAAAACCCTGGAAAAGACTGCCGTAAGTTAGAATTGACTTGATGACGTGCAACTAATTACTATTGCATGTGCACAATATTCTTTCCATCAGCCAAACTGCTGTAGAATTCAGTAGATAGCACTTTTTGAAGTTTGCAGCTTCAAAGGTTTCCCTAATTCTATAGTTCTCAACCTTTTAAAGCTGGGGCCGGGTCACACTCCCTCAGACAGCTTTGGGGGCCAGACGGCCATTTGCCCTTCCTCCACCACATGGGACTTCCCGGTGTGGTTGAGGGAGTGGGGGCCACATGAAATGGCAACATGGGCCACATCCGGCCCATGGACCGCAGGTTGAAAATCCCTGCTCTAATTGGTAAAATTAATCTGTAAAATTATTGAGTACCTGAAGATTGTTCGTGGTAAAGAAAGTGCCTTGCTGCTCTGTCTTTAAAGTCTCTTAAGAGCTTGCCATCATTTTTGCGCTACCAGGGAGACAGCCCAGAAGGATACCATGGCTGATGGTATCGAAAGGCTTTGAGACGTTCCGCAGAACCAACAGGGACACATCCCCCCTGTCTTAGTTCCCAGTATAGCTCATGCACTAAGGTGATCAAAGCTGTCTCCATCCCATAAGCAAGTTACTGTGCAAATACATGATTCTTTCATTATCAGCTTTGAGCTTGAGAACTTGTATTTGCTGTTGTAAGAGCCTCCCATGATTTCAATTGACTGAGACTGCCAGACTGTAATGTTACTAACGAACGAGGGGCATTGGCTCAGTAATGCTAAGTCAACAAGTCCAATCCAATCTAATCTGTCCTGATTTTGTGGGACAATGATCAGATAGGTGACTCTGGGAGTTCAGGGGCAGGATCTTCCCTTGCAGCTACTGTTCAGAGGTCAATGGCATCTAAAAAGAGTACAGTATATTGCTTCTGGTACCTGGCTATGGAGCTGCTGGAGGTTGGGAGTTTGATTCCTCATGGTGCCCTCTGGCACCCGTGCATACCTGTCAACCATCCCGATTTGGCCGGGATTACCCTGTAATTTGACGTCGATTAACGTCATAACCTGCCAAAACCCCGTAATTTGGCAGCAGGGGAAAACGCTTTCCACGCATGTGTGGAAGCGCTATGCCGCTTGCGCAGCCCCTACATGTGTGGAAAGCGACCTGCGCACAAGCGATCTGCGCAGGTCCCGTTTTTCCGGAGCCATGGGTTGACAGGTATGCACCCGTGGCCTTGGGCAAATTGCACAATCCCAGGGCGCCGCTGCAGGAGGGAATGGTAAACCACTTCTGTGTATTCCTTACTTAGAAACCCCTGGAAAGGATCACTATAAGTTGGAATCGACTTGACCGCACACAATTATTATTTATGTACTCTAAACAAGTGAGTGAATCTTGTTCACATGAGCTCTCTTACCACCTCCTTCTCCCAAGCAGAACATAACACTCGATCCAGTTCAATACTAGGGTTTGTCTTGGATTTTTGCTACATACTGAAAGGGAAGGTTAACGGGTTCCAGGTTTGGTACTGATTATGGGTGCTACTTGTTCTCAGTTAAGTTAAATATTGTCCTGAGGATGGTGGGGTGGAGGTACAGGTGTACTCAGAACACCGTAATTAGGTTGAGAAATGAATGTCTCAGCAGGTTGCTTGACCTAGAGCGGTGACTCATGCTTATTTTTCAGAGGTAAAGAAATTTTGTTTTTGACTGTAGCTCCTTGATTCTGAGATTTGCTGTCTAAATGTCGCATTGCCCATGGTTGTACTTATTGTGTGCTGTTTATAATAAAAATAGGTGGAGATCACACCACTTTGTATCCAAGAAGTCCCACTTTTTGTCCTTGGATTTTCAAGGTAGTGCTGGGCAAGACTCATATCCTGGAAAGTTGCCATTACCCTCACTTTATTTCTGGGCTGCAGAACACATGGTCCTCCAGATGTTGTTGGCTACATGTGCACTAGCTAACATAGCCAATGGTTGGGGATGCTGGGGTTAGTAGTCAAACATATCCTGTACCCTGATGAAGACAGTACTGAGCTACGTGGATTGATGTTCCCAACTTCCTAACTTTCTAATACAATTAAAGATGGAAGCAGTTGCATTTCTCCAGATGTTTTTGGACCACAATTCCTACAGTTCCTTATTATTGACTTTGCTGGCTAGAGCTGATGGGTTTTTGTCAGCTCGCATTTAGCCAAAACTGGTTTGCCTGTCTCTGTGCTAGAATATGGTTTTGTGTGACTTTATCAGTCCTAATACTGGTCAACTTAACCCTTGATGTTTTGGATGTATGAATACTTCACCAACATTATGAACTATTTCGATCCACACAAAGTTGCATTTGCATAGACAGTTCTTCAGTATTTGATGATCCATGTCCCTTTTTCATGCTATCTCTGACCATGTGACCAGACATGCGTCCAAGGTATGCACTGGCATCTTGTCAGTGAGCTGAAATTGGCCTCAATTGATCATGGCTAGTTATGCAAACCTAAGAGAAGAGGCGCAGACGGTGTAGAACTCAACAGGTAAAAAGAACCGTAGCTAAGTTAACAGGGTCCAAGAAGACTGAAGTCGTGATAAATTTACAAAGTCTTTATAAGATAGAATATCTTATAAAAGAGCCAGCCGGGCGAGCGAGCGGCAGAAGGGCCAGCCGCGCGGCCGCCGGGCAACCACCCCCAGCCGGGGGGTGGGGAGGAGAGCCAGCCGGGCGAGCGAGCGGCGGAAGGGCCAGCCGCGCGGCCGCCGGGCAACCACCCCCAGCCGGGGGGTGGGGAGGAGAGCCAGCCGGGCGAGCGAGCGGCGGAAGGGCCAGCCGCGCGGCCGCCGGGCAACCACCCCCAGCCGGGGGGTGGGGAGGAGAGCCAGCCGGGCGAGCGAGCGGCGGAAGGGCCAGCCGCGCGGCCGCCGGGCAACCATCCCCAGCCGGGGGGGTGGGGAGGAGAGCCAGCCGGGCGAGCGAGCGGCGGAAGGGCCAGCCGCGCGGCCGCCGGGCAACCACCCCCAGCCGGGGGGTGGGGAGGAGAGCCAGCCGGGCGAGCGAGCGGCGGAAGGGCCAGCCGTGCGGCCGCCGGGCAACCATCCCCAGCCGGGGGGGTGGGGAGGAGAGCCAGCCGGGCGAGCGAGCGGCGGAAGGGCCAGCCGCGCGGCCGCCGGGCAACCACCCCCAGCCGGGGGGTGGGGAGGAGAGCCAGCCGGGCGAGCGAGCGGCGGAAGGGCCAGCCGCGCGGCCGCCGGACAACCACCCCCAGCCGGGGGGTGGGGAGGAGAGCCAGCCGGGCGAGCGAGCGGCAGAAGGGCCAGCCGCGCGGCCGCCGGGCAACCACCCCCAGCCGGGGGGGGGGGTGAGGAAGAGGAGGAGGAGGAGAGCCGGTTGAGCAGCGGAAAGGCCAAGAAAAGACCAACTGAAAGACGGGAAGAGGGCAGAGAAGGAAAAGCAGGGGGCAAGACTCAGATTCCCTGGCAAAGGATAAGTATCTGATATGCAGATGTAGAAGACTTAATATAGAAACTGACATAGAGACTTTATACTAACTAAATACAGAAACTGACATAGAGACTGTGTTTTAAAGTGTGATAATATGCATGATAAAATGTTGTCTTAAATGTTTTAAACCTCTAAAAAACTGTGATAAAATGTATGAGGAGAGAAAAATGGCGCAGACACCGGCAACCACGCCATAAACCTTGCCAAGAGAACCCTATTGACCAAAACAAAAGGCAAAACAAAAGGGCAGGCTAGGTGATACAGGATGCTTAACACCACAGAGTGGAGGAAGGGGAGGGACAGGAAGGGGGGAGGGGAAATGCAATGTTGTAAGGAGCAATACTGCATAGGGACATGGAATGTGAGATCAATGAACCAAGGTAAACTGGAAGTGGTAAAAAGTGAGATGGAAAGAATAAGCATTGACATCTTGGGCATCAGTGAGCTCAAATGGACAGGGATGGGGGAATTCAGCTCTGGAAACCATCATATCTACTACTGTGGGCAAGAAAACCTTAGAAGAAATGGAGTAGCCATAATTGTCAATAAGAGAGTAAGAAAAGCAGTAATGGGATATAACCTCAAAAATGACAGAATGATGTCAGTCAGATTTCAAGGCAAACCTTTCAATACCACTGTAATCCAAGTCTATGCACCAACCACTAGCGCAGATGAAGCCACAGTGGACCAGTTCTATGAGGACCTAGAACACCTCATAGAACAGACACCAAGAAATGATGTCCAAATTATATTAGGAGACTGGAATGCCAAAGTAGGAAATCAAAAAGTGGAGGGAATAACAGGCAAGTTTGGTCTTGGAGTACAGAACGAAGCAGGGCAAAGATTGATAGAGTTCTGCCAAGAGAACGCACTGGTCATAGCAAACACTCTCTTCCAGCAACACAAGAGGCGACTTTACACATGGACATCACCAGATGGCCAACACCGAAACCAAATTGACTACATACTCTGCAGCCAAAGATGGAGAACCTCCATACAATCAGCAAAAACAAGACCTGGAGCAGACTGTGGCTCAGATCACAACCTACTGATCGCAAAATTCAGGTTAAGACTAAAGAAAATAGGGAAAACAAGAAGACCAGACAGATATCACCTAGACAGCATCCCTAAAGAATACACGGTGGAGGTGATGAACAGATATAATGGCCTGGACGCAATAGACAGAGTGCCAGAAGAATTATGGACAGAGATAAAGGACATCATGCAGGAAGCAGCAAAGAAAACCATACCAAAAGAAAAGAAGCGTAAGAAAGCAAAATGGTTGTCTGATGAGGCTCTTAAAATAGCAGAGGAAAGAAGGAAGGCAAAAGTCAAAAGAGAAAGGAAAAAATACAACCTTCTGAACACAGAATTTCAAAGAAAAGCAAGGAGAGATAAGGAAAACTACCTAAAAGAACAGTGCAAAGAAATGGAGGAAAACAACAAAAGAGGCAGGACTAGAGATCTCTTCAGAAAAATCGGGGAAATAAAGGGAACATTTAAAGCAAAAATGAACATGATAAGGGACAAAGACGGAAAAGAGCTAGCTGATGCAGAAGAGATAAAGAAAAGATGGAAAGAGTACACAGAGGAACTCTACAAAAAGGACCTCAACACTCCTGCTAACCACAATGATGAAAAAACTGAACTCGAGCCAGACATCCTGGAGAGCGAAGTTAGAAAGGCCCTAAAGAGCACTGCAAACAACAAAGCTAGTGGATATGATGGTATCCCAGTCGAATTTTTCAAAGCGCTAAAAGATGATGGCGTCAAATTACTGCACTCAATATGCCAGCAAATCTGGATAACAAAACAGTGGCCACAGGATTGGAAAAGATCAGTATACGTCCCAATCCCAAAAAAGGGCAACGCCAAAGAACGCTCAAATTACCGAACAATTGCACTCATCCCACACGCCAGCAAGGTGATGCTCAAGATAATACAGGACAGACTTCAGCAACATGTGGAGAGAGAACTACCAGAGGTGCAGGCCGGTTTCAGAAGAGGCAGGGGGACTAGAGACCACATTGCCAACATACGTTGGATCATGGAGAAAACAAAGGAATACCAGAAACAAGTTTACTTTTGTTTCATTGATTACACTAAGGCATTTGACTGTGTGGACCACAACAAGATGTGGCAAGTAATTAAAGAGATGGGAATACCAGAGCACATCATATGCCTCCTGAGAAATCTGTACATGAACCAAGAAGCAACAGTTAGGACAGAACATGGAATGACAGAGTGGTTTGGAATAGGAAAAGGAGTAAGACAAGGCTGCATTTTATCACCCTGCTTATTCAATCTATACACAGAGCACATAATGCGAAATGCAGGGATGGAGGAATCACAATATGGGATTAAAATTGCTGGGAGAAACATAAACAATCTGAGATATGCAGACGATACCACCCTAATGGCAGAAAGTGAGGAAGACCTAAAGAACCTCTTGATTGGGCTGAAGGAGGAGAGTGCAAAAGCTGGTTTGAGACTCAATATCAAGAAAACCAAGGTAATGGCAACAGGCCCAATCAGTTCCTGGAAAATAGATGGGGAAGAAGTAGAAGCAGTGACAGATTTTACTTTCCTGGGATCAAAGATCACGGCAGATGGGGATTGCAGCCATGAAATAAAAAGGCGACTGATTCTTGGGAGACAAGCCATGAGAAACCTGGGGAACATAGTGAAAAGCAGAGACATCACATTGCAAACAAAAATTAGAATAGTCAAAGCAATGGTATTCCCAGTAGTAATGTACGGATGTGAGAGCTGGACAATTAGGAAAGCTGAACGCAGAAGAATAGATGCCTTTGAAATGTGGTGTTGGAGGAGAGTTCTGAGAGTACCCTGGACAGCAGGGAGAACAAATAGGTCAATCTTAGAAGAAATCAACATTGACTGCTCATTGGAAGGGCTAATAGTAAAGACGAAGCTAAAGTATTTTGGACATCAAATGAGAAGGGAGGATTCACTTGAGAAGGCCCTGATGTTGGGAAAGGTGGAGGGCAAAAGAAGAAGGGGGAGGCCAAAGATGAGATGGCTAGATGGTATTGTGGACACAATGGGCATAGAACTGGGAGTGCTGAGGGGGATGGTGGAGGACAGAGATGCCTGGAGAACAATGGTCCATAGGGTCGCAAAGGGTCGGAACCGACTGTGCGACTGAACAACAACAACAGAAGGGTCCATGAACTAAAATATTCCTCCAGGAATTAGTAGTGTGCTACGTGTTGGAAATCATCTAGGAAATGGCAGAAAGATAATGTCACAGATTATTTTTCCAGCATTTCTTGGTCAGATAGCAATAGCAATTACACTTATATACCACCCCATAATGCTTAGCGCACTCTCTGGCAGTTTACATGTTAATTAGTATTTTTGCCCCCAAGCATGCTGGTTACTCATTTTATTGACTTCAGAAGGAGAGAAGGCTGAGTCAGCCTTAAGCCCTGTCAGGATTGAACTCACAATCTTTATTACAGCAGGTTAACCATTGCACCACCAGGGCTCTTGGCAGCCACATGAGTCACCTTGACCCTCTTGGTTGTGACAGCAACATAAGAATATTAACTTGAGAATTAATGCAAATGGGGGTTAATATTTTGAAAGGTTTCTGAATAATCCGTAACTGGTCTGAATTTTAGCACAGATGCTGAGCACTGTGTACAGAGACGGCCAAGTAATGCAGGGTGAACCCACACACACTGCTCCTTGGCCAAAGATTCTTTCTGCGAGACCGTCTCAACAGCACAGCTCTCTTCATCTGCAGTGGGAGTGGGGTAGCCTTTCTGAGGACATAAACTCTCCTGCAGAGCATTTCCATCAAGTTGGTGTGTAGTAGCAAGGAGGAGGAGGAGGGTCCGTGGGAAAAATGTGCAGTGTGCTCCTATTGACTCCTAGTGGGATTGTTGCTTTTTGCATAGGAACTTTGAACCTTTTGTTCAGAGGATGCATGAATGGAAAGGTGCAAAACACTGTGGAAAAGGAAGACATACAAAAAATGAATTCTTCTAACAGGAGACAATATTGTAGTAACAGTATGAAGAACATGCACTTTATTTGGGTTTTAAAACACCCTTTCCAGTTCCTTTCAATGAAGAATTGTGGTTAATTCTTTTCCCCCATTTGCACACAAGATGACACAGTTGTTGTACCAGGAATGTGTGTGGTCTGGAGTGGTGCCCTGATGGATCCAGTGTGGGAGACTTTACTCTTTTGCCTTTGGCACACTTCTGGTTTGGGTCAGTCAGGAGCTGTGTGCCAGTATCTTACTCTTAACAAAAATATTCACATAGTTGTTAGTTGTCGGTAATCAGCTAATTTGGTCCTTTCATTGTATGTATTATTCTGCTCTCCTTTTTATAATTTCAATATGAAAATATGAGGAGATGACAAGAACAAGAAAAAGGAAGAATTTTATATCTGATCCTCATTTTAGAGCCACCGTGATGTTCTTCCAAGGTTCACAAACAGAGTTGTATGCTCGTTACACCCTACAAATCTAGGAGCAAGACTATACCTTTATTAGATCACTTAGAAATCAAATACTGTGTAAGCTTTCATGATTCAAGAGCACTCCTTCAGGAATTCACCAATTTCTTGAGGATAGTACAGGACAATTATCAATGAGAGTCATAAAAGCTCATGGCAAGATGTTGCACCAGGCCTTGTTTCTTAGAGATGAGTCTGGAAAAATGCAGGCTGCCATGGAGGTGAGGTTTTCAAACACCGTTGAGTTGCAACTTCCATCAATCCAAGCCAGTATAGTCCATGGTTAGGGGATGAGAATTGTGGTCCAAAACCATCTGGAGGACTACCTGGAGCTCCGGTAACATCAGAAGGGCCACAGGTTGTCTGCTCCTGGATGATAGGTAGCACTACCTGAAGGGGTTGATGTACAGACTGTGTTAGCGTGTACTGTACACTGCAGTGTCATGTCTTGCAGTATGCTTGTACATGCTAACCAAAGTCTTTTATTGCTTTATACATCTAACTCCTTTCTTAGATTACTCTTGGGAGGTGATACAGACCATTAGTAGTAATAAAGATTTAATAGTTGTTGGTGGAATGCTGCGTGACTGATCTTAAAAATACGAGGTGGGGGTCATTGGTGAAGAATTTTAACTGCACCCGACTGATTCCTTTTAAAAGCATAAGGGGGTGGGGTGGGCAAAAAAAGGAGAACCAGCCCTTCTCCCAACCTTAGTACCAGATTGTTATACGGAAGCTAACAGAGCATGTTCATTTGGCCTTCTGTTTTATATAGCTGATTGTGTCCTCTTGAGATCTGTGACCTCAGCTGCTGCTGACCTAGGTAAATGTTTTTGACTGATTGTGATTTCATGTGCCTTCCACCCAGGAGAACTCAGCTACCCAAGCATAACCTTGATTTAAGGGCAATTTCTTTCTGTTAATAGGCTCATTCTGTTTTGTCATGCTAGAGCCTTGACATGGAATTATTTACATGGTTCATTATAACACATGATGAATTTTACATCAGTCCTCAAAACCCTTCTGCTCAGTCAGAGGAACACACTGTGATTTACCCTCCTTTCACAAATCACAATTGCATGGTTACGTGTATAAGTTTTTGTTCGGATATTTTTTTTTCTTCACATCCTTGTTGGCGCTTGTAATCTCAAGGCTATGGTTTCTTTTTTGGAGGCAATCCCCCTCATTCATTGTCTTCCTCTTTTCCTGCTGCCTTCAACTTCTCCTAGCAGTATTGTCTTTTCCTAGCAAGTCTTGCCTCTCATGATGTTGCCAGAGTACAGCAGCTTTATTATTTTTGCTTTCGGAAAAATTTCAGCCTTGATTTAATCTTGTCTTTCTAGCAGTCCAGGGTATCCACAAACCTCTCCTTCAGCACCATATTTCAACCCCCACCCCACCCCCGGCACCATCTTTCTGGACTTCAGCTTTCACACCCCTTAAAATATTACATAATTAATATATAGAACAAATGCTGTATAGTTTGTATTATACCTGGCAGGCATTTCATAATAAATAAGTACCGATATTTATAATATTTGAAGAGGTTCCTCCCCACACTCCCACCCCATGCTGATCTTGTTCTTTAAGGGATGTGTGTGAAACCAGCTGTGGAGTCTGTTCAGTTTCATATTAGGATGGATACCATTTATAATTTCAGCATGTAAACATTTTTCTTGTTCAGAAAATTTCCCTCTGAGGCAAATTTCTTGCCACATTGATTAGTCAGCTCTCTTGAGATGGTGCTTAATGGTACATAAATAATGCACTTGTAGTGGTGCTGTGTTAATTTGGTGTGAAGCACTAACCTTTGCTTCCAATCAGTGCCAAGTGGGTTGTTTGATTTTATTAGGAAGGGCAGAGAATGGCTGTGGTTGAGGGAAAATGCTATGTTGTGATAAAAGCTCTAAGCCCCATTTTAATTTCTTCATGAATGGGGCATGAACTGTCTGACTTACTTCAGCTTCTGCCAGACTGAGACACATGAAATATTCCAAGTTCATTTAGCTACCTATTAATATCAGGATATCATAGGTTTATTATATGGTGTTGGTGGTTGCTACTAAATTCAGAGAATATAACTCTCAGACCATTGTTTCCCAAAAGTCTAAGTCGGGGATTCTCAATGTTTTTCAGCCGCAGGCCAGACCACGCCCCCTCAGACAGCTGAGCAGGCCAGACTGGTGCCGTAAAACGTGTCTGTGACTGTAGTAAATGCATTTACGATTGCCGTGGACTCATTTACAGCTGTAGTAAACACATTTATGATGGCCGTGGGTTCATTTATTGCTGTCGTAAAAGTGTTTAAGCAGGCATAAATGAGTCCGTGGCCAATTCTGCCAACGGCTGTGGCTGTAGGGGCAGCTGGAGTGAAGTCTGGGACCAGATTATCTAAAAATCCAATCTAAAAGTTGTTTCTAAAATCCACAACAGATTTGTCAATATGTCTTTTTATTTTTCCATCTACGCTGGATAAATTATAGGCAAAAGAATGTTCATGCTGCATGCTGATTTAAACCAAAGCATTTGTGCATTGAACTGTTGGGGGAAGATTGAATGGTGCTCAAAATACAAAACTAATGGATTATTTCAAGTAATTAAAAACATGTGGATTGCATTCTTTAAACCATGGGTGCCCAAACATTTCAGGCCGGGGCCTGACCATGCCCCCAGAACTGAGCAGGCCAGACCACGCCCCCGGAACACGGCGTGTTTGTGCCTGTGTGGCCCGAATGCTTCTGTGCGTGCACAAAAGCAGCCATTTTGTGTCCTGGTTTGGTGCAGGAAACAAAATGCCACTTTTGCACATGCGCAGAAGCATCTGTGCCAAACGAGGAAATAAAATGGCCGCTTCTGCGAATGCCCAAAATTTACTCCCTGGTTTGGCAAGGGCATCAGGGGCTGAATGGAATGGCTTCGGGGGCTGGGGTTGGCCAACGGGCCGTAGTTTGACCATGCCTGCTTTAAACAGTTCATCGATGCTTGGCTTGGAGATGTTTGCTTTGTTTTCATTATCCCTTTAGTCTTTAAAATTAGGAGGTTGTTTTGCTGCTTCTCACTGACAAGCTGGTTCTAGTGAGACAAGGGGAATATTCAGAATCAATTTTAAATAGACAAACATCCAAATCAAATGGTGTTGTTGTTGTTGTTTTTTGGGGGGGGGAGAGGATTCTGCTTTTAGTATATGTTGTGTCCTAAAGCCTGTGCCTTTAAACAATGTACCTATCCTTGTGTATCCAATGTTCCCTCTGACTAGCATGTAATAAAGTCGTGTTAAGCCAGCTCTTCGGCTGTCCTGGTGTCTTTGGTCCCATACACTAAATTGGCGACGAAGGTGGGATAATGGCTGCCCACGGGACCAAGACATACGCCGGTTTCGACATCAAGAAACCGCAAGATTGGGAACTCTTCGAAATGGACTTCCAAGGCGCGCTGGTGGAGTTCGAGGTGACGGACGAGGCAAAGAAGAGAGCCATCCTCACCAGAATGCTCGGGCACGACGGAAAGAGAGTACTGATTGACCTCATCGCACCCAAAAAGGCAGCTGAATTCAAGGCAAAAGAGCTCCTGACGGTGCTAAGAGACCATTTCCGGCCCTCGGTAGCGATGTTTCCCGCTCGGAGCGCGTTTTGGAGGCGAGTCCAAGCGCCTGGTGAGTCAGTCGCCACTTTCGTAGCGGCCCTGCGTCTGGCTGCCGGCCCATGCAAATGGGAAAATTTGGAAGTCACCCTCAGGGACTGCGTGCTATGCGGCCTGAAGGACGCCGAGATTCAGCGCACGCTAATGAATCAGGAGCCGCCCCTCACGTTGCAGGAGGTCCTGAAAGCGGCACAGGCCGCGGAAGCCACGAAGGCCGGGGTGCAAGAGCTCCAGGACTGGCGGCCGAAGGCCGACAAAACAGAGAGTTCGGTGCACGCAGCCCGGCGAATTTCGAAATCGTCCGCCGAAAGCAGCGACGACGAGGACGTCCGGAGGGTCCGGAAGGAGGGCCGGCGGTGCGACGGCTGCGGGGCAGCTCACGACCGTACCAGGTGCCCGTTCAGAAAAGCGGAGTGCCACAACTGCGGGCGACGCGGGCACATAGCCAAAGTCTGCAGACAACGGCGCAAGGACCGGAGGAGCTCGCCCGACCGCCCAGCGAGGGACCGGAGGAGCTCGCCCGACCGCCCAACGAGGCCAGACCGCTCGACAAGAGTAAAGGATGGCGCCCGGCCCACGAGGAAGCAGGACGGCGTGGGCCGCATCTCCGACGACAGCGACGACGACGCCCCGGTTTTCAGTGTGTCCATGGGACACCCCCGTTACTTTGTTGAGGTACTGGTGCAAGGGGCCCCTGTTAGGATGGAGATTGACTCTGGCTCCTCTTACTCCATTATTTCCCAGAGGGAGTTTTTGAGAATTGCCCCCCGCGTACGGCCCAAGCTCAAAGCGTTGAGGTCCACGCTTCGGGACGTGCAAGGGAACAGTATCCCGGTGTTGGGGGTTGGGAATTTCCAGGTTCAGTACAAGCGGCACGCCGCGGAACTCCCCCTAGTCGTTCTTAAGGGAGGTAATTGCAGCCTCCTCGGGACTCAATGGTTTCAGCCCCTGGGTCTGTTCATTGGGGGGGTGCACGCTGTGGGGTCTGACCCGATACAGGAGGTGTGCGACGCGCACCCCGAAGTCTTCAAGAAGGGACTTGGGAAATTCAATGGATCCCCAGTGACGTTCGACCTGGACCCGGAGGTCCGCCCAATCAGACTTAAACCGCGCAGGGTGCCTTTTGCACTCAAGGACAAAATAGAGGCGGAACTGGACAAATTAGTGGGCCATGGGATTCTTGTTCCTGTTGATTCCGCGGAGTGGGAAACTCCAATTGTCACAGCATTGAAGGCCAATGGGGAGGTTCGCATTTGCGCCGATTATAAGTGCACCATTAATAAGGCAATCCGCCCTAATGCGTACCCGGTGCCGGTGGTCAGCCATTTGCTAGCCAGGTTACATGGGGGAAAGTGTTTCGCTAAGCTCGACCTGGCACAGGCCTATCAGCAACTCATGGTAACCCCTGCCGCAGCTGCTGCACAGACCATAATCACGCATAAGGGGGCGTTCCAGGTGACGCGCCTCCAATTCGGCATGAACTCGGCGCCTGGAATTTTCCAGTCGCTCATGGAACGCCTCCTCAAAGGGCTGGACGGCGTTTTACCATATTTTGATGACGTATTGATAACGGGGGGGGGGAGTGAGGTTGAGTTGGCTGAAAGGCTAAACAAGGTCCTGGCGGCGTTCGAACGGGCGGGGTTGAGGTTGCGAAAAGACAAATGCGTCTTCTTCGCGAAGGAGGTTGAGTTCTTAGGGTTCCGAGTAACACCCGAGGGGATCAAACCGTCCAAATCCAAGGTGGCCGCCATCAAGAAAGCTCCTCGCCCCACATTCAAGCCCGAGTTGCAGTCGTTCCTAGGGCTCTTAAACTTCTACCACTCCTTCCTTCCACGGAAGGCTGCGGTGGCTGAGCCGCTTCACAAGTTGCTCAAGAAAGATGCGGCATGGAAGTGGGGCGATGACCAGGAGAAGGCATTCACGGAACTGAAACAACTCCTGGCGTCTGACGCTATTCTGACCCATTTCAATCCCAAACGGCCGGTGGTACTGATCTGTGATGCATCCCCGGTGGGGGTGGGGGCAGTGTTATGCCACGTGTTGGAAAACGGGAGGGAGGCCCCAATAGCGTTTTACTCCAGGTCCCTGTCCCAAGCGGAGAGAAACTACGCCCAGACAGACAGAGAGGCGCTGGCGATAGTTGCGGGGACCAAAAAATTTCACGATTTTCTGTATGGCCGCCCCTTCACCATCGTGACTGACCACAAGCCCCTACTAGGCATTTTTACCGCAGATAAGCCCACACCACAGA
Source organism: Bradypodion pumilum (assembly GCA_035047305.1). Taxonomy (NCBI): domain Eukaryota; kingdom Metazoa; phylum Chordata; class Lepidosauria; order Squamata; family Chamaeleonidae; genus Bradypodion; species Bradypodion pumilum. The sequence continues at coordinate 288,343,783 of JAWDJD010000001.1, read as the reverse complement.
TCCTGTCCCCGAGAATGCTTAGGTGGGCCATTTTCCTCAACGCCTACCAGCACGCGTTGGTGTACCGGCCTGGGAAAGAGATCAGCCATGCGGACGCTCTATCCAGGTCCCCCCTCCCCCTGACGCCCAGCCAGGTGAGCAAGGGGGAGCGAGACCATCAGGTTCTCATGATAGAGGTGCTGGATTCGCCCCCCCGTAGTGCCCGCCGACATTGCCACAGTGACAAGGAAGGACAAGACGTTGGCGGCAGTTTGCTCCTGGGTACAGAAAGGGTGGCCAGCGTCTTCCCCAGCAGAGGAATTCACCCCATTTTTTAGGAAGAAGCTGGAACTGTCCCTAGAGAGGGGGTGCCTCTTGTGGGGGCAGCGGGTGGTGGTCCCCACATCCCTTCGACCGCGGGTGCTTAAACTGCTGCACGTCAGCCACCCCAGAATTGTGCGCTCCAAAGCGCTGGCCCGGAGTTACTTCTGGTGGCCCCAGTTAGACGCCGACATCGAGCACATGGTCGGCACTTGCGTGAGCTGCCAATGCTCCAGACCGGAGGAGGCCCGCCTTCCCCACAGGGAATGGGATGCGGCTAGGGGGCCGTGGTCCCGGGTGCACATAGATTTCGCGGGCCCGTTCCGAGGAACCCTGTTTCTCCTTGTTGTGGACGCTTTCTCCAAGTGGTTGGAGGTCATCCCAGTCACGAGCACCTCATCGGCCGCGACAATTAAGCATTTGCGGAGGATTTTTTCCACGTTCGGCATACCCGACACTCTAATTAGCGATAACACTAGTTGCTTCACGTCCGCTGAGTTCAGGGCATTCACAGAGATCAACGCCATCCGGCATATCACCTCCGCCCCTTTCCATCCGGCCACCAATGGCCAAGTGGAGCGCCTCGTACGCACCACGAAGGACGCGCTGCGGCGCATGGGCCCCGGGGACCTCAACCTGCAAGTGTGTCAGTTTCTGCTAGGGTACAGGGTGACCCCGCTAGCGTCAGGCTACTCCCCTGTGGAGCTTTTAATGCGCAGGAAGCTGACCACCATACTCACTAGACTAGATCCCACGAGAGTTGAGGACAAGGGGAGGAACATAGGGTTAGAAGCCACCAAGAGTTTCAGCGTGGGTGCCCCGGTACATTGCAGGAACTACGCCAGCGCGGGGCCAGCCTGGGTGCCGGGGGTGGTTGTGGAACAGACCGGTCCCGTATCGTACCGCGTGGAGACCAACACAGGTCTACTGTGGCGGTGGCACGCGGACCAGCTCCGGAGCCGGGTCCCAGGAAATCAGGGCGCTGGAAACACGGGTACAAATTCAGCGTTAGGGTTCTCCCCCACCCGTTTAGCCCAAGGGGGAGGAGAGGGGGGTCGAGAGTCCCCACCAAGGGGGGAGGAGAAGGAATTTGTCCTCGTAGATATCCCGCGGGATCCCCCAACAGAGTTTGATTTTGATTTTCAGAACCGGGGGGGGGGGTTTCGGAGTGGTCCCCCACCCATCCAAGCGAGAAGAGGGGTTTTACGTTAGCCCCTGGTGCCCCCGGTTCAACCACAACGGAATCTTCCCTTTCCCCTAAAGCTGCAAAACCGCAGCAAGCCTCTAACAAGTCTCCCTCTCCCATTACAGGACAAGGGTCCAGGGAACAAGGAAGCGGGAGCGGCCCCCGGGTGGGCCAACCCACATCGTGGCCCAAACGCGAGTGCAATAAACCATCTTGGCTAAGAGACTTCGTCTCATCCTAGGGGGGAGGGGTGTTGTGTCCTAAAGCCTGTGCCTTTAAACAATGTACCTATCCTTGTGTATCCAATGTTCCCTCTGACCAGCATGTAATAAAGTCGTGTTAAGCCAGCTCTTCGGCTGTCCTGGTGTCTTTGGTCCCACACACTAAAGTATATTTTGATCATGTTTTTGTTTTGTAACATTTTCTGAAATGTTGTACACAGTAATTAATGCCTACTGACGAACACCTTTATACTTTCAGCTCTCCCGTTAGTTTAGTTGGCTGAATTCATTCCGTTTTACTCATCAAAATCTGTCTGCCCCAAGATTCTGGAGCCAAACTTTTGTTTGTTTGACAACCCTTTCACAAGTGGCCATGGTATATTTATATTCAATGCCTGATAGAGGGTTTGTGCCCTTTCCATCGCCAACACCCAAGAAAGTTGATTGTGTGGGGGCTATTTTTATGTGCTTGTATGCTGTTCTTGTACACAAATAACTCTTGAGCATTTTGAACTGATCAGTACATGAGATTCCTGGGCAGGCATAGCTGATCCAGTCCTGCTTCTCTTGCTTCCCTGTCCGTGCATTATTAGTACACAGATTGGATCCCCCACCCCTACCCTCCTTCATAGCCCTGACTGTCTAAAGCCTCCTCAGCCAAAGTTTAAACTTGCTTTGACTAATAAATACATCTACAAAAGGCTAAGAGAGAAGTGGAGAATCTGTGACCTTCCAGATGCTCTTGTTCTATAAATCCTGCCATCTCTCATCACTGGTGGTGTTGACTTGCTGTCTAGCAGCATCTGGAGGACTGTGTGCTCCCTGATTGTGGTCTCTGGTCTCCCACTACATCTTCCCCTAGATGGAGAGACAGGTGTGCTTGCTCAAAACTCAACAGCTCTTGCCAGTTGCTCTCTGATTTTAGAGTGATGTGAAAGTATAAACCATAACTTCCAGACTGTATGATCTAGCCGGAGATTGTCATTTCAGGAAGGCTGATGGTGTAAACAAAGCCAAAGCCATTTTGTCAAGGTTGATTTATCAAGTTTTTTTATAAATCAAATACAGGCATGCTAAAATCTATGTGACTCAGCTGGTTATCACCCAACTGCTTCTATCAGCGCAGTCACAGTTTCACAGTCTCAGCAGAAGTTAAACAGTGGTCTTAGACAAACATATGCTTTAACTCTTTTTTGCCATTTTGATATTGTGTACATTTCATCTCATAGTCATATTACTAGATTAGCACATCAATAACATATTTTTTAAAAAAACCAGAAATGCATCATTCCCTATGATGTACAGGTGAGAAGTACAGTGTTTCAATATAATATTAACAAAAGTGTGAAAGATGATCAGCCCTGATTTTCAGGCCCCTGATATGTACGTCATTTGACCTGAATAAATAATTCCTGCATTACAGTAAAACAGTTTACGATTTTAGTCCGTTCTGACAGTTTTGTCAGAAACCGGAACAATTGTAAACTGAAGCATGATTTCCCATAGGAATGTATGGGATTTTTAAAAAAAACCGTTCCTGACCTCCCCCCAAAATAAAAATAAAATCCCTCGAAAAATGCCGAACACACAGTAAAAGGGAATATAAATGAGGGAGCTAAGCTCCCTAGCTTTCCCTACCTCTCCTGGGCTCCGACGCTTCTTCCTCAGGGTCAGCATCGGGCAATGAACAAGAGCGATTTGTCTGGCCACCGGGGCCAGCCACATCCAGGCCTACCCTTCTGAAGATGCCACAGCCGGGTGAGGCGAACCGCTTGCCTCTTCCCTTTTTGTGCCCGGGTCAGTGCTGCAAACGGGGGAGGGGGGGAGGCAATCAATCGCAGTGGGGCAACCTTGCCTTGTGTGTTCAGTGCCTCTTCCGGAGCCGTTGCTAAGGCTTTAGCGACAGCTCTGGAAGAGGTGCCATGATTGCACAAGGCAAGGTCGGCCCACTGTGATTGATCACCTCCCCCCCTTTGTAGCACCGACCTGGTCACAGAAGGTGGGGAGAGGCGATTGATCACAGCGGGGCAGCTTTGCCTTGCACATTCATGGCACCTCTTCAGGAGCCATCACTTAGGTGCAGGATTTAAAAGCAGGGCCATAGCCAGGGGGCAGGAGGGGCAAAAACAATTCTGGGCTAATAGCCCACCCCCACCCCACCCCGTGGTGCCAATCTTATATATGTGTGTGTGACATTGTTGCCCCTCCGTAACATTTTTTGTCCCTCCTGAAAAATCCCCCCCCCCCCCAATAAAATCCTGTCTACGGCCCTGTTTAAAAGACATCCTGCGCTTTAGCGACGGCTCCGGAAGAGGTGCCTTGAATGTGCAAGGCAAGGTTGCCCAGCTGCGATTGTGCAACCCACAGAGTCTAAAATGGCTGCGAGTGGTCTTATATACCACCCAGATGCAATGAGGTCTGGGGAATTCCCACTCGTAATCTGAAAAATTGTCGTGAACCAGGACGTTTGTAAGCCGGGGTTTTACTGTATTCATATCTCCTTGAGTCACAAGGCATCCCAGGTTCCCCTTTGGTCTCCCTTTGGGTTTTTGGATCCATTTACCTTGTCATGTCAGTTTTTCTTTTGAAGTTGGTTTGAAAAATATTGCATTTCTGTGCACATGGGAGTGTATTGTATAGGTTTGTACATAAATCTGAGCAGCCTAAGCTACTGTGTTCCTGTAAGTGCCCTTTGAAGCAGTGGGGTAGAACTTCACAATCCATTCTAAAGAATGAGAAATCTTTGGAAACATCTGGAACCCATTCCCAGATTATTTGAATTAGATGCTTTTCCTCGTGTTCTATTGCATAGCCTGACAGAAGATAAATCATGATGGTAGTGAAAGGTCTTTGGGTGGTTTCCAGTAGATTGTCAAGAGTTATTGATTCACAGTTGTTTGTCTTAAAACAGCAGCAACTGGTAAGTTTCTTCATTCTCTCCTTAGATTCAGACACTTGGAATATTTTTGTCTGAAAGAACTAGTAATGATCTCAGTTTTGGCACTGATCATGAATCCATCAATCCCGCCTGCTGCCCTCCAGACCCCACCATCACCTGGAGGAGGAGGACCGGACCAGCTGTGGCTGCTCAGGCAGT